>JBBMKA010000022.1:7597727-7645956 GCA_037833695.1 Sechiopsis laciniata | reverse complement strand
ACGAAGGTAAGGCCAGCTAGGCTACCTAGGGGATAAGGTCAAAATGACTATCCCAAATTCAACCAAGAAGGTAAGGCCAGATAGCTCACTTAGGAGATAAGGTCAAAACGACTATCCAAAATAAATCAAACGGATAAGGTCGAGATGGTTATCCAACAACGATTATCAAAATTCTGCAAAAGAAATATGGTGTTCTCAACTCCAACAAAGTTAACAACAGTCTAGGTCACCAGGAGGATACTTATTAGAAGCAATCCAAGTCACTATGAGAGTATTGGCTAAAAGTTTTCTATTTCAATTTGACAAAAGATGAAGGATGTTTTCAGTTCCAACAATGGAAGCAAGCAACCCAGGTCACTTGGTTGACACTTTGGTGACCAAAACAAGTAACCCATGTCACCTGGTTGGTATTTTAGTCACTGAAAGTCAACCAAAACAATTAAGCAATATAAGCCACAGCCAACCAACTTCATAGAAGCAAAGGGAAAAATAGAAGGGCAGACAATACCATTCATAATAAGTGGTTACAGCCATTAGATCATGACAAGAGCACGATACCAAAAAAAAAAAAACAGAAGTTGAAAAATAACAATACAGGAAAAATGAAAATACAACAGCAACATAAACGTCCAGAAGATAATCAACTCGAGGGTCTCAACTCAACGTGCTAACCAACAGCACCCAGACCGCCCCGAATGTCAAAACTCCGATTTCCCAAAGTAGGTGCAACGAAGCTGGAGCCACCGAGCTGGGTTGAGCCGTAGTCGGAGTCAGACGGTTGACACTTTCCAAATGATGAGTACTCTCAGAAACTCCCTAAAAGAAACGATCATCATAATAAGGAACGTGTATAGGAGAGCACTCGCCACTCGAAGAAGTAAGTACAACAGTAGAAAACGAGGGTATAACCTGATACTCCACCTCGAGCCGCTGAATGTAAGCCTAGATGCTAGGCAGAAAATTATTTAGAGGCAACTCTAGATACGCCGCTCGACACTGTTTGATGGTCCATATCACGCCCCATCGCATCACCTTGTTTTCTCCTTTAAGGAAAGTCAGAGTTGATCGAGAAGCCTCAAACAGGAAGTTAGCATCTGTCAACCTTCCCTAAGCCATTGACAATTCCTGGGTTAAGCGTGCAGATGCAGCCATCTCCTCATCAAGTTTCCTTTGGCTAGATAAGAGAGACGCCTAGCTAGAAAGAAGAGAAGCTTGAACCCCTTTTAAAGTGACCCGAAAAGCCCGTAAAGCATCGTTCGAGGTCTAGTAAGCCGCGGTCAACAGTTCCACCTCGCAACGGAGTGAAATCAGCCCTCACGCTGTAAGCAGCACGCATATAAGACAGATCAGTGGCGAGCTGATGGACCCCCCTAGTGAGATACATATAAGACTGCAACGAAAAGTAAGTACCATTAGTATGTCTCGTGAAGAAGGGAAAATAATGGCGACTTTATTACCTGATAGGCCTGTTGAAGACCCTCGTCGAAGTTACGCGCCGTCGCCGCCTCCTGATAGTGAATAGGAGCCTGGCACCGCCTCCTCACGAAGTCCTAACCATTCATCAAAAGAGCGTGTCAGTGAGTCCACAGAGTCAGGAGGCTCGTGGTAAGGTGGTTCGGGAATAGCCCAGCTAGGCCCTTTTCTAAATGGAATCACAATCGATGATGGAGGATTCAGGCGGGCTCTCTGAGAAGGGCAGTCAGAAGTCACCTCACTTCAAAGAGGGATCGAGGCCGCTTGAGTATTAGTCATATCCTCAGCTCCGTCAGAAAGCATCGAGTTAGAGTCTACCGTAAAGACAATACCGTCCAGCCCTGTGACAGCAAAATCAGCAACATCAAGACTCCCAAAATCGACAGCACTCAAAGAAGGGTCGGGAAAAAAACTCATGTCTGCATCATAAGGACAACGGAGACGGCATTAAGACAGTTCCCGAATAAAAAAGAAAAAAACATAACGAGGCTAACTCACCAGGAAAAAGGTTATGTCGGGCCAAAGATTTCTCGGTGATGTACTGCAAACTGCTCCTCGTTCTGTCGTCTAACCCTGAAACCCGTCTAAAAAATTCATATATCTCTAGACGAGGGGCGACGTACACGTCCCCTGCAAAAGTACAACCGCCGGTAAAAACACGTGCATATATGGGAAAAAGGCGAAAAAGGTCTGCTAGATGATTCTATAAACCTAAATTACCATTTTCTACATAGTTAGTGGGAACAGTGTAGCGAACGTTAAAATAGGGAACCAACCAGGTAGCCCCCACATAAAACCAAGTATCCCTTTAGGCCCTGTGGCTCAAAAGAACCTTTAGTACGGATTGAAAGCGAGCTGAGAAGTAGCGTATCCGACAGACATCTTCAGACCCGACTACAGAATAAAGAGAAAGAAAGTCGGGAACACTAAAGGGTCCCTCCATCCCATGGATATCCCATAAGCAAAGACACCCAAAAAATACATTCCATGTGTTGGGGCCGAGCTGCCTAGAAGCTACTCCTATGGTCGCCAGCAGCTCTTGAACAATAGGAGTAACCGGAAGACGAAATTCTCTCTTTAACATAATGACATATATAGTTACCCATCCACCTGGGGGACTTTGGGGAACCTCTCCTCCAACTGGGAGCCGAGTCAAAATAAAAGATGGAATATTATATTTTCTTCTTATCTCATCTAAATCATACTCAGTCAACTGTGAAGCGTCATCCCGAGCAAGCCCCGAACCCCTAGTCGCCGACCGACGACGTGTTCTCTGAGAACGTTGGATCCTCGGTGACTCAGCCTGAATCTCAGCCTCATTGTCATAATCAGAATCCATGGGCCAACTACTACGATAAATCAAAGGATAACCAAAAGCGACAAGAAATCGCGAAAACAAACGCATTTTGAAAGACAGGGAGAAATTGAAGACAAAGGAAGTTACAATATGGTTAACAAAAGGAAGTGGCAAGTTTAAAAACTTTGGGAAAAAAAACCAAGAAGCTCACCTTAAAGAGAAGAAGAAATGGAAAGATTTGGATGGAGAATGAAAGAAATGAAAGACATTTATAGGAATTGAAAAAAGTTGAAAGTCCACCAGGCCCCCAGGTCGCCTCTAGAACATTTAGATCACCGAGTCACCAAGATCCCAGAAAACCCAAAGAACACTCTTAGACTCAACACTACATTGAGAAGTTGAGGTCTAAAAGTGGGGGCAACTGTTATGGGTGAATGTAAGCTCGAGAGAATGGGCTGACGTGGCAGGCTTAGACCCACAGAACGAGGCCCAAGACATTTAAGAAAGCCCAATCTTAATTACGAGTTTGACAATCGGGCCAAGTAACAATTCGAGCCACCCACGAAGACGCTCAAGCACGCAGGACAGCCCCCATAGGCGCACAGGTGTGCAGGCCAGCCCGTGTAGGTGCCCGGGCACGCGGGTTGGCCCGCATAGGCGCCCAAGAGCGCGGGCCAGCCCGCATAGGTGCCCAGGCGCACTGGCCAGCGTGCCCGCCCTGCACGCACAGAGGCCACCTGGGCAAGCGCTGACCTAGTTGGGTCAGTCGGGTCTGGTGCTGGCCCGGTCGAGTCAGCAATGGTCCACTGTCGACCCGACCTGATTCGACCTATTTCACCTTTTTTGCCACATCTCCCCCATTTTAGCTCCGATTTGCGCGCTGTTTTCACCCATATTCATCATTTTTTCTTATTTACGTGTAGACCTTATTTGGGGCTCGATCCAAGAAGGAAAATTTGCCTAAAATAGAAATATCCACCCAAATAGGAGAATATTTCCATAAATCAATATTTATTTTTACCAAAGTGGTCACCTACTCGCCTCCTATATATATGCAAGTCATTTAGTCAAGAGGTAAGCTAATTCGAAACCCTAAACTTGACTCACCTACCCACCTCTTTCAATCTCGACTGACTTAGGCATCGGAGGCGGCGTGGCTCACACCACACCGGTGTCCAGTTCTTGTTTGTTTTGCAGGTAATTCATCCCCGATAGAATACAAATTCACCGTTGATCTCGAAGACCAAATTTCGGTATCAACAAGTTCAATTAATCGTGCAATGATTGGCTTCAATCAATATCACGTATTGGCTTCAATCGATTTTGATTGCAAATATGACAAATATAAGATAATTAAATCAGTGTCATCAATTGGTTTCAATCGCTGTCACCAACTAGCTTCAATTAGTGTTAGTGATCGTCTTGAATTAGTGAATTGATTTAAGTCATTAAATCTTAGGGTTTATCATAATCAACGTTTAAGAAAATAACATGTCCTTGAATCACGTGCCATTTATGCAAAACCATTTAGCCGCTTGTGATAATTGGTACGGTTTTTTTCCTTTTTGTTGCAATCGATTCGTGAGTGGATCATCAGTAGAGGGCTTGTCTGAGGATATTATTTAATTAATTAGGTGCAAAAGACTGAGTCGTAGTGAAGAAGATCACACACTTCACACAACTTGTGGAAGCGATGAGTAGCGACAATATCAGAGTTGCTTTGACGTTTCTTTAAATTATAAAATCAAGTTTATACGTTATAATGCATATACACAAAAGTTTATTAAAGTAGAGTCATGGGCCTAAGTTCGATATTGAGTGTATCTATACTTTCCTATGTACAAAATTAGTTGAAAACATACTCTATCATACTAAAGAGTAAAATATATGTTGTATGCGTTCCACATGTGCTCAATATGACCATATGAGGTAACCTAAGTTTGTGCGAGACCTTTGATATTGAAAAATCTCTATAAGTACCTTTATGATCTTTTGGCTAAACTTTTTTAAGTCTCACTTCAATGTTAGCTATCTTAGAGAGGTTACCAATGATCATGTACACTTTGATTTAATGAGATGTAATCAATAAGCTGTTGTTTTGAAATGGAAATCTTTTTAAAAAGGAAAAGATTACTTCAAGAGTTACATTATAGTGTATTCACTAATCGACCAATTATATTTTTGTGATATAACTGTAAATACATAAATATATAAATGTAATATATCAAGAGAAATATTCGTGAGTGATGATCATAGAGACTAATTGACTCTAGGGCACTTCATACTTGTTCTACTTCAAATTCAAGGTTACTTTATATTCTTAATCGTTGTAAAATTTGAATTTTCGAGATAACAGTATGACGATATAACACGACTTATTTTTGTTATGAATTTTGATGCAAATAGAAAAAAGATGTGTTCTTTATTTTGAATAATGAGAATAAGAATAATGTTTTGTATGCTCATAATGAAAGTACATTATACATGAGTGAAAGATATTATTTATTATTATTTTATATAATTAATTAAAATATATGTTATTTAAATAATTATGCATGATTACTTTCAAGTAAATAAATAGTGAGACGTTTGTAATTGTCAAGCGTATCCTATATCATTATTGTAACTACATTTGAGATCTCAAATAACTAAGTGTTTTTAGATGTAAAAAAATGAAAAATGCCTAGCAAAGAACTCTTTGATTCTCTTGTTGAAAACACAATTGGCGCATCTCGATAAGAAAGAACTTAGGTGGTGAACAAGTGAATATAATCTTCATATTTATTATCTGTTGATTGTTTATCTTTCTTGAGTTTTTGGTGTGGATTTCACTGCACACTCTACATAGGCTGGTTAGTACATCGATCTCATGAGTGAAAATCCAACTGAAGGTTAGATATTGGTCGGGTTAGAAGCTTCTTCCTAATACTTGACGAGTTCATGGACTTCATAATCTTTATGGATGTTGTATTAATCCTCCAAGTCTATAAAACATCAATCATGTTTGTGTTGATCTCGGTCTAATCCTGTGGATTTTGTTGGATGCGGGTTGTTACCCTCATGTCTAGTCACAGTTTATCTAAGAGTCGGTGTAAGGTTTTTCCTTTATGTTTATTGATCAGTTTAGTTTAAAATATACACAAAAACTATAAAAATCTTTCCTAAAAAACAATAAAAATCTTTCCAAAAAAACCCTAAAAGCTTGAAATATAGAGTTTACTATTTTGTATAAAAAATTATGCAAGACAACGACACAATTCTTTTCAATACCCCCACTAAATTCTCAGCCAAACAAACTGAAGAAAATTTGATGGTTGAGAATAGTTTTTGACCAAAACTTTAAAATATCAACCCTATCTAGTGTTTGGTGAGGTCCACTTTGATATTTTAACTCATGTGGTCCCTGAACAAATAGTAGTATATGAAATCTGACACGTGGCATAATATAAATGGATTAACACAGATAAGGCAGGATTACCTAGATTTCTTAAATTCAATGATCTTTAATGAACTATGCAGAATCTCAAAGTCCCATGCAATTAATGGGATATCTTCTCAACTCCAAAAACACCTCTCAAGTAGTTAATCAACTTCTGAAATAATCTTCCCTTTTGTTCATTAGCTTAAATACACACTCATCTTCGAAATGATGGCAGTTGCGACTCATATTCCTACCATTTGTCCAACTCGAAACTGTAGCGACTCGATCAATCCAATACAAATAATTTTCGAGACGACCAAGAAGAGAGCCAACTGCACGTGCAAACATGATGCCGTTTCAAAGAATCATAAACCTTGGCAGAAGAGATCGAGCCACATCGCTTCGTGTGTTACTATGGTCTTGGCGAGAACGACAAAGTCGAGAAGAGGGTCGAAGGCGTGTTCGAGTTTTGATTCACAAGTTCTCAAAAAATTATACCATGTTTGGGAGTCTAGTACTAACGAGAAACAGTTGAGATCATTGGGCTCTTATTTTGGGAGGCTTCAAGGCGGTGGAAATAAGAAAAAAATGGATACTTTGAAGAAGATAGAGGTGCTTGATACTGGTCAGTACAAAGCAAAGAAGGAGCTCCAGTTGCTTGATGCTTATTTTGAAAAAGTTGATAAAGGTAACTCTTTCATCCACATCATTTTTTTTTTACTTTGTTTTTCATTACTTAAATTGAATTTCTATCAGGTTCAAAAGTATGTGGATAAGAGTACTCCAAGTTTTGTTATTTTATATATTCTCTTGTGATCAGTCCCTTTCATGGATATTAGTTTAATGGTGTAAACTTTTTTGGCTTTTAAACCTCTATGCCTTTTTTGTTTTGGGTTCTTACTCTTTCCATTATTCTATTTCAGTTCATCAACTTTACATGAAAAGGTATTTAAATCTGTTTTATAAAAGTTATAGTTTATCATTAACTTTTTATAGTTATTTACATTCTTTTGAAATATTATAGTTAAACCTATACATGTTACTTTAATTACTTATTCGATTAGATATATATATATATATATATATATATTTCAAGTGACATCTTGCACGATTTAGTAATCAAGAGGTGGCAGATTTGAAATCCTCCACCCTAAATATTATTGAATTAAAAATTAAAACTTTAAATACTTTTTCAGGTTGATCTCTAATCATTGTCGATTAAATGACTAAAAAACTGATTAGATGTATTACTTATTAGGGTGCCTTTTTGTTAAAAAAATTACAAAAGAAATTAAATACGTTAGATGCACTAAAACTTTCAATGGTATTTAAAAAAAAAAAAAAAGTTATGCAAAGTTAAGGACAAGCACCAAACTATTTTGAAGTTTAAGAACAAAAAAGAACCAACCAGAAAAGTTTAACCTTGAAAGAGTTTAAATGATCATGATACGTTGGTAGCACATAATAAACCCAAACACCCTTTCAATATCTTGCAGTTTGTAAGCATTTTTTAATCTGATATCTAAAATTCCCCACAGAAACAGACACACACAACAATACTTTTGGAGAACAGCATGAAGGTGAATCAATCTTCACATCATTCCCTTTTGAAGATCACAATACAGATGATGACGAGACACAGATACGATACGAGAAACACGAGAAACTGAATGATATGATTCAGAGAAGCATCCCAAAAACAACTCAACTACAAGAAAATGAAGTTTGTGATCTCTATTTGATGTAAGATTCAAATCTAATTTCAGTTTGCTAAAAGGAAAAAAAAATGCTACTGAGTGAAAACACCTCTAAAAATGACTAGAGAATGGTTAAAATCAACTTTTGATTATCTAACCAAAAAACTATGGTTGTTTTTTAAAGAAAATACTTTTCTAATGAACTAAAAGCACTTCTTAAAAGTTATCTCATACTCATCTTTATTGATGTTTGATGCAAAATGGTATGTTCTATGTACTATGGTGGCTAACGGTCGGTACTGTGCTCGGTTTGTTTTTCAAATGCAGAAGCACTCTGGTTTCTGTAAACATAGCAGTTTTCTTGTTTGAAGTAGCAAGTCCAGTAAAGAACTCAGATCTGCCACTCTTTTCACTCCCTTCTCTATATGGAGCAAAGATAAATGACCTGATCCTAGTAGGAGAATGGTGGAGGCTTGTCACACCCATGTTTCTGGTACAAGATTGATATAACTCGGTTCGTGTTTCCGTTTTAGACCTGTTTTCGACATTTGTTTTTCTCACTAACATCTTGAACAAAAGAGATTTTTTCTCGAAACATGACATTAAAGAAAAAAAAAACCATTTTATATTGAAAATATTCTTTCCTTATCAAATTTCAAGCTTTATTTTTGTGAGATTTTTGTATATTTCAAGACCATGTCCTTAAAAGCAGGCATTCGAACCTTTGACCTCTTAGTCGAGAATACGTGTCAAATTACTACCGAACAATGCTCACTTTGGCTTTGATGTTACTTGATCTGTTTCTGCAGCATTCAGGAGTTGTTCATGTTGCTCTAAGTTGTTGGACACTTCTTACATTTGGGCGTCAAGTTTGTAAAGAATATGGTCCCTTTACATTTTTGTTGATCTATGTCCTAGGAGGAGTTTCTGGCAATCTCACAAGCTTTCTTCATACTTCCGAGCCAACTGTGGGTGGAACGGTAACCGAAACTGACATTTCCCCTTTTCATTTCCATTCGCAATCGGTAAATTTAATTTCGTTACATGATATCTCACATTGTTCGTTGTAGTCACCTTAGTTACATACACTACCTATTTGTAATATTGAACTCTCTATGTATTGTTTGATACCAAATGTTGTAGTCTTAGATGATTGTCTTGAAATTTCAATTGAAAAACATGTTTAGAAGCCACAGGCATAATCCGAGTATACTTTTCGATCATTAAACATGTTTAGTGAACTAAACTGCAAAGAGAATTAAAGTATGGACCTTTAGATGTAGTGTTCAATGGCTGTTCGTTAGTTTGATATTTAATTTGTGTAAATTTTGAACATTTTGGAGCAGGGGCCTGTGTTTGCCATGATTGGAGCTTGGCTAAGTTACCAATTCCAAAACAAAGATGTTGTTGCAAAGGATGTTTTAGACAACATGTTTCTTAAGGCAATAATTGCAGCTGTCATCAGTTCCATTTTAAGCAACATTGGTCCAATTGATGAATGGTAAGTAGAAGAGTCTCAAACACTAAGAAATCTAACTTACAACTGTTAACAAGGAGTTCAAGAACACTTTTCTTTTCTTCCCATAATCACTTTTAGAAGAAACACTAAAGTGTTTTTAAGTATATTATAAGTGTACAAAATCACTTATGGGTAAGTAGCCAAATAATATAAAATTTTATAAGTACTAAACTCGGTTTTCAACGCATACGTATAACCTTCTCGAATGAGAGAAGTTGCTAATGCTTTGACCATTTGAATTATGCTCACGAGTATCCGAGAAATGTAAGGTACGAAAAAAATGTTTGTTTACTTTGGTTTGTTTGGTGTTGTAGGAGTCATACAGGAGCAGCATTCAGTGGGATGCTATATGGGGTTTTAACATCCCCAATTGTGGAGGTGAATGAAGCTGGTTCTTCTTCTTCAAGGAGAGGCCAACAACAAAAGGGAATGAAACTTGCAAGGAAGTATGCTGATCCTTGGACGTCATTTGCAATTTTTGCTCTCTTCATCATGGGATTCACAAGTTTGCTCTTCTTTATTCAACCTCCCACCACATTGCCATTCTATGACTCTTGATTGGTTTTCGGTTCAAGTTTGGGAAGACATTTCTACCCAAATATAGTTAAATATCAAGTTGATAGTGTGGTTTGCAATTTACAAGCGTGGGATGTAATGTAAAAATTACTATGCCCCTAAGTTTAGCCTACAATTTTGTCTTTGAGGGAGCAATATCAAAATTGGCATAAGTTTGTCATGAATCTAAGTCTCCAACCTAAAAAAAAAAAAAAAAAGTTATAATACTAAAACGAGATGTTAATTATTTGATTTTTTTTTAATTTTAAGAATTAAACTTTTACAGTACTACACTCAAAATCTTCGCACTTAATAAAGATGAAACTTGTTCTCTCTCCAAACTTTATAGAGAGGAGGTGCCTCCCTGGGTTTTGAGAGACTCTCGATAGAGGGTGGCTTTGTGGGTGTGCGCGAGCATGATAGAATGCAAGACGTGGCTCCGACAAGTTTTCTTGAAAGATTCAATTGTGGGCAGATTGAGGGCACTTCCCTGGGTTTCAAGAAACTCCCAACAGAGGGAGGTTTGCGGGCGTGTGCGGGCATCATAGAGTGAGTAAAGAAGAGTTGAATGGCAAGCAGAATAGAAAACAGAAGGGATTAGGGAGGGGAAGAGTTTGAAGAAGAGAAACATGAAACCGAATGGCCGAAGACCAAAGTTAAAAGTTGGACATAAAGGGCAAGAGAGTTGAGTCTGAAGCTAGGATAGTTGAGGAGATGCAAAATTTTGAAAAATAGAAGAATAGTTTTTAAAATTTTAGTTTAAGTTTTGAAACTTGGTTAAGTTGTGCGTTTTCTTAAAAAAGATGCTAACCTTTGGTATAAAATGATGTGAGAAAACAAACAAAGTTTACAATAGGCAAAAAATTATCCATCACAACCCTCAACTTTAGTCCTCAGTAGACCATAAAGAGTCCATTTCAACAATTTCAACAATGGTCCATTAATCAATTTCAATAAAGCAGAAAAATACAAACAAGACAAAAATAAACACAAGAAGCACCCATGTAAAGATCTTACCATCAAATGAATGATCGTTTATGTCAAGTTTTTTACTAATCTAAGAAAATACGATAATAATAATAATAATAATGCCAAAGTAAGTTTCCAAAATAGGACTTCAAAATAATATCTTGGCATAACCAACAAAATGTGAATGATCAAAATGAATTAATGGAATCAACTCCGATTGTGTATAAAAGAAAAATGAACAGATCAATGTGTTTACCAAAAGGAAAAATAATTCATATTCCATAGCACTCAAAACACCAAACACCAAATATTCTTCTCATAAATAATAAAACCACATTATACTCTTGTTGGAGTATTCAAAGGCCTTAGAAGTACTTTCCAGATCTAGCACTCTAAAGCCAAAGCCCATCACAACCAAAGACCATCTCATTCAGAAACTACCAACAATCCAAGTAGCACTAACAACACTAAAGACAAGGTAAACACATTTTAGAAAAGAAAAGGATAAGAAAAAAAAAAAGAAAAAAAAAAGTACAGAGTCCAACTACTATCGACTCAACAAGGCAAACTAATGTCCATATCACTCTCCTGATTCACGTTTAGAGGCTTCCTTAATCTCATCGCCAGCTTCATCCTACAAAAGTTGTCACAAATCTCATCATCAATATGTAAGATCAGACCAGAGACAGCATGTTCCAGAACATGGCAGGACATGTTTACAAAATCTAACTGTACTGTCATTTATGTCCACAAAGCCAGCTCATGTGTACCACATTGCAATAAATATAAAAATATGAGAGTTTTTTGGGGTTTTGGCTCATCTCATGGATCTGTTTATCTCAACTTTGGATCTACGAACTGTTTACAGGAGAAACAGACAAGACAGACAGAATATTTTGGAGAGTAGTCTAAATCGAGGTTCACCATGGGTTAGCAGTGTAAAACAGAACCGAATTGGGATAATAGCAAGACATTTTATGAAAATGAAATCGAGTAGCAAATAATTGTGCGCGTTAAGACTCAGAGCATGATACTTACCCCAACATCAGAAGTCCAAAGGGTTAAGTTGTCTCGGAGAAGTTGCATGATCAAAGTGCTGTCCTTGTATGATTCTTCACCCAATGTGTCAAGCTCAGAAATTGCTTCGTCAAAAGCCTATTTGGAAATGAGAATAAGCACCATAATGTGAGGGAAATATCATGAGTTAACAAAATTGATCTTAGAAAAAAAAACACCCTCAATCAGTCTCTTTCTTTTGTGCATTAGTTTTTAAAGAAGCAGAAAACGAAGTTGACAGATTATGATTTAATTAACCAGAAAACCAAGCATCAAATGAATATGGGCATTACCTGCTTTGCCAAATTGCAAGCACGGTCTGGCGAATTAAGGATCTCATAATAAAACACTGAGAAGTTAAGAGCAAGACCTAGTCTAATTGGATGAGTAGGGGCCAATTCAGTAAGAGCAATATCCTGTATTCATAGTTGACAATCCAGAAAACAGTAATAAAGTGTTACTAACTAGCACCATCAAGTAATAGAAATGGCAATGTATATAAACGAGAGTGAATTAATCCGAGGTGTTGTCAACTTGACCTGAGCAGACTTGTAAGCTAACAATGTGCTCTCAGCTGATTCTTTCCTTTCCGCTCCAGTCTTAAACTCAGCCAGGTACCTGTGGTAGTCACCTTTCATTTTGAGGTAAAACACCTTCGACTCAGCAGATGAGGCTGATGGGATGAGATGAGACTCAAGTAGGCCCAAAATCCCATCACAGATCTTGCTCAATTCGGTTTCAATTTTGGCACGGTACTCCTTGATAATTGAAACATGGTCATCATTTCCCCTACTCTCTTCCTTCTGCTCAATGGAAGAAATAATCCTCCACGATGCCCTCCGAGCTCCAATGACATTCTTGTAAGCAACAGAAAGTAGATTCCTCTCCTCAACAGTCATCTCCTCAACATCCACAGTCTTGGCAACTTTCTCCATGAACTCCACCATTTCCTCATACCGTTCAGCCTGCTCGGCCAACTTGGCCAAGTAAACATTTTCCTCCCGTGAAGATTCAACAGGCGACATCTTCAATGGTACAAACTATAATTCATTGCAATTCAAAAGAGAAAATTTGGATCACATTCATTGCACTTCAAGTTCTTACAAATAATGGACTAAGATCTACAACTTCCCATAAGCACAATCTTCTCATACCTAAGAAACAGGATCGAAGTTTTCAAAAGAAAAAAAAGAAACAAGAACGAAGGATTACACTTCCGGCAACTCAAAATTTTCTTTTCCATTTTGCTAACCATAGGATCGAATCATAAATCAGCATTCCAGACAAAACCAGAAACTGAGTGATTAATCAAACCTTCAAACTCATTAAAAAAAAAAAAAGTCCCATATAGCACTACAACTAAAGCATCATACCTAAAAAAACAGAATCAATCCCAGATTCCAAATTAAGTCGCAAAGGATTTACCGCTACAATTAGAAGAAAAAACTACAACAAAAAAAAAAAAAAAAAACGAAAATAAGAGAATCCAAGTCGTTTCTCCTAAAACTATCTAAGCAGCTAAACAAGAATGAAGCAATCAAACTAGCCTACATACAAACAAATTATGATCAAACAACCAAACGATTCCTAAAACAGCAATAAAAAGAAAAATGGAAAAAAAGCAACAAACTTTAAGTCAGCCTCATGTGAACCCTAGATCTCAACATCCAACAAGAAAAAGGGAAACAATCAAACATGATAAAGAAAACCAATAAAAAAAAATAAACGAAATCCAGAGGGTTAATCGAAACCCTAATGCAAAAAAAGAAAAGAGGAGAAATTAAGAACTGGAAATGAAAAAAGAAGGAAAATTTTACCTAGAGAAAATCGAGCCGAGAGAGAGATTGGGAAATTGGGAGGAAATGGGGAGAAGGGCTGGGAGGGGGGTTTTAAAATGGTAGGTTGAAGAGAGTGGTCCAATGAGAGAAGGACACGTTGTAGGTAACGGAGAAACCGTGCAGGGTATTTTTGGACTTTTAAACGGAAAGGGACTGCCACGTTGGCGTTGACTGTCAACGATGTGAAGAAGGCGTTGTGTACTTCATTGGGTCGCCGGCCAGGCCTGGTTGCAAAAAATCGGGGCGACGTTAAGTTTTGTTTGTGGTGTCAAAATGCTTGGCTGGAGCCACGCGCTTTCAGCGTGTCCTTCTTCTTCTATTATAATGGTGGGACGAGTACTTTTTTGTCCTACAATTTTGACTTTAATTTTCCTTGTAGGTTCCAAAATCATACCCACCTCATTTTAATCTTTGTTGTTTTTTATGGTTTTTTTTTTTTTTTTATAAATTTTTAATTCAACTATAATTAAGATGGCAGATCTTAATTCCTAACAAATTAGGGAATGAGTGGAATTTGGGGTTGATGAGTGGAGTGATTTGAAATTATGAAGTACTTATTTGAGAATTTAGTGTTTTGGAGATAAAATGTTGCATAAAAAACTTATTTGAAGTTAGTGTTCACGAATTGAAAGGGACGATGGTCTGATGATTTTATTGTTTGTTGATAATTCAGTTTAATAATACCATTTGTATTTCAGAAGAAGAGATATTTATTTTATATTATTTTTTATTGTAAAGACTATATATTTGTACTCATTTATAAGTTTAAATATATATATATATGGTTTAATGAACAAAATGTTTTGTCAATAAAAATTACCATTATATATAACTTGTTTTTTTTAGATTAACTTAGTAATTTCACTATTTATCGGAGGTAAAATAGTCGTTTCTTGAAAACCTTGTTTGCATTGAGAGAATTTTTTTTTCGTATTTATTTTAGTTATAGTAACTTTTTAAAAAAAAAAAATTGGATCATTATAACTTATTTTTTAATTTATATTCTCTTTTAAATTTTAATAATTATCTACATGAAAACAATTAATTTAAATTTTATATCATCTCAAATTTAAATTTTCCCATCCAAATAAAAAAAAAAATCATATATGACACAATAAAATTGAAATAATATATTTTTTCATTATTTTTCTTCATGTTAATCTTTATAATTAAATGATATAATTTTCAATTCACTTTCCAAAATTTAATCATACTAGTCTTTTTTACTTTTAACATTTATATTAATTTTGAGTGATTAGGACACACAAATAACACAGCAGAATATATCTAGGTATTTGTTTTATATTTCTGTTAATTTTGATATATAAAATTAAATTTCTAATTTCTAAACCAATTTGTAAGTTATATTAATAATTCAACTAAGTGACAATGATAAAAATTAAATTTGAATAAAAATAAGTTAGAAAAAAAAAGTTGGAAATTAGATGGAGGTTTAACATGATTAGATAAGAAGTTCGATGGGAGTTAGAGGAGGAGTTGAGGAAGAGTTGTGATGTACTAAAAACAAACAAGAAGTTGGAAAGTCTCAACTCTGTCCCTTTCCTCTTCTCTCCTCAACTAAAAAATCTAATCACTCCCTTAGGCCCTGTTTGATAACCATTTTGTTTTTAGTTTTTGGTTTTTGAAATTTAAACTTACAACAACTACTTTACCATATGTTTTCTATTACTTAGATATCTACATCTTACCTATGTTTTTAGAAACAAAACCAAAATTTGGAAACAAAAAAAAGTAGCTTCAAAAAGTTTGTTTTTGTTTTTGAAATGTAGTTAGCATTCACATACTTTCTTAAGAAAAGATAGATACATTGTAAGAAAGATGAAACATATTGTAGATAATTTGTGTAAAAATAAGCTTAAATTTTAAAAATAAAAAACAAAAAACCAAATGGTTATCAAAATGAGGTTAGTTACTAGATTATACATGATATTACAAACGTTTGTTCCTTTTGACATTATGAATTTACATTTACTTTTTTTTTTTTTACTTATTTTCTCTTTAAAAAAATCAAATTCATGTAAAGACAAAACCAAACACACACACACACATATATATAACTATTTCTTTTTTAATTTTGAAACTTTTTCTTTAAAAAAACTTTATTAATCTAAACAAACCAAACCAAAACACTTCTCCAAATAGTCAAAGCCAAACAAGGGAAGGTGCATCCACAAAAAAAATAGAGTCTCATCCCTCAAAGAATTTGGGATTACACCAAAAATCCGAGTCTAGCTCAACCGATTTAGACAAAAGACCGACAACCGAATTATTAGATTTATTGCAATGAAAAAAAAGGGAAGAAAATTCTCACAATGCATAATCAAAATTGAAAGATCACCAATAAAATTGTTGAATTTAGAAATATCTTGGGAATCTTTAATAATAACTTTGATGAAAGCGTCAGATTCGACCAAGATCTAGAAAAGATGGAAGTGCGCATCTCAAGTAAGGACCTAAGGCCCTCCCTAATTACAACATCTTTCATACAAAAAGGTGAAGAACTTTTGAACCGTGACTTCATACCAACTAAATAAGGCTTACCGCCACTATTACAAGCCAACCATTCCACTCGACCTATTCTCCAACCTAGGTTGCCAGAGACATCCACATTGACCTTTATTGATACCAAATTTTGTATGAATGATATCAATCGGGGATAAAGATGATCTCACGATGGGCATGAAGTATCCTCGACCGACTTCTCTAATTGACTTTTATCTAATTATGCGAGGATTGAACAAACTTCGAGTTAAAGATGTTGTGTATCTCAAAGTATCGTATGGCTTGAGAGGTTAGACTCGACTTGGAGGGCTCGAGAAGTCTCTCTAACTTATGTTTCTTTGATCTGAATTCCTTTCATAACAAGCTTCTAACTTCCAGAAGGCGACAACGATCATTCATGATTGATCACCTCACTGGAAACGTAACTTTCGCATTGTGGACACATTAAAAAAAATTAAAATAATTCTACAAACATCAGAATTTCTATATATATATAAAAAAAAAACTATGAATGACAAAAAAGGGCGGTCATAGTGAACTTACAAAACGCTCCTAAGTTGAATGACTTCAATTAATGACATTTGAAAGTGATTGAAGTCAAATGATTAAAAAAAACTAAAAATAATTCTACCAATATCCAAATTTCTAAAAAAGGAATGACAAAATAGGCACTTATGGTGAACTTTCAAAACAACCCTAGGTTTAATGACTTCAATCTATGACACTGATACCGATAATGATCAAAGCCAAATGGTGATATTGTGTGTTTGAAGTTAATCGATGATACTGAATGAAATCAATCGGTGTGCGATCGATGAACTAATCTTATATTTGTCATATTTTCAATCAATGTTAGTGATTGAAGCCAATATGCGACATTGATTGAAGTCAATCTGGTGACATTGATTGAAGTCAATCAATGGCACTAATTGAAGCCAATCGATGTGTGATCGGTTGAACTAATCTCATATTTGTCATATTTACAATTAATATCATTGATTGAAGGCGATCGATTGAACTAATATTATATATGTCATATTTGCAATCAATGTCACCAGTTAAATTCAACTAGTTACACTAATTAAAAACAATCAATAACACTTATTATAATCAATTGATACATGATTGATTGAACTAATCCATATTTGTCATATTTCGAATCAAGGTCACCGATTGAAATTAATTGGTGATACTGATTGAAAAATTTCTTAATAAAGGTAGAATTGGGAATTAAAAAAATCGATTGAAATTTTACCATACTTAATTTTTGCAATTTTATTATTTTATGTCTTTTTATTATTATTTTTTTGCTAAAGTTGGAATAAGTTTGCTTAAAATTGACATCCATGACAAAGTCTCATCAATAAAAGGAAAAATTGCACGCAACACGTTTGAACTATGTTGTTGTAACAATTAAGCCACTAAACTTTCAATTTGATCAATTCCTCCTTTAAAATTTTAACCCATTTAATTGAGAGATTCTCATATGCGTGTGAAGGTAAGTTTTTCGTATGATTTCCTTTTTCTTTTTTGGATAAGATCCAGTAAAATTCCATAGCTAGAGCTCAAGATCTAGTATGACCAGAATAAAATGAAGTTGTATTCTTCGTTTCATGGTGGGTACTCAGATTTTCTTAATTCCTTCATCTAAAATTTACATGTACATTATTTTAGATAGTGAAGATCATAAGTGTTATCTTAATGATCAACATATGGGTCGAGTATAGGGACCTTGGGGGTATGCTCCTCTTGAGATCCTAGGTTTAAAGTGGCTAGTGATTAATTTCTCAGATAACCTCTAATTTTGCTTTCGGTCCTACAATATGTCCTAGTGCCACAGTCTAGGGACGAGTCAATAGTGCTCATGGGTTTAGAGGATCATAAAATTAAAAATGATCAACATCTATGTGTTGTTCACAAGCTAATTGGTTATAGAAATTAGGCTAATTGAAGGTCGCATTTGGCATGATAAATTAAGAGAAGTAATTGGCAAAAACCTTCTACCTTTTCCATTAATGTTCAATCAAATATATAGTACACACAATATCAAATATTTAGAGAATATCCTAACAAATCTTAAAGAATATATTCTAACCATACTTAAATATTAAATCTAGTAAACTATATTATATATTTCCTAACATCCCCCCTCAAGTTGGCGCATGTAAATCACAAATGCCCAAATCTAAACTGTTGTTTTCCAAGTGACTTTGTCAAAATATCAGCTAATTGGTGTCTGGTGGGAACATAATTAGTTGCAAGATTTTCAGATATCAACTCATCTTAAACAAAATGACGATCAACCTCTATATGTTTAGTACGATCATGAATTAGAGGCCAGTCGACGATGCAAAAGACCAAGAGAAATTAGTAATATTTTCAACCATTTTAACTCACAAGTAGTAACAACCATTGCACGATACTCAACTTCAGAAGAACGAGACACGTCGCTTGTTTCTTAGTTTTTCACGAGACAGTAGAAGAACCAAGAAAAACCACATATCCAGACAACGAACGACGAGTTAATGGACAAGCCACCCAATCACAAAAAGTAGTCAAACTCATCTTACTAGTAGACCGCAACAAAATACATTGACCTGGAGCCCCCTTTAAGTAGCATAATACCCTTTGAGTCACATCTCAGTGTTGAACCTATGAATTACTCAAGAATTGTGCAAGAGTATGCACTGAAAAACCTTTCAGGACGAGTGACAGATAAATAGACAAGATGTCCAACTAAACGACGATATTGATCTGGGTGGGCATATGGCTCCCCCTCAACCCAAGTCAGTCGATGATTTTGTTCCATAGGTGAGTCAATAGGCTTACAACCTAACATGTCAGTTTCAGTCAAAATATCCAAAGCGTATTTACGTTGACAAAGAACTATACTTTCCTGACTTCAAACAACCTTAATGCCCAAAAAATACTTCAAAGCTCTCAAATCTTTCATATGAAAACATGAGCTCAAATAATCTTTAAATCTCAAAATTGCACCATGTGATGATCCGGTTATAATCAAATTAGCAACATACACTAGTACATGGAGAGATACACTACCCTGAATATAACTAAATAATGAATAATCAGCATAAGAATACGTAAAACCCTAAACTTTTAAAGCATTAGAAAACTTAGCAAACCACTATCGAGGTGCCTGTTTCAAACCATACAAAGACTTGCGCAATCTGCAAAACTTCCATAGAGTAGAAGCGTTGTACTCTAGAGGAGGTATATACATTTTCTCTTCCAAGTCACCATGAAGAAAAGCATTATGAACATCTATTTGATGTAATTCCCAATTCAAACTAGCAGCAATAGTAAGAAAAAGACGAAGAGTCCCCATTTTGGCCAAAGGGGTAAACGTCTCATTATAATCAATACCTGCAATCTGACGATTGCCAAAAGCAACTAAACGCCCTTTAAGACGTTCGACTGCACCTGATGATGTATATTTGATCTTATATACCCAACTACTATCAATGACATTCTTACTTGGGCAAGTCCTCTAAAGTTCATGTACCACTACGTTCAAGAGCATCAATCTCAACCTGCATCGCCTTAAGTCAATCTGGATGTTTTACAACTTCCTGAAAAGAAGTTGAATCTTTGTCCTTCAAAATTACTGTCAGAAAACATCTATGTTTTATAGATTTTTTTTTTTATAATCAACATAACAAGCTATATTAAAAGGTTTTCCTGAGGAACTCGAACGAGATGAGGAAGTTATATCAGAGTCGATTGTTAGGGATTGTGCCTTAAAGGCCTAGTAGTTTATAATTAAAGAACAAACATTCAATGTTAGACATATAATGTTATATTTCAGTTATTAATAATGGTTATTATTTTCATTAATTGCGCATTTAATATACAAACGTCATTCAACTTTATGGCATTAATTGGATTAATAGCGATATTTCCATGATTATTTGGATGTACACTTGGACAAGTATGTGAGACATACAAGTGGATCTAGTTCAAGTTAATAACCTAAAACGTCTACAATATATGGACTAAGGTTGGACACCTAAGTCTTGGTGACATTGTTGGTACGACCTGCTTTGCAAATGTTGCAAACAATCTGATCCTGGTTGTTCATGTGGAGACATATGAGTGGGGGGGCCTGTGCAAAAAGGAGTTTTTGCATAAGACGGGACCAGAAGTTTTATGATCGATCTAGTAATTTCGTTATAGAATCATATCAACTACTTCACTAAGGATGATCATATGTCGATGTGATCTTAATCCTGAGTGGGTTGTGAACTGATGCTTTATAAAAGTGTCATTTGATGTGCATGGGTGAGACCAGCCAAACAGCTCTGGGTCAATAAACCTCCCAAGTTGGGGTTTGCAGTAGTGAGTGGCTGGGAACACAACATCACAAGAAGGAATTCAAGCCTTCCAAAATTTGAGGAAGATGTAAAGTTGTTCCCTTAATAACTGATTCTAGGGCTTGGACAAAGGAATCCCGCCTCTCATTGGCCCGAGAGGACATTGATTTATAGACTATAAACACTTGTTCATTAGAGGAATCAGTGGCGCTTAAGGAGGAAGATGTAATCACAGGGGTAGAACAGATTTCTTGTCCTAACTATGAATTACGAACAAACTTGTGAAAGATCATATGACAAATGACCGATTATATTCGTGGACGTTAACTTGTCCTATAGTGCAAAAGAGTTCAGCACAAACCTTAAGTGGAATAAACCTGATGTTAACGAATAGAGATTGGATCCCGGGTCGTTGTAGCTTTCAACCTATAGGTCCACTAGTCCCCGGGCTAGCTCATATTTGCTGGTAGACTATTTTATTAAAGAGTGAGTTCGAAGATATCAAATTCACATTAATCATGTGAGACATAATTAATAGGAGCATAAAGTTTAATTTATTAAACTTGCTAATTAATATATTAGATATATTAATTTAATATTTATTGAATAAATATTAATAAGGAGAAATTAATTTATTTGATAAATTAATTATAAATAATTATTGATTCCAGTAATTAATATGTTGGACATATTAATTGGTTTAATAATCATTTGATAATTATTAAATGGAGAATATTGATTAATATGTTGGACTTTTTTTTTTTGACATTTATATGTTGAACATATTAATTGAGTTAATAATTATTGGATAATTATTAATGTAGAGAATTAATATATTGGATATATTAATTAGATATTTAATTATTTATTTATAATATATTTGATATATTATGGAATTAAAATTTATTGGATAAATATCAATTAAAGTAAATAAATGAATATATGGAATTTTAAAAAATTAAATAGAAAAAATCAAATGGAAAAAATGCATAATGATTTGTCCCACATTGGAAAGTTCTAAGTTGGAACCTCCACCACTCTACTATAAATAGGAGACCTTGGATGCCTTTATTTTGATCTCACTCACTTTCAGAGTAACCTTTCTGATAAGTTAAAAAACCTCTCTGAAAGCTTAAATCTCTTTTCTCCTCCATAGTCAGACTATTCTGACAAAGTTTCTAGCTCTCTTCGCTAAATCCTTCCCACCAAGCACTTAGTGGTAGCAAAAAAGCCATAGTCTGGAAGAGCGGAGGAGATTGTTCAAGTTTTTCCACGGAGAATAGTCAATCCTACTCAACATAAAGACCCATAAGATTAGATTAAAGGTGACAGTCAATGTAAGTATTCTCTTTCAATAACATGTCAATCACCTAGGGTATTGTATTTAGATTAATTTGATTAATCAAAGATAATTAATTAGATTAATTATTGTGAATTTTTTTTTATTCACACGCTTCTGCCGCACTAAATGCATGCTCCTACCCAATATTCCCAACATCGATATGTTGTTTCACTACTGTATTTGTAACACAATCACAAAGTTTCGTCGAGAAAAATTTTGTACGATGCCTATGACCTAGTATCTCAACACCACTGGATTGAGCTCCAGCACCAGAGTGTATACCAACACATTCAATAACCACACCAGTATTTTCAACAGTACCCGTAACAAGTATCACTTCAATCAAACAATCATTAACATATTCATAATCCTTATCATCCACAATGGGGTCTGAGCAAATTATATTTCCCATTGCAATCTTGCACGATCAAAAAGTGTCTAAATAAATGGAAATTTGTCCTAAAAAAATTGCACATCTCGACTAATAAAAAAACTCATATATTTCTAAATCATAAAGACGCCAACCTTTCTTGCCAAAAGGATATCCAACAAAGATACACCTCCTAGACTTTGAGTCAAACTTGTCTTTTACTCGAGACTTATTTACAACATAACATAGACACCCAAAAACACGTAAACCATCATACAAACGAGTTTGACCAAATAAGCACTCGTGAGGGGTTTTTCCATCCAACACTGGGGTAGGAGTTCTATTTATAAGATGCACAATAGTTAGAACACATTCACCCCAAAAATATTTAAACAATTTTGCTTGAAAACGCATGGCACAAGCAATATTAAGAATATGTCTATGCTTACATGCGACTCTACCATTTTGTTGTGGAGTATCAAAACAAGAAGTTTGATGTAAAATTCCCTTATTTGTAAAAAATGATTTCAGGCTAAAAAACTCTTGGCCATTGTCACTCTTGATAACTTTAATTTTTTTTTTTAATCAAATTGAATTTCGACCATAACACAAAAATCTTGGATTAATTTTGTAGCTTCATACTTTCCAATCATCAAATGCACCCAAGTAGCACGAGAATAATCATCAACAATAGTGAGAAAAAATCATGCACCATAATTAGACCCCAAATATCACAATGAACTAAATAAAAAACATCAGATGTTTTATTCATACTTAACATAAAAGAATTGCGAGGTTGTTTACCCATAAAACAAATTTGACAATCGTTATTGCCACAACTTGTACTACCAGAAGTTACTCCAGTTGCATCGAAGGATGACCCAAACGTCTATGCCACAATATACTTGCATCTGTAACTACCATTTATTTGCCAAAAAACTACAAGCACGAATCGACCTGAAGAAATAGACTCCATTACATTGTACCCCCACTCCAATAAGGTTTTTCAAATGGTTGTCTTGTATAAAGCATAGTTTGTTTGTAAAAAGAACAATATATTCTTGTTGTTCTAATAGTTGAGACACATACAACAAATTGTAAGCTAGAGTAGGAACATATAGCACATTTTCCAGAACTAAACCATCACTTAACATAATATTTCTTCTATTGTAGCTGTAGTACTCTTTCCATTAGGAAAACCAACCAGTGAAGATATTTCACATAGATCAAGAAACAAAATATCAATAATCCACTCCTAGATTTATTCATATCACATAATATTTTAAGATAGAGTTGGGTTGTATGTTCTTAATTGCATTCATAACTTGTGTCCATTGATCATCAGATAGAGTTGGAGCACTTGCCCTATCTATATCCCCAATATCATGTGAACCATTGCAACGAGAACTGGATATATTACTTCGAAAACCACGCCAAACATCCATAACACCAAACTTACTTAGTTCGGGAAATTAAGATAACCAAATGTTCAAATCACCTTATATTAAAACTAAAAATAACTTTGAAAACCTCAAAATCCCAAGAAACCAAAACCACCTGGACAAACCATTAACACTCACAAAACCACTTGTGAATAATGTTGCGCTAACAATAAAACCAAATTGAATAGCCAAAAAAATAAAAATAAAAAATAATAAAGTAAACCCTTTAATTCAGCAGCGTAAAATAGAACGCACTTTTATCTATTAAGCGTAATCAAGAATGAGCACAAGAAATATATAATTCTATTGAATTTGACCAGAACTTGAAAGTTAAAGCTCTGAAACTTCTTTGTTACGAAGACTGCTACAACGATTCAACAAGTTTTCTTGAAGGTCATTTTTTTTTTCTTAGAAATTCTAATTTAGGGTGGCTATGATACAAGAGAAGTAATTGACAAAAACCTTCTACTTTCTATTAATATTCAATCAAATATATAGTACACAAAATATCAAATATTTAGAGAATATCCTAACAAATCTTAAAAAATATATTCTAACAATACTTAAATATTAAATCTAGTGAACTTTATTATATATTTTCTAACATGGCATGTTATGAACTTCACATGCTAGCTAAAAACTTAGATCCTTTCCATTTTTTTGAATTTCTTTTAAATTATTCATTAAATCCGTAGGTTTAATTTGAAAGTCTGGTATAAAATTATTAGAGAACAAAATTTGGTACATAAACTTGATCAAAACACTTGGAAAAAGGTCACGCCATCCATAAGAATGTCATACGACAAATTAGGTATCTCAAATCGAAAAGTTGTCTGTAAACAAACAGCTGTGTTCTTTCCTAACTGATGATACTATTTGAAAACTAAAACAGATTATTTATTACGCAAAGAGAAGAAAAAAAATATACAAATTTACCCTCGACATACATGTAAGAATCTCTCAAATATAAGATAAAGAGAGAATTACGAAGCTTATCAAACTTACAAGAAGTGATTGATCAAATTGAAAATTTAAAGATTTAATTGTTTCCAATACCATAATTTAAGGATGAAGTATGCAATTTTCTCTAAATAAAATACGAAGCTAATAGCTATTGATTGGTTTGAATCAATATATATTGGTCGGTATCAATTAGTTTTCGTGCATCGCTAGAAAAGCACACCTTCATACCATCTTTCAATAACACATGGCTGAATTTTCCTCACTTATTATTTTATTTTTAATTTCAATATTAT
Source organism: Sechiopsis laciniata (assembly GCA_037833695.1). Taxonomy (NCBI): domain Eukaryota; kingdom Viridiplantae; phylum Streptophyta; class Magnoliopsida; order Cucurbitales; family Cucurbitaceae; genus Sechiopsis; species Sechiopsis laciniata. The sequence continues at coordinate 7,620,867 of JBBMKA010000022.1, read as the reverse complement.
TATTTTAAGTTGGTCGGCCTACAACCAGATGGTGTGACAAACACCATAAAATTGGTATCAATGGATAAGGTGACAACTTTCACTTCTTGTTTCAAATAAAAATGGAACCTACGTATAACTCATTGAATTGGACATTCCACTAGACTGAGCATTAACTTAAATATCTATGTATGGCAGAGCACTACACAAATATTAGTTTGAAGCTTTTTTTTTGAGAGCTAAGCATGATTTTCCTTCTTAATTCTCTTACTTTTCGAGTAAATTGCAAACATCTTTCACATGCCTTTAGTGTCCTTGAGGTTGCCAGCAATACTAATCCAATGATGGATAAGCATTTTGAAAATACTGATCCACCCTGAGAACCACATGTTTTTACTTTTTTATATTTTTCCCTTCACTTCAACATTTTTCTCTCTATCAATCAAAGCCATTTTTTTAAAAAGTAAAAACATGTGATTCTAAGGTGGGTAAGTATTTTCAAAATACTTATCCACCCTTAGGTAAGTGTTGAGATATTTAGTACACCTTTGAATTTTTATCATGTACCCTCAAATCTTCTAGTCGACCTACTTTGTTTCCATTTAAATTTAAAAAATAAAAAAACAACAACATAGTCCAGTAACAATAACCTTGAAAATATATGCATGATTTGCATTAATAAGTCACATTTTTCCTTATTCTCATTTTCTCCGTAATCATTCTATACTCCTTCTGCCCAACTCTACCCACCTCCAGCTGTGCAAAAACACAACACATAAACTGACTTCGGACGAATTCGAATCACATACATAACTTCCACCATGTTTGGAAGTGCTTTCAAAATGACCAAAATCACTTTTATTAGGCTCATCATCAATGGCTTTCAGCCTGTATCTGTTTTGTAATGTCATATTCTTTTAGAATAAAAAGACTAAGTGTACTGCATAGGGGAAAACAAGTCTAACAGTATACACCAAAATCCTTCATCCTTTTGCAACTCAACTAGCGGCAGAACAAATAACAAGTGACTGAAGCTAAGAATTGCCCATAATTTCTTAAGCCATCGACAACTACAAGAAAGAAAATACCATTAACCTTAGAACAGTTTTCACTCCATGATTGCAACTCCTCCAGCAGCTTTGATCTTTTCGATTATGGCATTAGCCTCATCTTTGGTAACTCCCTGCTTCAGAATTGCAGGTACTTTCTCCACCAAGTCTTTAGCCTCCTTCAGACCCAAATTAGTGAAGGACCTAACTTCCTTAATCACCTTAATCTTCGCAGCCGCATCGAACTTTTCTAACTTCACGTCGAAAGCAGTTTTTTCCTTCTTCTCCTCCACCTTGGAAGATCCTGCAGCTGCCCCACCTCCAGCACCCATGTCCAAGCCATCCACTGAAATTTGCTGCAGCTTAGGATGGCTAAGCCTTTGGGCAAGCGTGGGACCAATCAGGCGGCGCTCCTCGACGGGCAATGCTGCAATTTTGTCAGCAAGCTGAATGATTTTATCAGAGGGAGGGGGCCTAGGGCCATATGGATCATAAAATGGTGGATACTTGTATCTTTTTGGCTTGGCATTTGGGTCTCTGGGTGCAAAATCAGGCTGGAAGAAACGGACCTGCGATGATTGGATTAATTTAGGAAATGCGGAACGGGCTTGAAGGGTTCGTGCAACTGCAATCAACTTCATTGTTTCTTCAACTCAATCAGTGAATTATTGCATCATGGAAAAAACTAAATCTCCCTGAGGAACACAGAAAATCAAAGGAAAATGAACATAAATGAAATGCAAGAACAAAAATACATGAGCTGCTGTCGTTGTTGGGGATTGCGAGCAGATTTCGTAACATTGAATTGATTGGAAGATTGAAATGAAGAAGGAAATGCGCATATACCTTTTGCTTGCCGACTGTGAGAGAAATCTTGGAGAGAGGGAATGGCGTGAAATCGTGGGTTAGGGTTTAACACTCCTTATTTCTGTTCTTGCTCATCTGATCTGTGTCGACATTTTCAAACAGAAGAAAAGCTTCTGCGCTCGTGCCACACTTGGATCTAGGGTTTCTAAAATCAACGGACCAGATTCGATTCAGCCATCCACCCCTAGTACTCACCCGGGTTCGATTCCCACCCGATGCATATTTTCAACATGTGTCATGATATTTGCTCGAAAGTCATAAGGGAATGTTTGTTTACCATATTTAAGGAACATTTAGCCTGAAAAATTATTTTGAATAGTTAAAAATTGAGAGTTGTAACAAAAAATTCATTTAGATGTTGTTTTGTGTAGATGAGTTAGAGTAAAAAATTTATTTGGATATAGATTTATTTTGAATAGTTAAAAAATGAATTATTAAAAGTGAGTTATTTTGATTGATTTGAAATGAATGATTAGAAATGAGGAGAGGAAGAATTAGTAAAAATTCATTTGGATGTAGGTTTTTTTAAAAAGAGTTAGTAAGTCCTTCATCTAAATCCAAACAAACACCCCCTAAAAACCTGTCTAATCATCATATAAAAACCTGCACTTTATCATTTTTTAAAGGGATTTTACGTGTATAAAATAACCAAATAACAAAATTTTGAAATTATAAAAATTGGGCTAGTCTATCTAAAATGACCAAAATGTTAACGTTTCAATCAGTTCAGCCGATAATCTTCAATTAATTCAATATAGTTGATAGCCTTCGGTGATAGCCAACTAGGACGACGAACTTTCATATGGATTAACAACAACAATGACGAAGAAAAAGAAGAAGAAAACTAAATTCGAGGTTGAAGATGATCGAGGTTCGAGGTCACGACGACGATCGTCGAGGTTGAGTAATCCGATGAAGCTTGTACATGGCGAGCAAGTCGTCACTGGCTGGTCGTCTTGGATTTCTGCTGTCGCCAATGAGGCTATTAATAGATGGATTCCTGGTCGTGCTAATAGTTTCGAGAAGCTTGATATAGTAAGTTTTATATTTTCCCTTATGAACAATTTATTATTATAATTTCTTTCTTTCTAATTTTGTACGATTCATAGTTTGAGTTTGAAGTTGATTACAAAAATTATTAGCTAGAATTTAAAGGGAAGAAGTTAGTTGTTTTCTTTTTTGTCACCTATTTTCATTAAAATGCGAGCTCGTGAGGGATTTGATCAGGCGAGGAGATAAAAAAAAAAGAAAAAAGAATCCATCCAAATATGCTATTTATGAAATATTTTACACAATTAGTTATAGTTAAAATACAATGTCCAAAAGTAGGAGTACTCACAATTTGATTCGATCTAATTTTTAACAATTCAAGAACCGAAAAAAAATCTAAATGTTTCAATTTTTTATCTAAAACCAAATCGAGCTCCTTCACTTTAGTTTGGTTCGATTTAAACCGAATGAATTTTGAATAATCCCAAGCCACAATTCACAATCCCCTTAAGCATTGAATAGACCAACAAATCCCCACAACAACCTGAAATAACAATTGCAAATGATGATTGGAACCACTATACATATGGATAATATGGATAAAATAAAAACCATATGTGTTTTTTCATTAATTTTCCAATTCAATGTTTTCATGGAGCTTATCTTATCTAAAAACAAAATGACACAAATCATCCATGAATCATAATATTGGTAACGATTAAACTTTCAAACTTTTAATTTGATCAATCATTTCATAAAGTTTGATAAATGTGACAATTAACTCATTTATATTAATTTGAGAGATTCTCTCTTTTGTCTACAATTTTTGTGCTGCTTTAGGAGACTAATATCGATATCTGAAATCAAACGTGTAACAACAATATTGAATACCGAATAATAAAACCAACCCGCCAGTTACTTGTGCCATTTTTCCAAACAAAATTGAACTAAATTAAAGTAATATGTTTTAATTTGAGCTATTGTTGAAGAATGAAAGCTCGAATGCAATCCATCATTTCTTGAGTACGCAGGGTAGAGATCTGATCTTTATTCAGAATTTGGAAGCAATGTCCAACTCCTTTCAAAATCACTCTCTCCACCTTCTTCCCGGCGCCCGCCATGGCTGCACAGAACTCCAAGTTTCTGTCCACCAGTATGTCCAACTCCGATACGCACACCATTAATGGCGGAAGCTTCGTTTCTCTCAACTTTGCCCCGCCATTCACCAGCGGATTGCTCCATGGATGGTCGCGATTGGCCCCCGCCGGCAGCGACAGACGCCAGTACGTCTCGACGGCGGAGAGAGTCAGCGCGGCGGCGGAGGAGGAGTAAGAGGTAAGCTTTTCTGATTTGGTTCGCGATTCTCCGCCGAAGAAAGGCTGGATCAGGATTATGCCCTTTAGGGTTAGGGGTTTTAGGGTTGTGGATTCGTTTAGCCCTAGTTTTGTAGCGATGTTGTATGCTATGTTTGCTCCGGCGCTATCGCCGGTTAGGAACAATTTCGATTGATTACAATTGCTTAACCACCATTTGTGCTCGATTGGGTTGGTCGTTACTTGTTTCAACCACATGAGTGCGTTGTATCCATCCTCGTAAGCGGCCGGGAGGCGATTTTCGGGGGAAAGACGATAGTTGATTGAGAGGATTGCACATTTGGCTTTGAAAGAAAGATTGAGGAGGAATTCATGGTAACAGCTCCAGGCGGCAGAGCCAACACAAAAGCCGCCGCCATGGAAGTAAACAAGCAAAGGGAGGTTTCGTTGAGAGTTGGGAATGTAAATGCGTGCCCAAGTGTTTGTGGAATTGTCTATGAGAACGTCTCTTGCAGTAACGCCGTTGTCTGATGCTGTGGGGTTGCAGGGTACATTTGGGATGATTGGGGGCCTTTCAACATGCCCGTCTGCATAAACTCGAATCAGCCCTTCAATCTCTTCTGTTGTGGTTCTGTTTTGAAGATGGAGTTTGGGCTTCTGGAGATTGAGCCTTGGATCGATGTACATGGCAACCATTCTTTTGAAAATGGTGCTATGGCATGGATGGGATTGTGCTGAGGGGAGGGGTCTTTATAGAGGTTAGAAAAGAACCAGAAGATTGGAACAAAGGGAGCTTAAAGGCAGGGAGCAGAAGCTTCATCTCCTTTTTATCCTGGCCGGTGGTAACCAGACCCACCGACCAGCTTCCGACCTCACATGTCATTATATGGTAAGACATCGCTCCCTTGATTCTTTATTTTACTTTTTTTTTTTTTGTTATTTCTAATGCCTTTGTAGTTCATACTTTTTGAAATCTAATGTTTTTTTTTAATTAACTGAAGTCAAGTTCACGTGAATGCGTGTGATTAACATAGAAAACAGTGAATAGTTTCATGATTGTAATAGGCATCAAAGATATGCCTTCAACTCAACTTTATAGATCCGCCATGCCCATCACTCTCATTTTGATTGTAAACGTGGGAATTTTAGGCACCCACCTTTTCAAAATTATGTTTTTAAATAATTAAAGGTCCATCTTTGACTATTGTATCCATTTACTTCTAAACTTTTAAAAATTCCAACCATGTCTCAACTTTAAATTATAACTCTAATGATGTGTAGCATGCCATAAGGATAGACATAACTAATTGGACATTGACATGAAATGACAGAAGAAGTGTATAGTTGGACAAAATAGAATGTTTTTTTTGGAATAAGAAACAATTTATTGATAAATGAAAGGGAGGAATTGTACTCCAAACACTTAAAGGTGATTGCATGAACAATCTCTAATTATAGATAAAAAAAGATAAGCTGAAAAGACCCAAATGTTGTAGGGCAAGACGATATGTTTGGTAAGAATAGTCGAGGTGTGCATAACCTGTAACCTGGCCGAGACACTTCTAGATATAAAAAAAAAAGAGACAAAAATATTCTCCATTATTGCACATAAAAAATGTAATTGAAAGGACATATCTAAAAAGCGATCAAAAGAAGAAAATACATCACTGGAGATTTTTCATTTCTCTCAAACCAAAGATACCATACGAACGCACGTGCAAACACAAACGAAAGAGTCCCCTTCGAACTTCTGAAAGGTATACCCACCTAAAATGTTGGTTGAAAGTAATAAATGTTGGATGGGAGAGGCCATGACCAGCCAAAAGCTTTCAAGATACATTCATAATTTTGTTGTAGTATCAATTTTTTATACTAAGGCCGGTGGCTGGGTTGTGTTTTTCATGATCCTAGACCACGAAGTGCCGATTTATCATAGTAGACTGAAGTTTGTAGATTATGTAATTCTCTCTTCAGTCTATTTTTTCCCCAATGGGGGCGTTATAGGGTTTTTTTTAGGCTTTATAGGTGAAGATAAAAAAGAGATAACCATGATGCATAAGCCATGTTCTGAGAGGATGGCGGCTATGTCTCTAAGGCCGTAAGGTAAAGGTCTATCCGATAGGTTGTGTGCAGGTGGATTGTTTGAAATTGGTGAAATAGAATTCTGTTTTGCTTCCAAAGATGCAGGTTTATGTCAAGGTGTAAAAACAGAGGGAATAGGTAGCAAAATTTCTATAGGGTGGACGTTGTTGATTGATGAGTCATCCCAAAAAATGGCTAGGTCATAGGGTAGGGCTTGGTATTCAACGTCGTGTGATATGGCAGAGTATTTGAGCGGGAAAGATTTGCTTCTGTATCTTAAGCATGTAAAGGTGGGTTTAGTTTATCCATCAATGATGAACTTGAGTGTCCACTTGAATTCAAAAAACTTGAGTGTCCACTTGAATTCAAAAAACTTGAGTGTCCACTTCTTCCTGAATGGATAAATCAAACCTTCCTTTAATGTATGGTCTAAAAAATATTTTGATTCCTTGCTTTAAAAATAAAATACAATAAAGTATGTTGCACATGCCATTTTTGTTGTTAGGCTGACCACTTTTTCTTGTCATCTGTCCGCACATCATGCCTAATAAGTTATATGTTGGTCCAATGCCATTATCTAGTCAGAGAGTGTTTTGGTAGGAACTGCATAGGATACAATACAAGTTTATGGGACATAGTTGAAACTTGTACATAACCATCAAAATTTATGGACTAGGTTGTAATTTTACCAAAGTAAAATGGTATCTTACCAAATTGTAATTTTGTTTGATGCATCCTAAGTAAAGCATCCACCTTATCCTAGATTTTTCTTTCCATAGTCCATAATGCTATTGTCACATTCACTAATCAAAATAAAGTACCATCCGTCCTGTCTAAATCTTGATCTCATCTTTTAATTTCGCATACATGCAAATGGTCATTAGCTTTATTCTCCCAGCTATGCCTTTATGTCTTTCATGACTTTTTGACTTGTGGAATTCCTTCTTTTTGTAGAAAATTCGAATTTCTATTAACTTCCACTGAAAACAACGGCAAAGTTTGTCTCATCCCAATGACCTAAAACTCAAAGAAATTTATCTTGGCTTATGGATGTGATGCTTTTAATTCAACCCGTCCTATCCTAGAGACCAAGCCCAAACTCTCTTCAAATTAAATCATAAGGGTGTTTGGGTGAAAGAGGATGAGAATACTTATAAAGAAATCATTTTCTTCCTCTTGTTTGAGCAACCTAGAGGCTAGAATCATTCCTTCCATAACCACATTTCTTCAAAACCAATTTTTATTTTTCCCATAACTATTTTTCATTCTTCTCATAATCACTATTCATTTTTCTCCTAACCACTTTTCATTCTCCCTATACTCGATATGTTATTCTCTCAGAATTATTCTCTTCACTCTAAACACAAGTAATAGTTCTCATAATGATTGTTTTCCCCCAAACAAAAATAATCTCTCTCTCCAATAATCATTCTTTTCTACATTCCCTCCCTAATTTTCATCCTTCCATAATCAATTCTCATTCTCCTTGCTCTAAACACCCTCCATAAATATACTTTTTAGTACATGAAGACAAGGATGCCCATTTTTTTTCGGTCATAAATTGAAACTGCATACACAAATTCCTTAATAATATGTACATCTCTGTCGTGAAATTAGTCTAAATACGCGTAAGTTGGCTCAACGCTCATAGATATAAAAAAATTGTACCTATCGGATACTTTATATATTCATGCATCAAAGGAAATTCCATAATACATACTCCATTACTCTCAGCAATTCAGTTTCATTAAATCAATGATGATTTTTTAGTATGAAAATCGAGGGAAGGGCTCTGGTCTGATTAGAAGCATATAGGCTAAAAGTGGTTAGACATCATGTCTTAGGTTGTAGGTTTAAATCTATTCAAGTAAGTCGCAGGTTTTTTTCCTCTTCGATTTCCATTGGAGTGGAAACTAAGAATAGAGAGTCATTTTCCCTCACTCTTATGGTTTCTTACTAAAAAAACAAATGAGATAGTGAGTAATTTGTAACTGTGGGCTTGGCTCTAAACTTTTTATTCTTTTTGATATCTATGACTGTCTGAGCCAGTTTGCGTGCACATCGACTATTATCACGGAACAAACTGCATGACCCTACAATATTTGGATGTCAAGGAAGTCCATAGGAAATTAATTTTTAAGTAGGTGGCCACCATAAATTGAACTCATCGCCTCATAATTCTCCAAACTAAGACTTTCTTGGCCACTAGGCCATTCCTTCGTAGTCTCGTAGATTCCTCTTGGGGGTGAGGAATATATTAATCTCATCTCTTATTTTTTGTGGATCCCGCTAATTTTATTTTTTTAACTCTTAGGCCATGTTTAGGGTATTGATTGATTATTATAACGGTTGCTTCTTATGAACAATAGGTTATTATAAATTGTGTTTTAGGTGAAGATTATTATAATAGGGAAGAGGAAATAGTTAATCTCAAACAAGGGCATTTGTTATGTGAAACGATGGGATGTAATGTGAAACGTCTTGGATTTGGGCCAATCCACTGATTATATCTGGTGGACCAAATGTGGGATGAGCCTTATTCTAAAAAACACATACACTTTTATTTTGACAAAGTATCTATGTCGAACGCATATCCAAGATGGATACTTCCGGACACTCTCTGGACACTCGAAATTCCGCGTCTTCCTTTATTATTATTGTTTTTAATTTTGGACACTTCACGAACACACCATAGACACTTCACGGAGACACCATGTAAGACTTATTCCCCCGATGTATTTGTGTCCTGCATTTTCAAAAATATTGTGTGTGTCTCGTGTCCGTATTTCGTGTCGTATCTGTACTTCGATTAAATTCTGCGTCCTCCTTTATTATTATTGTTTTAATTTCGGATACTTCATGGATACACCATGTAAGACTTATTCCTCCAACGTATTTGTGCCCTACATTTCAAAAAAATGACGCGTGTGTCCGTATCTCGTGTCTGTGTCCGTACGCCTCCCCAATTACACAAACGGCCTTATTCTTTCTCTCACACAGTGGGGGGTGGTCTTTAAAGTAGATTCTCATATTAATGGTGGTACTTTGCATCTTGGTCTCAGTTGAAAAATAATATTGACAAACGCGATTGATAAAATTTAATTCTCATTCTCACTAGTTTCCATATACTTCTCTACATATTCATATCTGAATAGTTAGTTTGACCTGAAGTACTGTCCTACTATTCCTTAGAAGCCAATCCTAGCCTTTGTATACCTGAGAGTCACAATCTGCTTCGAAAGGATCAGATGCAAGAAAATAATTTCATAAATCAGGATGAATAAACACGAAGTCCCATGCTTTTTTCCCCTGATATCTTGTGATCTCTCTCGCATGCAAATTGCAAGAAATGTCTCCAAGAAATAAGTAGTCAACTATATTTGGGACAGAGGATTCGAACATGTAATCTTTTGATTATTAGATCATACAAATTTCCATCTCTCTCCACTCCTCCGATATATCCCGGTATTGTAGTCTAGGAATGGGCTAGTGGTACCTCGAGTATTAGGGGAATGAAACTCCAACTCCCGGTCATCAAAAGAATAAAAAAGACAAATTTTGAAACATTGGACCTCCACATTATAGTTGGGTTCATGGAGAAGGCCAAGGCAATTTTCTGAAAGAGATTAAAATCGTGGTCTCTATCTGTGTGTATAATTTTTCTCACTTGCCGTATATGACCCTAAATCCATTGAGAATTTTGAACCCTTTTCCTGTCTTTGCTATTAGATACAATCTGTTTGCAAGTACACCTTTCTAGGAGGCTTAAGAAATCATTTCACTACAATAATTGTAGATATGAACTTTGAATACAAATAATTCACTAGTTAGATCAACCTTGTTATATAAGATTTCAATATTCAGTGGGTCCCATCTAAAAGATTTTGTGCCAAAAAACTTTACATGATGCAGCTAATTTCTAAGGCAATCTCAAAAGTCAGAGTTGAGATCTGTTAGTTGGACTCTGAATGATGGGTCTTATTCACATCTCCAAAAAAACATTCTTGATCCTTTCGTTCTAGCTCTGGGAGTCACCTCTTGCTTCAAGAATTACAAAAGAAATGTTCCCTTTCTTTATCTTATTTAATTTTATTTTGAATTTCTTTCGTAAAGAAAATCTAAAGGGTCGTGGCAGATACTTAGAAAAGATTATATTCATCCAGCCAAATTCCAAATAATAGAGAACAAAATATTAGATATGATCTTCAACCTTATCTGAACTTTAGTTGACAAGTCTAGAAAAATCTGGGATGAGGAAAAATTTTGATTTTATGATTGATTTGTGGAAAACCTCATCTCACTACTATCTATTATTGCACTGAAATCACTGAATATCAACAAAACATTTTGTTCTAATTTCTACTTCTAATAACGAATAAAGATTGTATGCGTAGGTGGATGGTTGAAGAGACTTCATTTTGGAATTTGTGGTTTTTGTATATAGTAGACTTGAGACATGTTTGAATATTATCCTCATATCATGCATGTGGGATGGTAATCCTCCATCTTTTTATATATTTTTGGCTATAGACAATTGTTATGCTGTCTTAAAACTTTTTTTCCCTTCGTTGACATCCATCCAAATGTTATAGGGTCTATATCCCGTGACACTTTTTTTCCTTTGGCAGTGTTGAAAAGTCGCAAACAAGTGTGTTTGATCTATAATCTAAAATTTACTATTTAACCTCTTTTGACATGAATTAATTAGGAATTTGTTAATATTAAATGTTTAATTACTATATTAGGGAATATTAATGCTTATCATTCTAATAGATCATGTAATAGGGTGGAAGGCCCTGGGCTCTTTTGTGGAAGAGTCAATTTTTTAGAGGAGGAATCCCACTATCATTGACTCTCTTTGGAGGAGGATTGTAAGAGGTTGCTTGGTGGAATGTAGCTTAGGATTGAAGAGAACAAATTCCCGAAGAACTAAGGTTCCGTTTGATAACTATTTGTTTTTTGTTTTTGAAATTTAAGTTTATTTTTATTCAAATTTTCTACAATATGTTTCTTTCTTTTTTCTTTTTTTTTTAAGAAAGTACGAGAATGCTAAACAAATTTCAAAAATAAAAACAAGTTTTCAAAAATATTTCTTTTTAGAGGAGGAATCCCACTATCATTGACTCTCTTTGGAGGAGGATTGGAAGAGGTTGCTTGGTGGAATGCAGCTTAGGATTGAAGAGAACAAATTTTTTAAGAATTAAGATCTCGTTTGATAACTATTTGGTTTTTTGTTTTTAGTTTTTGAAATTTAAGTTTATTTTTATTCAAATTTTCTACAATGTGTTCCATCTTTTCTTAAAAAAGTATGAGAATGCTAATTAGATTTTAAAAACAAAAACAAGCTTTTGAAAGCTTTTTTTTTTTTTTTTTCCTCTAAATTTTGGTTTAATTTCTTAAAATATAGAGAAGATGTAAATATTCAAGTAAGAAAAAATATATTATAAGATAATTGTTGTAGGTTTAAATTTCAAAAATTAAAAATTAAAAACAAAATGATTATTAAACGGGGTCTAAATTATTAGAGTTGTATTAAGAATGAATCAGTTGGTTCCTTATACTTCTCCGACGGTGCCTATATGGTGCCTAGTTCACCGATGTAGTTGTTCTCCCATCACAAATAACCAAAAAACATGGAGTACTTCTGATTGGGGAATACCCATTTCGTTTTCATTTAGAATACCATTATTGCACCATATACAATCATCATATATCATATTAAAATCGTATTACACAATAGCATCGATCAGTCAATATATGTCACATTATGTATTTTGCCAGATCATCCTAAAGCAACTAAAGTCCAATAAAAGTTGTGCACCCATTTCAATCTTAGTATCTATTTCGTTTATCATACATTTATAGCACCCCAATATACCCTTAAAGACATCTAAATACAATCTTAGAAACGCTTATCTATAAGTTTCATACATTTACAGTAACAAACATACCAATCTAATATATCGTGCTCACACTTCAATTTCTCCCAAATCTAGTAAGAAAAAAATGCTGGAGTTGTCGGGTATTATATAAACCTAAACTTGCTTCTCAACGATTGTAGACGAAAATCTCTAACTTCTGTTTCGATTGACAAAACTAAGTCACCTTACTATTTGGAATATCATGTCGCCTCACCGTATTTCAACCTGTTGCCTAAAGAGTCAAGGAGTCATTTCTGAATTTGTTTTCTCAATTTTGGCTACATTAATTGAAATATGGGTGTTAGAATAGAAATCAGAATTTGCCACGTCATTATTTAAAATGAATGATAATGCTAATGTTTTTATTTGGGGACCAATTATAAATTAATATTGTCTCCTAAGTTAAATTATAGCGCTTCAAAATATGCCACATATAATTTGTGTAATCGTTTAATTACATTGATAAGCGTGATTGAATTCATAAATGACCGAGTTTGGTCAAACGATAAATTGGGCCAGAAACCCAATTTCTACATTCAATCGGATTTGACTAAAAGGCCCATTCATGAAGGCCTTTGAGTCCAGAATCAATAATGGACCCAAGATCCAATAGACCAAACCTAAGTTCCAATATCCAAGCCTAAGTCCATAAAGCATCTAGGTTCAAAGCCCATTTATTAGCCCAACAAACTTAGCCTAAAACTAAGCCCATTTAAAGTCAATGAGAGCTCTATAAATAGAAAACTCCTACTTTATTTAAGACACGTTAAAGATCTGGAAGATAGAGACTCGAAGAAAGCTAAAGACTAAAGACCTACAAAAACGGTCTTAAAGATTAAAGTTATAAAAAAGTTTCTTGAAGATTGAAGATGCAAAAGTTTCTTAAAGACTAAAAGTCTTAAAGGTGGTCTTGAAGATTGAAGCTTCCATAAATCTTAAAGATCGAAGCTGTTGAAACTTCTTGAAGTTTGAAACTACTAAAATTGTTTCACGACGGAAGCTATTAGAAAATCCTTTTATTTGTGAATGAAGAGCAAAGGAACATATTATAAAGTTGTACTCCACTATATTTTACATGAAATCAATATAAATCTCAAGTTCATCAAACAAATCACATTTCTCCAAAAATCTTGTCGAAAAATTTGGCATGCCTGATGGGACCAATTTTACCTTTCATCTCTTTTCTCATCTAAAATCAATTCAAGGAAACTATGACATATGAAAAAACTATTTCAACAACTTCAAGCAACACCCAAACTTTAATGCATTTGATTAGGATAATGTGAACTTGAATAAAATTAGAATAACTAATAACTCTTTATTAATTACAATTAAATATAATAAATGTTCTTTAATTACAAACTACTAGACATTTAAAGCATAACCCATAACATTATCGCACCGGTCTTCATGTACATCAAGGTCATGAGCATTTTATCTTCTAGGCTTGTCCAAGTACGATTCTGGACCTTTGTCCCATCAATTTATTCGTATGACCAAGATGTCATGAGTTTGAATCCACCTCCCTAATTATAGTTGAACTAAAAAAATATTGCAAAGTTTAAAATGAAAAAAGTTTGCTGAACTAAGATTTGAACCCATGCCAACAATATAAAAATGAATCCTAAGAAATTGAGGTATAGCCAATGAACCACTACTCACTATAATGTAATAAAGGAACAACTAAATAAAAGAAACAAAACAACAAACTATATTGTGTAGTTTGTCTAAATTTGACCAAATTTTAGAAACGTTTCTCAAATTTTTGAAAACAAAAAATAAGAATGGTGATCAAACAAACAGGTTTCATAACACATGAGATATAGAAACAAGAAAGAAGAACGTTACTAAACGTACCTAAAATGATTATGAATCGAAACCTAAATGAATAACATACGAGCCTAAGAGTTTTAGTAAAAGAGCAATACTTACTTAAGGGTGGGTAAGTATTTTGAAAATACCTACCCACCTTTATAATCAGATGTTTTTACGTTTTTGCATTTCTCTCTCCATCAATCAAAGTCAATTCTTTTTTTTTTAAAAAGTAAAAGCATGTGGTTTTAAACGTGACTTTACTCAATTGAAGGAAAGGAAAAACTATTTTTCATTTATTAAGAGAAGTCTATTATATAGGCTGTCCAGAGGGTTACAATGGCTAAATGACTATGAGAAAATATTAGAATTAAAAACATTCAACTAAGTATAATAATATCACCTATTACTAAGGTGGGTAAGTATTTGAAAATAGTTACCCACCCTTAGGTAAGTATTATGGTAAGTATTACTTTTAGTAAAATCTTTTTAAAATGTATTGATTAACTTTGTTTTAAAAAAATTTGAGCAATAATTCAAATCGGAGGATTCAAACTTGTAATATTTTAATTACTAAATCATACTTGAAGTCGTTGAAACTCTGCTTCTTTTTGGCAAAATGTATCCTTTAATATTAATTTACCTATTAATTTTTTTTTATTGAGACAAATGCGTCTATTAATTAGCTTAGCATGAAAACTTAAAAACATATTAAATTAGAATTGATGAAGAATTTATTAGGCAAAGAAGTGATAAAAGGAATAGTTCAAAATTGGCCGCTTTATTATTCATGTATACGTAGCGTAAAAAGTAACAATACTAGAATAGTATCTCGTGTTAAACTCAATAACTATATGAATATCACAATTGCAATAAAAAAAAGAAAGTGAATTATAAGTTTAATTTCTATGATTTAAAAAAAGTTAGAGTTTAGTTTTATAATTTAAAAAATTAGAGTTTAATAATTATGATTTAAAGAAATATAGATTTTTGTCTCTATGATTTGAATAAAGTTAGAGTTTAATCTCCGTGGTTTTAAAAGTTAGAATTTAATTCTCATAATTTTATAAAATCTAAAATATAGTTTTCGTTGTATGTAATCATTAACATATTAAATACATGGAAGCTTGATTCATGCATGAATGATACAATTTTTGTTATTATATGCGTCACTTAACTCATATTTAAAAATGATAAAAGATTTATACATGAATAACTAATTTTTAAATATTTAATTTGTCAATAATTAAAAATGATAAAGACTTTTTTTTAGATTTTATCAAATTATAATGACTAAATTGTAATTTTTTAAATCATAAAAATTAAATTTTATATTTCTTCAAACTATAAAAATTAAATTTTAATTTTTAAAATTATGAAAAGTAAATTCTAACTTTTTTTTTAAATGATAAAAATTAGATTTATATTTTACTAAAAAAAAAAGAAGCTTATATATAAAGATAATTATTTTTGGAAAAATGATAATGAAAAATGAAAGTATTTCTGTCTGACCGTTCCACGTCAGATATCTCAGTAACGTCCTCTTAAACTGCCACATATTTGATTGAATCTAAAATGGGTGGGCCCAGTAATTCGTGGACAAGAGAAGGCGAGTATTATATGTTATTTCTACTCGCCAACATACGCCACAAAATAAAACTGACTTTTTAGCGAAGCAAATTGTTCCAAAAAGCCGAAGGTAAAGAGATTGAGATAGTAATGGATAGGAAAACGATAAATTATTTGACAGTTGCCCCTAAATGTAGGCTTATGAGAAAAAATACATCGAAATTAATTTTTGACATAAATATGAAAATTGAAACGTTTTTAAAAAAATATATTTAAGGGAAAAATATTTTTTGTAGTCCTTAGGTTATTTGTTTTTTGAGTATAAATTTGGAAGAGAAAGACTACAAACCCTACATAAATGTATTAGTGCTCTCAAATAAATGTGATCTTAATATTGATTTTTAGAATCAAATTCGTAATCTTGACATAACTGAATTTCCATCAAATAATAAAATCATCGAGCCACCAATTTAAATATTATTAGACTATTTTTAATTTCGATTTATTAATAAAGTGATTATTTTTGTTCATGTGAATTTAATTTTTAACTAAAATAAGTATAAAAATAAACTAAAAAAAAATATGCATTTACTAAAAGTGAGCATGATTGAATGTCAGGATAAAAATGTTCAATTTTAAAATATAGAGATCAAAATGAAACTAATTCTGAGACTATATATATATATATATGTTTGTGTGTTTGTAGAGTGGTTATAATAATATTTAATTTGAATGTGTTTGTTTGTAAATGAGTCATAAGGGAGTATTATTATTTATGAATCGTGTGACATTTATGGTTTTTTAATAAAAAATAATATATTTTTATTTGTTTATTATTTTAAATCCTAAATATTATATTTATACTTAGAATTTTTTTTTGTTGCTAATATTACTTTATTATTATTATTTTCAAATTTAATTTTTTATGATATAAATTTTATTTTATATCTTAAAGAGTCACAAATTAACTCATTTAATGATAATTAGTCAATTAATAATATTATGTTTGATGCTCAATAAATAAAAATTTAGAAACAAAAATAAAAACTATAAAGAGTGATTTTTGTAGTTTAGAAGGGAAAGAGTTGAGATAACTTCTTATTTAATTTGATTGTCACTTAGTTGAATTATTGTTATAAATTACCAAAGATTTTTCATATATATCAAATATAAATTATTGTGCTTAAAATTTTTCATATTGAATGGGTGGATGGATGTATTTGAACATATGTGAATGGTTATTAGGCAGTCTATTGAATATTTTTAGTTAAAAGCTCATTTTAGTTTTAAAATTTGCCCAGTTTTGATCCGAAGTGGTTTTAAAACGTCTGTTTTTAAAACTACTCAAAATCAGTGGTCTAATAATTTCATTATTTTGGTAGTAATCAAATTCAACATTATGGTCATAGGTTCGATCGTGAAAACGTCTATATTAATGAATATTTATAATATAATAAAAAATTAATTTCTAAATAGGTAGTCACAATAGATAAAATTCTTCATCTCTTAGTTTTTCAAGATTCTCTTTACTACTAGACTACTCTATTATACTACGCATTAATAAGTTGTAATATTATAACGAATCATCACTAAATATTTGATGGGAGTTTTCTTTTACGCTAACAAGTGGTTGATAAATCTTTTCTGGCTCAATTATTATATGAATGGAAAATTTAACTATTAATCTTTAGAATGGTATATAATTGCGTTTTTAATTTTTTTTTTTTATTATTGAAATATACTTGGATGGACGTGGATAAAAAGTATTTCCATACTGAAATTGAACCTCCTAAATTTTGAAACTAGTTCCATTTAGCTAGTAGATTTTAAAACATTACCTCCTCATTCACGAATTTAGTTTCCATTTAGTTTTAAGTTTCAAATGTTACATTTAAATTTTAAACCTTGTGGATTTTGGGTTGATTTCTATTTTAGTAATAAAATTTAAAATTGTATACATTTACTCCTTGATTTTCAGTATTTTTAATGTTCTCCTTATAATTACTTTAAATAGTACTGATGAAAATTGGCAATTAAAGAATTATATTTGTAATAGAAAATTAACTTAAATAACTAAAAATGAACATTAATAACTATTATGTGTGAACTTAGTAATAAAGAAAATTTTAAAAATATAAAAGGTTGTGAGTTCAAACCTTATAACCATATTTGTTTAGAATAAATTGCTACTTATTTTTTTTTTGACAATAAAATGTCGTAATACCATTTAGTTTCTTAAGTGAAAAATGGTTGAGATGTACGTGACATCTATGATTACAAAAGAAAGTGAAACTATAGTAAAAATTAGGGTAAAATATAAGTTAGTGCATGTGGTTTGAAAAAAAGTTAGATTTTAGTTTCTATGTTTTCTAAAACTATAGTTTAGTCTTTATAATTTCAAAAAACGATAGAATTTAGTCTGTATAATTTTAAAAAAGATAAAATTTAATTCCTTTAATTGAAAAAGTTAGAATTTAATATCTATAATTATATAAAACCTAAAATATAGCTCTTATCATACGTAATTGCCGATCTATTAAATACACGGAAACTCATTATTCATGCATAAATAATATAAAATTTTTTGTTATATACTTATAATTTTATCATTGACGCATAAATAATTAACTTTCAAGTACTTAATTCGCTAACGATTAGAAATAGTCGTGACTATTTTTAAATTTTATCAAATCATAGGACTAAATTTCTAGTTTTTAAAATCATAAAAACTAAATTTCGTATTTCTTTAAATTCTACTTTTTAAAATGATAAGAACTAAATTTTATATTTCTTCACGAATTATATAAATTGAACTCTAACCTTTAAAACTAATCATACAAACTAAATTCTACTTTATTAAAAATTAAAATTATATTTTACATAAAAATTAATATATAGGAAACCAAAGAGTAACTAGACGCTATACATTAATATATTTTCTAAAAAAAAAAAAAAAAAAGGAAGAAAACCAATATGAGATGTAAACCATTAATTTTCTTCGTCCGAAGGTGGGCCACGCACCAAAACATCGGACTCAACAAGTGGACCCACGAGAGAGCGATCACGAGCCACAAGATAATTCATAACCTTTTTACAGCCACTAACTTCACGCCACGTGGCCTACATGGATTCTAATCCTCCACCCTCTTCCCTTCAAAGTCCTCCAATTCCATTACAGCTTTAACTCCAATTCACTCTGCTCATAAACACAGCCACACCCAAAGCTAAAAAAGAATACCAAAGCCAATGTTGAAAACAGAAGACAACTACTTGGGCAACGGCAACGGCGGCGGCGACAATGGATGGGGCCGCGTGATATGCGAGGCATGCGAGAGATCCCCAGCCGTGTTCATATGCAAGGCCGACGCAGCCTCGCTCTGCGCCGCCTGCGATGCGGAGATCCACTCGGCCAACCCCCTCGCCCGCCGCCACCACCGCGTTCCAATCAACGGGGCCTCCATGGTCGCCCCGTCGCCTGAAGACGAGAACGAGGCGGCGTCCTGGCTGCTCCTGAATCCACTCACGAACAACAACAACAACAACAACAAATTAGGTTCCGTCGAGAGCAATAACAATAAGAATGGATTGTTTTTGTTGGACGGGGAAGACGAGGAGGAGGACGAGTACTTGAACTTTGTGGAGTTCAATAATGGGGATCATGAGGATGATGAGTTTGACAGTGTGGTGCCTATTGAATTTGAAGGAAAGGATCAGATGGCTCTGCAGCAGAGCTATGGAGCTGTAAATGGAACTGAAATTTTTGACTCTAATTCTTCCAAAGCTTGCTACTCTTATAATCCCTTCCTCACCCACTCTGTAAGTTTTTTTTTTTTTTTTTTTTAATATATATTTGTTCTACTTTATAATATTTCACTTCATTCTTAATTTGCTTCTAGTCTTTTTTAAACTTCTAAAATTAACTGGTTTTGTAGATATTTGTTGATAACAAGTTCAATTATTGTTACTTTTTTTTTTTGCTTCATTTAAAGAATTCAACCCATATTCATTTCTTTCTAAGAATGTATCAAATAATTAGTGTATGCCTATATATTTGAATATGTTAGTAATTGTTATTGCACAATCATATATTCAATTTATGAAGTTTTTTGTATTTATACAAAGACATGGAGTACTTAATTGAGAGAACTTATGGAATACAGTTTAAAAGATTATAAGACTAGATTCTTAAGATTGGAATCATTTGGTATATTTAGCATTACATTTATTGATTTCATAAAAAGAATGCCTTAGCACTTAGAAATGTTTATTTATATGTTGGTATATATTGAAATAGAATCAAAGGAGCTAATATTATAGATGAAAATAGTAATAAATACCAAAATAGTTAAGATAGTATTTAAACACCAAAAGTATATTAATTCTTGAAGTGGAACGAGCATACCTCAACTTATAAGGCATTTATCTTTGAACAAGAAGTGAAATATTCAAATTCTCAATTTTATATGTTGCTAAAAAAACTCTTAAGTTATTGCTTAATAGTTTATTCATTTAAAAATTGATCATAATCCAACTGGAATTATTATTTTTGTGCAACAATATTAGATATCAATGGAGGTCGGGGTAGTACCAGAGTCAACAACAACAACCATGAGCGACATCTCAATCTCCAACATAAGGCCATCAAAGGGAACGATCGATCTCTTCTCCGGCACGGCGGGGGAAGCGGTGGCAGTTCAAATGCCGGCAATCCCACTGAATCCAACGGACCGAGAAGCCCGCGTTTTACGGTACCGAGAGAAGAAGAAGACAAGAAAGTTTGAGAAGACCATCAGATACGCCTCTAGGAAGGCCTACGCCGAGACCCGACCCAGAATCAAGGGTCGGTTCGCCAAACGAACCGACGCCAAGGTCCAACTCGGCCGGGAATTTTCCAGCCCAATGTTGATGGATGCTGGGTATGGGATTGTGCCTTCCTTTTGAACTTTGAAGCTGAAGAAGGTGGAAGAAAGTGTATGGGTTGTTATTTAAATTAAAGTACTAATTATAGGTCGAATTTTTAACTGTTTAATTGTAAAATTTGTCTTAAATGTATATGAATTTTGTATTCTCTGTAATTACTTTTCAGATATATACTACTGTTCATCCCCTTTGGGATTGTTTTAAACTAATTTGTTAAATTTGTTTGTGTGTGTTTGATATATTTTTAGGTTCAATATAAATTCTGTTCTGTATTCCAGACATAATTTCAAATTGATCTATATGATTTCTGTTTAGTTCTATAAATTTTTGTAAGTTTGAGTTAGCTCAATTGTTTTAAGTTAGTTTCTGTGGTTTGAATTTAATTTTAATTTTGTCAATTATTTAAAATATTTCACTTTAATCCATTACTTTAACCGGTTGTTATTTACGCCCCGTTTGATAACTATTTGAATTTTTGTTTTTGATTTTTGAAATTTAAGTTTACTTTTACTCAAATTTCTTACGGTGTCCTCCATCTTTTCTACAATGTATTCATTTTTTACTTAAGAAATATGTGAATACTAACCAAATTTCAAAAACAAAAATAAGTTTTTGGAAGCTACTTTTATTTGTTTTCAAATTTTTGTTTGATTTCTACGAATGTAAGATGTAGATATTCAAATAAGCAAAAACATATTATAAAATAGTTATTGCAGGTTTAAATTTCAAAAAAAAAAAAACAAAAAACAAAATAGTTATCAAATGAGGCCTTAATATTCGATTTGATAACCAGTTGAACCTATTTTGCTTTTAAAGCCCATTTAAACCGGTTAGATGTAATCGTGTGGCTTTTTATTTTTGGTTTAAAAAAAAAAAAAAATTAAACTTGTTTTCTTCCATTGTATTAAGCTCAATGCTTGATGACACTTAACAAATAATATAATGATAATTCATTATAGTAAGGAATATGTACCCCATGATCAAGACACGTGCTATATGTTAAGTATTATGGCTCAAAAATGAATTTAGGCCCAAAGAAGATCAAAACCCAAAAGAAAACTCTAGAACCCACCCATTTATGCTAGATGGCCAAGGAAATTTTAGAACTTATTTTGTCAAGAAATATCTACACATACTTATCTAAGGTGAAGTTGTGGCAAAATCATAGTCACATGATTTACTTGGACACCAAGGAATAATGTGAACCATTGGATAATAATTGGAGCCCAAGTTGACGAGTAGTATAAATAGGTGGGTGCCCATTGTTGGCAAGTCATCCCAAAATCATCAAAGACATCCCACATCTAAAGTAAGTGACGTTGTGAGACAAAAATAGAGAGTGTTTCTCATTGTAAGTAAGGTTGTTGTACTTTGTAAGAGAGAAAGTTGTAACTCCTATTTTTGTAATAAAGTTCTTCTATCCTTATCCGTGGTTTTTACCCTAATTGTTTAGGAGTTTTCCACGTAAAATCATTGTGTCGATCTTTCTCTTCTTCTTCTTCATTTTATTGTTATTCTCAATCTCTTTTAGCTGCGACTCTACTCTATTCGTGTAAACAATCATAACAAGTGGTATCAGAGCCTAGTTCTTGGTGTAAATATCTACTATCGTATGCTCTGTGGTTGTCACTAGAAGTGGATCCTCCACATCAGAAAATAAGTTAGATACTTTCCTTCCACCTTTGTTGACAGGTACGTGGATTTTTAACGGTTCGTGGTAGAAGCAATGGCGACAAGGTTTGAGATTGAGAAGTTCAACGAGACCAATTTCTCGTTGTGTAAGATGAAGATGAAGGCTATCTTGAGAAAAGATAATTGTCTTGTAGCCATCAGCAAGAGGCCGGCAGACATCACAGATGATAACAAGTGGAATGAAATGGACGGGAATGCTATTGCAAATCTTCATCTAGCACTAGCAGATGCAGTTTTGTCAAGCATAGAGGAGAAGAAAACTGCACAGGAGATTTGGGAACATCTCACCAAGTTGTACGAGGCCAAATCACTTCACAACAAGATTTTCCTTAAGAGGAAACTGTATACTCTTCGAATTTTAGAATCTACTTCAATGATGGAGCATATGAGCACGTTGAATACTCTATTTTCTCAACTCACATCGTTGGGTTATAAAATAGATTCAAACGAACGTGCTGAAATTTTACTTCAAAGTCTTCCTGATTCATACGATCAACTTGTCATCAACCTGACAAATAATTCTCTAACCGACTATCTAAACTTTGATGGTATTGGAGCTGCTGTTCTCGAAGAGGAAAATCGGCGCAAGAACAAAGAAGACAAGTTGGTAAGTTCGCAATAAACGGAGGCTCTAGTGGTGACAAGAGGCAGATCAATGGAGCGTGGCTTTTGTGGGAGCCAAAATCAAGGAAGGTCAAAATCAAGAAGTAAGAAGAGCATGAAGTGCTACAACTGTGGCAAGAAGGGACATATGAAGAAGGATTGTTGGAATCTAAACAAAAAAGGTTCCAATCCTTACGGAAATGTAGCAAGCACCTCAAATGAAGGCGATGTTTTATCTTGTGAAGCAGCGACAACTATCAAAGGCAGAAAGAGTTTGAATGATGTATGGTTCATTGACTCAGGAGCGACTTATCACATGACTTCTCGACGAGAATGGTTTCAT
>JBBMKA010000022.1:7519194-7579229 GCA_037833695.1 Sechiopsis laciniata | reverse complement strand
CAACCCAACCCGAAAATATAAGGGTTGGGTTGGGTTGGGTTGTGTCTTTAATTGGGTTGGGTTGGGTTGGAGAATTGGCCAACCCGAATTTTTGGGTTGGGTTGAAAATCTCCCTCAACCCAACTCAACCCAACCCATGTACACCCTTACCTTTTGGGGTCCTCGAAAATCTCGTGATGGAATCCATCAATATATTATCCCACTTTCACTAAGATACATTTAGTGGCTACTGAAGTCATGTTGGCTTCTATCTCGAGGGTTTCACCTTCTAATAAATGATGCGCCTACTTACGTGCTTACTTATTTCTCTCTTCATGTTACTCCACCAGTAGGCCTCTTCATAACTCTCATTCAAATGCTATTCATTGAAACTAGATCGTTTACCCAATAAACGAAAAAGAATAAACCATCTTTTAAGTTGTTGGATTACACTATCTCAAACACCCAACAAGCTATGGCTAACTGGCATACCAACTTTGCGAGTCTCAAATATAGATAATTTCACAAACAAATATAAATCACACTCCATACTCCAATCTAACGACTCATGATTCTAATACTAAGCATGTATTTATCTCGCAATGTAGATCCTAACATTAATTCTTACATGAACAAGCATCAAACTATTATTCATTATGGACCAATGTAACCATAAAGTACGTGCTAACTCACATCAAGCTAAACTCACATATAAATAAAGAACATCATAACCTTACATGAACTAAGATTGATCTGAGCATCAAATTATACTCAAAATTAGTGAACAATCATAAGTACACTACGCGAAACTAGACTAAGGTGGTTCAGTTGGACAAAATCAAATCAAGTAAACCAAACCAAACTAAACTGATCTAACTTAACCAAACTGATTTAGTCAGGACTGGTCCTTAAGAACCGACACTTCAAATCACAATTAGTGGCAAATGAAGCTTACAAAACCGTTAGAAACGATGAGTATGATTATAAGATACTTCTTATGTAGGATCTTAAGGCAACATTAGAAGGGATGAATAGAATTGTTTGCTATCTTTTCTTTAAAAAAATAATTTCTACGATTAAAACTTTGTTAAACTAAAATCAAAACATTAGAAATATATTACAATGGCAACACAATGAAAGTAATGATAAGAAATCGAGTTGTAAACAAACAAATCCTTATATATGCACATAAAAATTAATATGTAAAATTTGAAATTGAGAAAAGTAAAAGAAAAGAAAAAAGAGACACTGAAATTTTATAGTAGTTCGAAAATTTTCTATCTCACCCCTCTAGATTCCTTATGGATATTTTATTAAGTGGTCTACTTGCAGGTGAAAACCAAATCTACACGACACTCTTAAAGAAAAACTTACTCATTTTCGCTAGTTCTTTTTTTAGTACATTTTCACAAGTTCATGATTAAATTAATAAAATGATTTGTTTTTTTCTTAAGTTAAAGTGAAACTAAAATTCTTTTCGTGATTTACCGTTAAACCAATTGATTTTTCTCCCAATTCAAAGTGCACTCACTTTAATACAAATAAAAAATAACATAGAAAAATAAATCTTATAGAATACTTTTTCATAGGAAAATTATAGAAGGTCCCGTTGACGTGACAAAATTTGCAATATATTATTCATGAATATGTGAAGAAATTTAGAGAATGGATCACTTTTAGAGCTTTTAGAATATGGTTACTTGCGGTAAAATTTTAGTTGTCTAGGTTTAAAATTTAATGGAAAGAAATGAAAGGTGGTGATTGGATTTATGGCAAAATTGTCAAGGGATGAGACTTGATGAAGTGACCATTGAATTTAAGGCAAAATAATCTAGGTGATCATTAGATGGTTATCGGATTTATGGCAAAATTGTTAAGAGATTGATGGATGGAATTGAAAGGAAATGAGATGGAAGATTTTTGGTTTGAAAGGAAAGAAAAGGAAAGGAAAGGAAAATTATGTTTTTTTTTCTCTTCCAAGTTTTTTTTTTGGACATATCCGTTCTTTCAATTTTGATTTGAGCGATTCAAAATGTATTGAAATTGTCTCTTTAAGTTGTATGCAAGAAATTGCTCCAAAACTCTTTTCTCATTATAATATTATTTGAACTATTGTAGAAAATGATAGAAGAATGTCCCATTAAAAGTTAAAAGCATTGTGATCGAATCAGATCTTGTTTGAGTGGATGGGCTGTCCCATTAACAACTTCACAGAAAACATATGCATTTGCCCAATTTCCTCATATCGGATATTCTATTAACAAGTGTTTTAAAAGGCATATCTAAAACACCTCGCTTCGATTAGGCAAGGCCCAGATAAGGAGCGCGCTACCAGGGCATGCTTTCTGTGAGGTTCTTGAGGAGCGTTAAGTGTCACAATCTAATTTCGTTGGCCTTAGTGAAGTGGTCGTATGGCACAACTAGGTTCAACCTCCATCTCGGGATATCGAAAATAGGTTTTCAAAAAAGGGAGAATGTTTTAAAAAGGCTTTTGTTTTTGAAAGGTTATACAACAGTAAAATAAAAACTACATCAATTGTATCGCGTTACTCATATAATTTGATAGAAAAGAAGCTTGCATATCAAAACGGCAAAGGGTCATATGTTCCAAAAAATACAAGGAAATAACAATATGAAAAGTAAAGTCTAGCCTATGAAAATATGTTTAAAAAAAAAAAAAAGTTTGGAATCGGCACGTAGCCATGGGCAATAGGCCCTGAACAAGCTTGACCATGACATAAAGCATGCACCTTGTGTGCTTTTTATTTTTTATATGTTTTTTTAGGGTTTTAAGTATAAAAACTATTTTTTTTAAAAAAAGCCCCAAAATCTATATATTATTTTGGTTTTGGGAGCATTGCCCTTGAATCTCCATCGTGGGTCACATTGTGCCTCCAAACCCCTAAAATTGAGTATTGAGATATACCTTGAACAATTTAATGCCCTGCAATTAGCAAGTCGAGGATCTCGCTGCCCGGTCAGCGAGGGGGGTGGGGGAGTAATGCCCCCAATTAGTAAACGTATTCCACATTGCAACAAATGCATTCAACATTTCTGTATTTGTTTCTACATTCACATTTTATAATAGGGTTTAATGAGAGTGTATATATATAAACTCGAATTAAACCGTAGTCGATAATGATGTTCATTCTATAATTTTTGTCTCTCCATAATAAAAATCGCCCCCTTTCTGTCTGCGGACTAACTAACACAACGTGAGTGAACTACGTAAATTTGTGTATTGTTTCTTCTCATTACATTTTATTTATTTTCTGATTGGTTAATTAATTGTCATTTTCATAACATCGAGCATATCACCCCTAGATCCCAACTCACAAACCTTAATTCTTGTGTTGCCTTCGAGTCATTTAAATTGTGAGATAATTGAGACAAAACATTTCAGTTTTTTATTTTTCAACATACTGGACAACATCCATTTGTTTTTCTCTTACGTCCACACTATCCCCCATGAGTTCTACATAACACTATATTCAAAAAATTAATAATAGAATCTTATTTATATTATTCTTAATTAAGACTTGAAATAATGGTTTATTGTTAAACTTTATGTATATTTTATATATTACTTTTCGTTAAAACTTATTTATATCCATACAATAAAAGTTAATAGTTCAATTTTATATGTTTTATATATTATTCTTCGTTAAAATTTTGTTTTTTTTTTCATAAAAATATTTTTATTGTATGTGTACAAATGTGCCTCAAATAAAATTTTAAAAAAATAAATTAGTTTACAAAAAAGGTAATTGTGTCCTAAGTGCATTTCATAATTTCATGACTGCAAAACATAGTTAAAAAACATTGCCAAAATAAACATAATTAAAACATGTTAGAATCTCCCACTTCAATGGTTAAACTCAAAAAAAAAAAAACGACGGCAGTTAGAAGTTAGAGAAATATTATTATTGTGTACTTAACAGAAGTCTTGTTTCCAGAGAAGAGTGGAAAAAAAGGAAACAAATAAGGTCAAAACTAGCATATCCATGGCTTTCTTTTCCTCCATTGATCAATTCGTCCAAGTATTATCAGATGGTTAGCCCAACAGCACATTTCTTCATTCTCAGTCAGTTCTCATCTCATCTTTGTATGTCAGCTGTTGACAAAACTCGAACTCTCTACCGTTTCAAATGGTCCTTTCCTTAGCCAACAATGCTAATCTTGAAGTGTAGACAGGTAAATTGCAACAATTATGATTAAAACAGGCAGTATTAGGAATACATGCTTGAAGCTCAAAACGCCTACATCGATTCGTCTTGTGGTCTCTAAATCCGATTCAGTAGCACTGGGGTTCGCTGTACTACTCCCGCCAGCAGAAACGTCGTCCTGAATTTTATCAAGTAAACAAAAAGCAGGATCTAATAAATTTCCCAGTGATTCCCCAACATTAAATTTCAGATAACACAACAGAATGAATGAAGAAAAATAGAGAGTACGGACATTAAAAAATCCTATCTATTTTAAATTTGAATCACTTCAGTTGAAGAGTGATTTCATATTAAACTACTAACAAAATGATGACATCGTATGGCCTATTAAATAAATGGATAACTCAACCCAGTTAAACCGGCACATATAATCTACCCTAAAGCAATGCATCAAATTCCTAATATGAAATTTCCATTCTACTTTGAACAGTAGACCAATTCTACTGTTTAATACGCCGTGTCAAATTAGCCAACACTAAACTAAGCATGGGAATACATAAAATCACAACTTGAAGGCTAAAAGAGACATAAATGAAACTCTTTTTCTTTAAATAAGAAACTGAGAGTATATGTAAACTCACACAAAAGCCATAAAAACTTGTGAGCAAGTAGAGGGACCCCTTCCCAAAGCACTATTATAAGAAGACGTTCGGGTAGTTAACAATCATTGATAAGACAATAATAACAAAAGAATTGTGCTGTGTACATCATCAACAAGCACTATTCTGAACACTAAGACGAAATGAATCAAAAGAAGAAAGCTTTCCTAGGTTCCACAAAGCGCTCAAGTAGTACAAGACTAAAAGATCTTCCCTTTTCCTTTAAAATGCCAGCCATCTAACACCTCCAGAATACAGTCATTGATTTTTCTAGTCAAACAAGAGGCAACACGAGCTCCGTGAACAGGGCTGACCAACTCTTTGCTGCAAACGACTGTGATGGAAGATATGGTTGGAGATCTTTCTTTTCCTTCTCTCATAGGTAATTAAGCTTCTATAAGCCACCAACCACAAAAGCACCTTTGATCTTTTTTTTCACTTTTCACTTCCATATTCAATTTATAATTCACATCACCTTTGAATCGTTCTTTAACAGTTGAAAACATAGATTTCGTAGAGAAGGTTCCTAAACATTCATCATCCTATTCCTTAGCTTAATTGGATTAGAAAATGAATTAAATCGGACCAGCACTCTCTCAAAAGATTGAGGCGAAGACTTAGTTTTCATCTTCTGAACCCTTGGATGATCCACCGCTAGTAGCCTAATTTCATCAAGAAATGAGTTGAAAGGGAAAAAAAAAAGACTTTTAAAAAATAACCTGTGAGGCTTAGACTTGTTTTCATTTTTTGAATTTAATGATCCAAGGCCAGTGGCCTCATTTCATCAAGAAATGAGTTGAAAAGAAAGAAAAAGGAACAACTTATTAAAATATAACGTCATCCTTCTGTGATTCTGTTAAAGTCTCGTGCTTTGCGCATCACCTTCCTCAACCATAGGGACAAACTGGATCCTAGTGCCATTAAATGTGCTTCCATAAGCTATGCTCCTAATTGAAAACAAAACAATTCTACCCAACAAGATAAACCTTTCCATGTTTCGTTTAAAAATATATATAAATGCCTGCATTATTGCTTGGTGGGAGAGAGTTTGTAGTCTATTGTCATAACCATAAATAAATAAAATAAAATAAAATAATGATCTCCATATCCGCTAAACGAGCATAACAACGGTGGCATCTTGTACGACCTAGTAACCAAGAGGTTATAGGTTCAAAACCCTCCAATATTGTATTCGGAAAAAAAAAGTCTCCATATCTAATGTCATAAAAATTAATAATAAACATTAAGTAATTACCCCATGGCCTGCAGCAGAGAACTTCGCCTCATCTACCCCAATTTCTCTTACACAAGGAGTAGCAGCAGCAGTAGTAAGATCTTGCTTGAAAGCAATATCTTTAGTTTCAACAGTCTTACTATGATTTGTGACAACAGAATCCTGATTTGCTTGCTGCAACTTCACTGTCAACATTTTGTTTTCCATTGCTAAAAAAGAAAGCTGAAAAAAAGAATCAGTATATAATATATTAGAACACCAGATGGAATTGTACCGACGCTCAAAAGGAAACCAGTTTATACTAAGATGTAAAGTTAGCACACTTCTATTTTGTTGTTGCAACTTGCACCCACGTATATTTATTCCCTTTTAACTAAGTTATCTTTTTATTGTAGAGGTAGATTGTTATTTTATGAAGAGAGTCATGGAAGTGGCGGCAGAAAATCTCGAAGGTTGCCGCAAAAGTGGATTGTTCTTTTGAGTTTTGATTAAATTAATATAGAAGTGTTTCTTAAAATAAAATAAGGTTTATCTTTTGAGAGAGAAACAGAGATTTCTGATATGATTCATAACAAGGTGTTAGTTTATAGCGAATAAACATTTAATTATAATTGATTGAGAGTGAGAGAGGGTTCAAGTACACCTCCAATTACTTGGATTATCTTGTATTTTGGTTACCTTTTATCTTCAATATATAGTTGTGTTCTATCAATATGTATCAGTCATTTCCATTCTGGCCATGGAGATAGATGACGCTGAGGAGTGGTTAGAGATGGTTAATCGTTTAATGTCGACTATTGAATCATTTCTAGCAGAGTGAAAGCAAAGTTTCAAAGAAATGAGAAAATTATGGTTTCCATCAAACTTGAAACAAAAGAAGATTGCAGACAAATGAAGGAAAGTTTCAAAACATAAATAAAATGTTTGCATAAATGGAGATATTGCCAAAAACAGAGGTGGTCGAAGAAACGAAGATGAAAACAGTAAAGGTAAGGAAATCAGATTTTGATTTTGACAGAGATCTAATGAAACCAAGACGATTAACCAAGGGGAAGCCGAATAGAGCCAGAAAAAACATAGATGCGAGTACAAAGATTGTGCGCAAGTTGAGATTTCTAGTGAAAGAGCAACCATGGACCTCACGGAAAGGATGATGCTTCAACAAACACAAAAGTGATGAGAAGATGGAAACAAGAACAATGGAATGGTGGTCAATGAAGGACAAAACTGGCTTTGGAGATATCGAAGCAAGTTTTATGGAAAGGTAGCCATGGAAGTAGCTTGTGTTCAACAAAAAAGACACAAAGAGGCTTACCAGCAACTCCAACATTACAATTGGAGATAGAGACCCAAGGACATCATGAGTCCAAGAGGTCACTACTTTACACTGTTGTCGCTGATCACCTCTACCCAGGCCATCACCGGCCACGACACTTGGCCAACATCAGTTGGACTGGAAGAAAAAAGAAATAGAAGAATCATGAAGATGATCTTTCTTGGAGGAAGCAACTAAACTTGCATGAAGGAGGATGTAGCGTCTGATGATGCAAAAGTCATGTGGGTTGAAAAAAATCACAAAGATGAATTCTAGGAGGCAGCAATATGAATAAGCAATATGAATGTGGCATATGGAGAAAACTAACGGAAAATCCCAAATGTCACGAAGTGGGCCATGGAGTAGCATGTGGACTTTTGAAGAATAGAGAGATGTGGGCTGGGCTTCAAAGTTCAAATATATGTCCAATGATATCAATTTGTATGGGCTGGATTTTGGATTGAAGGGCTTCTAAAGAGTTTTGCAGAATGTGGTCAAGCATTTGGGGTTGAGCTATTTTTTGGCCTAGTTTGTTTCTACTTTTTATATGGGTTAAAATAATAATTTGTAGTTGCAAGAAGCAGTGATGAAACTGAATTCAGAACCCTTACTCGTGGCATGTATGAAGGCATATTGATCAAAAGAGTTCTAAGTGAAATAAAAAGAGATGTTTATATGCAATTCAAATGGTGAGTGATAATTGAGATGCAATAAGTATTATCTTTTTTTTGGATAAGAAACAATTTCATTATAAGTATGAAATTAGAGGCAAGGTGCCAATTACAAAAGAGATCTCCAGCTGTTCAAAAGAGTGTCATAACTATAATCATGGAAAAGAGGAGATCTTTTACACCAAGAGGCAAGATGCAATAAGTATTATCAAGAATCCAATTTATCACATAGGACAAAACATGTTGAAATTGATCAACACTTCATCTCGAAGAAAGTCAATTCTAAAGGGATTCAACTTAATTATGTTCCTACCAAATAACAGATGACAGATATCCTCATCAAACCTAAGACCTGATTGAAGATTCGAATAGCAAGATGGGTTTCTGTAATATATACAATCCATCTTAAAGGGGAATGTTGAAAATTATATTAGTTAGGGCATCCTTACAAGTTATAACTTTAGTTATTTTTATTTTTGCTAGATAGTTAAGTGCAAATATCTTGTTTTATTAAGATTTTATTTGATTTAGGTAGCATATCTTTTATTTTGAAATATTTTATCAATTGTATTTATATCGTTGTGTGAGAATGAATGACAAGTGAAAATGAATTTCCACTGTATCATTACAAAACAATATGGAGGAACACAACGATTTTTAAAAAATAGAAAATAAGAAATAAAATAACAGTTCTTCTCCTAGAAACAGAAACGACCTTGAGAGGGGCATTCTCAAGTAGTCAGTCAAAAAAATGAAATCAAGTCCTAGACATTGTTTATTTGATTTCTCTAGTATTGGAAAATACCTGCTTATGAAGACGATCTCTTTCAATGGCCAATTGCATAACCAGATTGGTTATAACTTTAGTGCGTACATCAATGTCCTTTGCTGAAGCCTTCTTTCTATACTCTGCCTGCTGTAAGGATGTCTCTAAACAACCAAGTTTACCACGAACAAGCCTCAGCTCCTCATTTAGTTCTGCATAAGATTCAGATAATAGGATGCAGTTCTCCTCTGCACGATCAGCTCTACTGTCCGCTTTCACAATCTTCAATTTCAGATCCCTGATCAAATTTTCCATATCTTTGATTGTAGCATAGAGCATGTTTTGCTTCTCCTGACTAGCTTCCGCAGAAGCCACAGCCTGCTGAAGTTGCATATCTGATTCCCTCAACTGTCGTTTAAGTGCTTCAATTTTCTCAGATTCCTTTAGCTGTTTAGCAAGCATCTTCTCTTCCAAAGTGGCAACCTCAAAATTGGCAACAAGCAACTTTTCTTTAGCTTCTCTTAATTTGGATTCGAAGCCATCGGCTTGTGAATGTAAAGTGCTCTTCAGCTCAGCATTGATGTTCTTACATTCAAGCAATTCACAATCTTTAGCTTTCAGTTGTTCCATGGAGCTTTCACATTTTAATTTCAACTCAGCCTCTCTCTTCATTGAACCATTTACATTGAACTGTAGAAGCTGAAGACGACCAAGTAACTCTTTTGAAATACCTATGAAGACCTCTGAAGAATTTTCTGCCTCAAAACACCTCCCAAAAACATCTTCTAATTCTTTAGCTTTCAGCTGTTCCATGGAGTCTTCATATTTTAATTTTAACTCAGCTTCTCTCTGCATTGAACCATTTACATTGAACTGTAAAAGCTGAAGCTGACCGAGTAATTCTTTCAAAATACCTATGAGGGCCTCTTTAGAATTTTCTGCCTCAAAACACCTCCCACAAATATCTTCTAATTCTTCCTCCAAAGAGTAAACATCTTGTTGTGAAGAATGTAGCCTAAGTTTCAGCTCATCATCCATTTGACTTGTTTCAGTCAGCTTCTTTTCAAGATCCATCTCTCTAGCCAGCGATTTTTCCAGCATCCTCAGAATGTGCATCTGATGTTCAGCTGTCCGCATGTCTATTACAGGATTTCTCTCCAGCATTTGATTGTTCTCGTGCGAGTCTGTGCTCCTAGCATCATTTCCTGACAATATCCATATGGTAAGAAGTACAATCATTATAATCGTTTATTGCATGGATTTAGTAAGTTTAGAATTTCGTCAAAAGATCATTCCAGCATTTTTAAACTGCACCAGGTTGTATACTTACCATTATAATAACAACGCAAGTTCTTCTGTAACTTGGCTGACTGCATTCTAATATCAGAGATCAGTTCATGTGATTGTTTTAAGGATTCTTCAGAATCTTGAAACTTTTCTTCCAGGTACATAGAAGTCTCCTTGGAGAATTTACAGAAAGGTATCATTTCGTGGGCATGAAAAATATCAATTTGAATCCTACCCAAGAAACCAGCCACCCCGTCCACCTCTGAATCTAAAAATCCAGCTAGGAGATCAATTTCCGATGCTTTTTCAACAGAATCATCAAACATATGGTCATTCTCAGAAGCAAAAGCTTCAAACTCGCTTTCCTTTGTAGCAATATGCATCATGAGAACACTTAAGTTAACTAGCTTTTCTGATGCACGTGCCAAATCCAATTCCAACCTGGTTATTACTTCACTGCCATTTGCTACATCTCCACTAGCTCGTGAAGTACTGTCTTGTTCATCTGCCCCCAGACCACTATTGTTATCACAAATGACAGACGTGCTTGCTTCAGATACAACATCAGTATCCATTAAAGTGTTCTGGTGTCTGTTGACTTTACAACCTGAATAGCTAGAAGTATCAAAACGAAGAACCAAGTGGCAAGAAAAATGTGTGTATGTGTGCAAATATTGAATGTAAAACCAGCAAAACAACTTGTACAAAAGATTCAAATGCAAAAATACTCTACATTCAATGTTGAATCAAATGAAAAAACCAAATAAAATCTGAGATTCCAGTTTTAAAACACTCAATGGAGGATTCAAGTACCATACATATCGAGGTCAAAAAAAAAAAAGTACAATACAAATCAATGTAGTCAAAGGCAAGCCCAGTGTTTTCAAGGTCATCAACTTTCATCGCCTATGGCGAGAGGCCATGGGCATAGGCAGCATTGCACCTTCTATCATGGGCTCGCCTTTCCTCACAATTTTGTGTTTGGCGTTGCCTTCGCCTTGTTTTATTTTTTAATATGTTAACTTAATACCCATATATAAGGTTGTTAACTCATAAATCGTAACGCGTATTGACATCAAAATTTAGTGTATCGTATCGTATCAGAAATCGTAAGTTTTTATTTTTTATATTAATATTAAATGAATATTATTTGTATATATACTAATACAATTAAGAACATAACCTAATTGGTAATGCAATTTTATAAATATTGAAGTATTTCTATAAAAAAAAATATTTAGTTGGCCCATCAACTTCTTTAAACCAAATTTTATTTTATTTTCCTTCAACTAAACATCTACTTAGGCCTCTTATTTAAGCCCAGCCCATTCCAAAACTTAAAGAATCTCAAATTTTCTTTTCCATTTATTTTTTTACCATTTCCCAAATTCAGACTCTTTCGTCTTCATATGCATGCGTGTCAGACCACCCTTTCACCTTTTTCAAATGTAGGCTTGCATTTTCTATCTAAAGAAACTTTCGTTTTATCATTTTCATTTTTCTTTTTCTATTCCCTTTTATCAATCCTCCCTCTTCCCTTCACCCCTTTGTTTTTTTTCTATATCTGAGTGGTCACCTTTTTTCTCTAGCACCAGCAACGTTGCAATCCAAAAAAAAAAGTACATACAATTTCTTTTTCAAACTCATGAATGAAACTCACTCTGATTCAAGAACCGATCGCACAATTCAAAATCTTCAATCGTGCAATTCATTTAACATGCGATGATGCAATTCTAATAGGCGTTTTGAATTGTTGTTAGTTAGTTTTGTTTTGAAAAGTACGATAAGAATTGCGTATCGTACGATTTACGATTTAAACAACCATGCTCATATAAACAACCATGCTAATCGGGGCTTCGCCCCACTATACTCGGGGCAACCATGCCCGTCCCTAGGCCAGACACCGGGAGACATCAAAGGAATGGAGACATGAGAGGTGTCTATAAATTAATGTGACAGGTGAGTCTCGAACCTGAGACCTAACCTTCAACCATCGCGCCTCCCCTTGGGGACTTTATTTAAGGGTATTGAAGTTGTTTAATTGTTATTTCAATATATATATATATAAATTTTATTTGAGTTATTTGCTATAAAATCTTAGTGGCTTTTTACTTTGGATTAACTTTAATTTTTATACTTATAATAATTTAATTTGTATTGTATATCTTATAATAACATAAATGGTATGGTTTACTATTCTTTTAATTTTTACTTTTTAAATTATGCATTTATTCGTTGTGCTTCGATCCACTTGAGTTTCGTTTTTTTGTCGCCTCTTGTGTGAGACAGTGAAAGGGAGCTAGGAAACACGAACACTTCGTTTTTTACAAAGTATCCATATCGGACATGTGTCAGACATGAATACTTCCAAACACTGTTTGAACACGTGTCCAACACGCAAAATTCCATGTCCCATTTTTCACTATTATTTTTTTTATTTTCAAACGTGTTATGGACACACCACAGACACTTCATGAATACACCATTTAAAATTATACCTTTAAAGTGGTCGATGGCTTGACAACAAGGCGAGGTTGGTGGAGGCAATCGACAACCACATCCATCGAAGGTAGGTAAACAAGAATGAAAAGGCGGAAAAAAGAGAAAATAGAATAGAGATGAGGGAAAGGAGGGTAAAACTGTAAAATATTTTGGGATTGTTTAGACTTACTCTTATAAATTATGTTTTGTGGAGTTTTAGTAGGTATTTAAAGGATAGTGATATTTGATTTGGACTTAAATGAACTCATATAACCATGCGGGTTAAATTCAAATGCTAATTAGATTTAGATTTTGATTTTAACTAGTCTTCATAGGTAGTAAAATAATTAAAATATTTTAGATTTGATCTTTTAATATTATATAATAAAAAATAAAGAATTAGTGTGCCCTTTATGTATCCGTGTCCTACATTTTCAAAAAATGGCGTATCATCGTGTCCGTGTTGTGTCGTGTTTGTATCCTGTGTCCATGTCTATGCTTCTTAGAAAGGGAGTTATGCCTAGCGCTTTGAAAACATTGGGCAAGCCATCATTCCTTCATTCTCATTGCATCCCATATGACCTAACCACGTAAACTAATCACTCATTTTGCCTGCTACTAAGAATGGAAGTTGTCCTCAAAGACCAACATGGGTCCTTTCAGCATGTTTTGTCATCACTACATGCTTCCTAGAAAAATTCTCACGAGATTACCCAACCTAGAATTGCTCCAAATTAAGAACGTTTAATGTCTTAGTCCATTATGCATAAATCCACTTTAGGTTTACTTTAAAGAACCACTCTTTTTTTTTTTTTGCATAAGAAACAATCTCATTGATGGTTGAAATTAAAGAGAGCTCATAGGGCACTTACAAAAGACCATTCCAATTAACAAGGAGGTAAGAGTAGCTACAATCGCGAAAGAGGAAAGACTGCTTTAACCAGATACAAGCACATAAACAATCTAATCAAAAAAGATATCCAAGGAGGAAGCTTGCGAAAATCTCCAAAGCCAAACAAGAGAATCAGTGTAACATGGGGTGAAGTTGAACCCCTTGTATTTTTTGAAATAAGTTGAACCCCTTTTCTATTCATTTTGGTAGTTGATTGCTTGAGCAGAATGGGTAAATTGATCAACGAATCAAAGGCTTCCATATTGGCCCCACGAATGATGATATGAACGTATCTCACCTTCAATTTCAGACGACACTTTGCTTTTTTCAGTTGCCGAGACCACTAAGCTGTCTAATTTAATGCAAATCGTTAAGGAGTTCGAACAAACTTACGTTTTGAATATAAATTGCAATAAAACAGAGTTTTTATCTCTTGGTTTGTCCCCAACAGAGGAATCCTTACTCGCTACTCCTTTTGGCTTTAAAATTGGCAGTTGGCCAGCTTTATGCCTTGGTTTGCCCCTAAATGGGAACCCAATGACAATTGGTTTTTGGTTGCCGATTATGGAGAAAATTGAGAAGAGATTGCACGATTGGGGTTCTACCAACATTTCCAAAGGAGGGAGATTCACCCTTATAAATGCTACCCTATCAAATCTCCTTGTTTACTACTTGTTTCTCTAAAGCCCCAACAAAGGTCACGGTGTGTATTGAGAAGCCCCAACAAAGGAAAAGCACGCAATCACTTGATCAACTGGAATACTGTGAAGAAACCTTTCGACCAGGGAGGTTTAGGAGTACCGAACATTGGGTTGAAAATGATGCTTTACTAGCAAAGTGGTCATGGAAATTTGCGGTAGAAATAAATGCTCTTGGAGGCAACTGATTCTTCATAAATATGGTGCAGCTAACAATGCTTGTTTTTTTTTATAAGAAACAATTTCATTAATAATATGAAATTACATAAATAATGAGGAAACCATCTACAGAAAGATACCAAAGACGGTTACAAAAAAGAAGCCCTTGTCAAAGAATAGAGGATTTGTTTTACACCAAGACACCACCAAGTAGGTAATTTTTTCGATGATACGGCAGTTGGATGATGATTTATTTTGGAAGGTTCTTCGATTTCTTTCCAACCAAGTGCACCAGCAGAAAGCCTTAATGAAGTTCTCCCATAGTAATTTCTTTTTCTCCTTGAATGGGTGAGCTAGAAGAGATTGGGATTTGGGATGATTTTTGGAGAATGTCGTTGGTGCTAATTGCACCATGACTTAGCTCCCATAAAAAAAACTTAATCTTTTTGGGACACTTTCCTTTCCAGATCATGACAAATACGTTGCTAGTGGGAGGAACAAGTGGGGTAGTGAGATCCTTCAACAAGGAGTGGACAGAGAAGCATTCGGAAGGATCACAATCCCAAATATAATCATCCTTTCTCTCCGTTAAAGCAACAGAACTGAGCAATAACATGATAGCACTGAATTCTTCGATCTCTTCCTCCTTCAGATTCCTTCTAAGCCTCAGATTCTAGAAGTTGCTGTCCGGATTCCACACATCCTTGACCACAGTCTCTTTGTCAAGAGTTAAGTTGTATAGAAGGGGATAAGTACGGCTGAGAGGTTGATAAGAGATCCATTTATCCTTCCAAAAGAAAGTGTCAGTCCCATTGTTGACTCTATGAGATGTTCTTTCATGTACTAAATGGCCAAGCTGGTAGATGGCTTTCCAGGGGCCTTTGGATGTCGCAAGAGACACTTTTCCAAGAATGTTACAACGTTTGGTTCCAAATTTATCCTCAATAACTTTCCTCCAAAGAACTTTTTCCTCAGTACAATATCTCCAAATCCACTTTGAAAGCAATCCTTGTTACCCTGGAAAAAGGAACGTACACCTAATAAAGGGCCCGATTCTTGCAAATCAATGGATCCCCCCATTTATATTTGTGGAGGGGAAAAATCAGCCTAAAAATGCTAAATTTTTCATCTGGGAACTGAGCCACAAGTCCATCCCTTTGCTACAATGGAGAAGAATCACAGAATCAGCTTTTCAATCCTTGCAGTTGGGCCACAACATTCTGAAACAGGATTTTACAGCACTTTTGGATCTTTGTTAAACCAAAGACATATCTTCCCACCTCCAGTGCTCCCTTATCGGACATCCATTCAAAGAAGGAAAGGAGATCTTATGGACAAATATGGTGTATGCTTTTTTTTTGGAAATAGTGGATGGAAAGAAACAATATGATTTTTAACGGCTCTCAACACTCCTTGGATGATCTTATAGAGTCCATGTTACATATCGGATTATATTGGTGCCACCGATCGCCCCTTTTTTTGTAACTATGATCTTACTTCCTTACTTAATCATTGGACAAACTTTTTGTAATATGTTTCAATAGGACCACGACCCTATGTAACTTATTCATTCATCAATGAAAAGTCTCTGTTTCCTATTAAAAAAAAGATCTAGAGAACATCTACGAAAAAGGGGAGATAAAACATTCCACGAGAATTGATCATGATCACAAATAGGCTGCTCAGAAAAGATAAACTGAAGTGATAACTCTTTTAATATAAAAACCCGAACTTTCCTCGAGAAAATAATTACTAATTGAACTGTCCTCACAAAAATTGATCACGATACTCAACCCCAACACAAAATTTAAAGAAATTGGAAAATCTAAGGAGGCCAACAAGCATGGACTTTCAAGGAATTCCAAAAAGTACCCTGAGGCGCTGTGATAGTGCCACCTGAGTGACTTGACTACAATACTTAGCACTATAATGTTGAGCCATACAACAGAACTAGTGCAGAATTATAAGGAGTCAGATTCCAAATCCCCAATGGTTATCAAACGGGACCTTATTTAACAAGAAATTGAAATCATTTTACGACGTTACTTGACAACGATCATTTCTATTTGTTGTACGTATGCGCCATTGAGCTCTAAGAAATTGAAATCATTTTGGAATCCGATGGGTTACCTTGGCTAATCCTTGTTCGTCTGACCTTCACTCACAGATCGTTCGTTGTTCAGATCAGAAAGCCTTAGCGTGATCCTCTGCGTTTCTGCAGCCACCAAAACTCCCTCGGACAGAGACAGGTCGCAAAATGGTTTCGTTTGGGTCCTCTTCTTCTTTGCGATCCCTGATCTTCTCCTTCTCGCTGGTTGCGCCGTTAACTGTCCAGTGGTTCTTCGCTGGTGTTCGTGGTGGAACTCTCGTTCGAGAACTG
Source organism: Sechiopsis laciniata (assembly GCA_037833695.1). Classification (NCBI taxonomy): domain Eukaryota; kingdom Viridiplantae; phylum Streptophyta; class Magnoliopsida; order Cucurbitales; family Cucurbitaceae; genus Sechiopsis; species Sechiopsis laciniata. The sequence goes on along the minus strand of JBBMKA010000022.1, from coordinate 7,562,542 downwards.
TCGCTCAACGCATATTTGCCAAATATAATTTCTGGTCTGGTCTGGTTCACTTCCAGATCCGGTCGGTTCTTGATTCAGTCAGGTTCAACTGGTTTGGCTTTTCCTTGGGCTGGTTCATATCTATTATTCTGCCTCTTTTAGTAGCCCGTTACTTGCTTGGGTTTCTTCTCATTTATTTTGCCTTTACTTATATTTTATTTCTTTCTTTTTTAATCTATTATTTTCTATGTCAAAAGAGCAAACTCATTAAACTTTTAAATTGCTACCAACCAATTTATCATTTAATAATTGTTGTGTTTCCTCGTACGACCAAATATTTATCCTCCGGCCTTTTATGTAGTCAAATTTCTTCGTGAATTATTGATTCACTAATTTCATATTACATCTAGTTTATCTTCTCTCTTTTGACTCTTATTACTTCATATTGCAATCAAGCAATGAAAGTTATCGTGGATTGTAGGAAGTTGATTGCTTAAAGTTACAAAAGACATCACTTTAAAGTACGTCATCTGCCTAATTTGGCTTGTAATTTCTTACATTATGTAAGTAAATTTTCTAAAAATTTTAATTGTCGTGTTCTTTTCTCTAAATCAAGTTGTACTTTACCAAATCAAACCTTTATGATGGTGTTTGGACGTACAAGGTTTGGAAAGAAAGGCATTTTAAAGGAATTAAAAGGAAAAAAAAAAAAAAAAAGCTGATCCCTTCTTCTATTTCCTTGTCGCAAACACCACCACCGAAAAACCCCTCCTCCTCCGCCGAGACACCGCCGCCAGCCTCGACCACGGTCGCATGCCCTCGCCCGCGATTGCCAGCCCACACAGCACCTAGCCTTGCACACAGTCCAGCCGTTGCGATAGCACCCTCGTCGCTCGCGATCGCCAGCCCACGCACGCACCGGATCGCCAATCGCATGCTCGCTGCTCAGCCGCGTTCCCACACATCGCCACTGCAGATCCGCATCGCTGCCCATCCGCCCTCGCTGCCGTAGCTCCACTCGCTCACGCTCGCCTTACCGATCGTCTCGCCCGTGCGTCCCACCTGCACGCCCAGCCTCGCAGCTGCACACCTGGATGCTCTCGTTGCCACTCCGTGCCGCACATCGCCATAGCCCTTATGCAGCGACACGCCGCAGCCTCGCAGTCGCTCACGCCCGCACGTCCGCGCAGTCGAGAGCCCTTGCTGCCGAGGCCTTGTCCTTCAATTTTGGGTAACTCCTGTTCCCGAGCCTTGAGCGTTTAGATACCTAGATTTGATTAGCTGTTTAGATATTAATTATTCTGTTTGCTATTACTATGTTTAGGTTGAATATTCGGGTTGGTTCTACAGCTCAAGAAGCATAGCTATGAATTTTTTGTTCCGTTTATTCAGGTAAGGATTCCTTGTCGGGGTTGTGTGGACCCTGCGCTTGCCACTGATTGCATCTTGGTTGTCTGTTACTGTTTTACTGAACATATTAGTGGATAGGTTCTTGATTGTGTGTTACTGTTTCCCGAGCATGTTAGTGGATAAGTTCTTGCAAGTTTATTGTTGTATGAGCATGTGCTAGTGGATAGGATTGCTGTGACTTGTCTGATAGGACCTGGCATGTAGAATGTTGTACCCAGGATTGCATATTCTGTTTGTAGTAGGTGTTATGTATTTATGACTATTCGTATTCCGAATGTTTATTGTGCAATGTGGTTAATGAACTTTATTAGCTCTAGGGTGCTTTCTTCTTAGCTAGGTCCTGTTAGGTTGTCATCATCCAGGGGCTGAGAGCGGACCAACGTATGTGTCCCCACTGGTCGGGTTTGTGAGGACAGATTCCTCCCCCCGATAGCTGAGCGTGGAGTAATTACCACTCTGGCAGAAGCCTAGTCTATGGCCTGCAAGAGCAGGGTCCTTCCCTTTGTGAAAACCTACCTTGGACGACCTTAACTTCAGGTGGTGGTGTGTACAGCTGCCAGAGTAGGGTTCCGAGGGGCTCCCACCTGCTGTGGATCAGTAAACACCTTTCTGAGTCTTAGGCATGTGTACTTGGACCGGCATAGTTTGTGTATTCCTACATTTATCCAGTTTGCAGTAGCATGCAGTGTACGCGTATGTACATTAGAGGCCAGGAGGAGAGCTCCTTCAGGCTAGTGTATCAGTACACCCTTTCGTTCAGTTTAGAGCCAGACTCTTGGGTACTCTCCCAAGTGTCCAGGATCAGCATAGTGGGCTGATCACCTTAGCCGAGAGTTAGAGACTCTCGAGATTTTACAGTTATGTTGATAGCTCATTTTGAGATCTGCAGTGGATCCCTTAGCTGAGAGTTAGAGACTCTCGAGGTTTGAGATTATTGTTGCTAGACATGTTATGAGATTGCCTACTTGTTTGTTTGGCTTGCTTGTATACTAGGATACTAGATAATGTGACTTGTGTACTGTACCCCGGCTGGGGATTCTTACTAAGTGCCTTTGTACTCACCTTTATTTATGTGGTTTTTCCACCAGGTAACTTGGGACAGCACCGGGACGGCTAGAGGAGGAGCTTATGGATCATAGGAGTCCGCTGTCCAGTCTTTGCATTTTATTATTTTGTTCAGCATGTAGTCAAGAATTGAGTTCCATTTTCTTTTACATTTATGTTTTGAACATGTTTTAATAATCTCTTGCCAGAGGCTCAAGTTCCTTTTAATTTTATGAAATGATTTGATGAACTGTTTCTGAATGGACAAAACAGGCATTTGTTTTATTGCTTTTTGTTTTAAAGTTTATACTTGAATGTATTTGAACCATGCATGCTGAGTAAGAACCGGGTTTAGGACTATTTTAGAGTCAGGTTCTTACAGAGTCAGAGTCACTGTCGGAGGAAGAAACAATGTCGATGAAGTCTGGGAATTACGGCCTTTGGATGCGCGGGTTCAATGATGCAAGTGCATCAAATATTGCATTTTCTCTCTCACGCACGTACTCGAGGTATATCCAGATTCTTGGTTCGCCGCTAGATGCAGCGCACTAGCTTTTCTTCTATGCTATTTTGCTCTCTTGGTGGATGAGTCGAAAAAATGGGCATGTGTGGAAGGGCCTGCTTCTGCTGCTTTTGCGACATGGGTTGCCACAAATTCAGCCTCTAAGCGTTGAATTGTCCTTTCTAAAAGGCGTGGTACTTCTCCTAAGTACATCAGCCTTATTCTTTGATGCTCGGCAAGGCCTGTATCCTCTTCTTTCTCTAGATAGGCGTCAGAAGAAGTTCTTTGGCGCTAGCATTGTTGCTCTACACCCACCTGGATGCTCTTCCACCATCGGTGCTTTTCCTTTCCGATGCGACTGTTCTTCCTCTTCACGATCAATAACCACCTCAGCAGGTCTAGAAGTGCCTGCGTTTGTATTTAATCGACGCTCGCATTCTATTTCTTGTGTAAACTCCTCTATCTTTCGATCAATTTTCTTTTTGTCCCGCTCGTCCATTGAAGGTGTCAAACCTTAGAAGTATCCTGAAATTTCAGGACTGTCAATCGATACCAACTGCGGGGGTCGCCGTGGTGCCAATTGTGACCGCTCTTTCTTTTCTAGAGGATTTCGAAGATTCTTCTTCTCGTGCATGCTCCTCCATTCTTGCTGGTGAAGCAATGGTTTATCTGCATTTGAGAGTGCTGGCTCGCGATTGGTCACCTTCTTGGATGGCTGGCTTAGAATCTTGGTTAGGGTCAACCTCGCTTTGCCCTTCCCTCTGTAAGTTCCACTATCTTCAATAGTCTGTTGCTAGTCTTTGCACCATGGTGAGTAATTCGGTTCTTAGTATATGAGAAGAGAGGTTTGAGGGTTATGGTCGGATGAAAAGAGAATTTATGGCGTACTATCATTTCAATATCGGGGTGAGGGGACCAGATATCCGAAGCAGTCAATCGCCGCATCTGACTCAGTTGACGCTTCAATTCAGACGGCTATGCATGTGATGCTTACCGTTGGATTAGCAAATCCTTAATCTGGCTGCTCGGTATTCGACCATAGTAAATGCATTGATATGATTTTTTTTTAATTTCCTATATCGCATTTCGTAGGATCTCGACTTTCTCAATAACCATAATTAGAAACCAAACAACCTTTCCTAACTAAATAGAAATAAAATAAAAGAAATTGAATTAAATAAGAGCATTTAACTATTAATCATACTTATTAAATAAGCAGATAGAAAAAATTATAACTTAGCATGCTTTGAGCTACAAAATAAATGTATCGATACGCTTTGGCTCTAAACGCATACTTCGCGTGCTTATTCTTCGGTTAAAGATAATGAAGATATTATGCACTGAATATTCTCATTTCAGTAATGCTTCAATCTTTGTCCATTAACCGCGAACTCATTCCCATTTGCCTCGTTCTTTATCCAGGTCGCTCCACCTAATTTAACATGTGTAATGTAGAATGGTCCAGACTACTGGGATCTGAAGTTCCTTTGAAAAAAACGAAGTCGTGAGTTAAAAAAAAATATACATGCTAACCTACCTCAAAGGATTTCTGTATCAGTCTGTGGTCATGCCATTTTTTTGTCATTTCCTTGTATAACTTTGCATTCTTATATGCGAAGTGTTTGTGCCCCTCCAAATGGAGCAGTTGCATCATTCTGGCAGAACCAGATTTATGAGGATCCATTTAACTTTTTCAGTGTCTAAAAAGCTTTATGTTCTAATTCTATTGGTAAATGACATGACTTTCCATACATGATCCTGTATGGTGACATATTCAGCAGAGTCTTGAATGTGGTACGATAAGCCCAAAGCAAATCGTCCAAGCGCAGAGACCAGTCTTTCCTATTAGGTCCAACAACTTTTTCGAGAATACTTTTGATTTCACGATTGGAGATTTCTACTTGGCCATTGGTCTGCGGATGATAGGGTGTTGTAATGAGATGTTTTATGTTATACTTTTGTAGCACATGGGCCATTGCTTTTTTTATGAAGTGTCTTCTCTTATCACTTATCAGTGCTTGGGGTGTACCAAACCTTGTGAAAATGTATTTCTGAAGAAATCTGATGACCGTTTTAGCATCATTGAAAGGCATGGCAATCGCTTCTATCTATTTGGAAACATAATCAACCGCAACCAATATGTACGAATTCCCGTGCGAATGGGGAAATGGTCTCATAAAATTGATTTCCCAGACGTCGAATAATTTGACTTCCAGAATCGAATTTAAAGGCATTTCATCTCTTTTTCCTATATTCCATTTCCTCTGACATTTATCGCCTGTTTTCTCGTAGTGATGCACATCTTTAAATATGCTAGGCCAAAAGTAGCCTGAATGAAAGATTTTAGTTGCGGTGCGCATTTTCTCCAAAGTGTCCGTCATACGACGATATGTGGCAAGCTTCTAATATTGCATTCATCTCCTTTTCCTCAAAGCATTGTCGAATCATCCCATCCGCGCATTGTCTATATAGAAATGGTTCATCCCAAAAATAAAATTGCGCTTCATGAAATTTTTTTTTATCTTGTTGTCTTTATAAATCTGTTGGTATGGCGTGGCTTGCTAGATAATTTGTAATGTCGTAAACCAAGGGTTATCTTGCTTTTCAACAATAGCTACTATGAACAACAGCTCATCCGATAAGCCTTCGGATATATTGAACATTGTTGCATCAATCCGTTTATTCTCCAACCGAGATAGATGATCTACGACAACATTTTCACAACCATTTTTAACTTTTATTTCATGTCAAATTCCTGAAGGAGTAAAATCCATCTGACCAACTGCGGTTTAGCATTTGCTTTACTCATAATATACTTAATTGCTACATGGTCATGAAGACGATCCCTTTTGCTCCCACTAAGTAAGAATGAATTTTTCAAGCGCGTAGATCACAACTAATAGCTCCTTCTCAGTAGTAGTGTAATTGAGCTGCGCATCATTCAGAGTTCGACTAGCGTAGTAGATGGGATGGATAAGTTTTTCTCCTTTCTCACCCAAGATTGCTTCGATAGCGTAATCGCTGGCATCACACATTAGTTCGAAAGATTTCGTCCAGTTTGGTGATATGATGATAGGAGCAATGATCAGCGCTAGTTTTCGCGTTTCAAAAGCTTGGGTACATCTTTGGTCAAATTTAGAGTGGCAGTCGGCTTCCAGAAGCTCGCACATGGGTTTCTCGATTTTTGAAAAATCTTTAATAAAAATGCATGTAGAAACCCGCGTAGCCTAGAAAACTATGCACTCCTTTAACATTTTTCAGAGGCTCCAGCTTTTCGATGGCTTTGATCTTTGCTTGATCAACCTCCATCCAGCCTTTAAAATTTTGTGTCCAAGGACAATTCCTTCGCGCACCATAAAATGACACTTTTCCCAGTTAAACACGAGATGCATTTCTTCACAATGTTGTAGCACCTTCTTCAGATTTTCAAGGTAGTTGGAAAAACTATCTTAAAAAACTGTGAAGTCGTCCGTGAAAACTTCCATGATATTTTTTATCATGTTAGAGAATATAGACATCATACATCTTTGAAATGTTGCTAAGGCATTGCTGAGTCCGAAGGGCATTCTTTTAAACACGAATATTCCGTAGGGACAAGTGAAAGTGGTTTTCTATTGGTCCTTAGGATCGATAGTAATCTGATTATAGCCCGAATATCCATCTAGAAAGCAATAATACTCCTTTCTTACTATGCGATCCAACATTTGGTCTTTGTAGGGTAGGGGAAAATGGTCATTCTTGGTTGCTCTATTCAATTTACGGTAGTCCATACACACTCGTCATCCAGTCACTATCCTTGTTGGTATTAGCTCATTTTTCTCATTTCGGATGACTGTGATGCCCCCCTTCTTTGACACCCATTGAATAGGACTAACCCATTAGCTATCTGATATAGGATAAAGTACGCCTGCATCTAGCCATTTAATGATTTTCTTCTTTACCACCTCCTTCATGGCAGGGTTTAGACGCCTTTGATGTTCAATTGAGTTTTTGGCATCTTCCTCGATAATGATTTTGTGCATACAAAACGTAGGACTAATACCTTCTATGTCTGCTAGCATCCAACCAATAGCCTTTGTGTGCTACTTAAGTAATTCCAAAAGTAGTTGTTTATGGCTTGGCGTTAGCTGCGAAGAGATAACAATTAGTAGCGTTTCTTTGTTACCCAGGTAAGCATACTTCAAATGCTCTAGAAGGGGTTTCAGCTTGAGGGTTAGTGGTTCTTCAATCGAAGGGTGTTGAGGTGGACTAGTCTGTACTATGACTTTGAGCGTTTCGTAACAGTAAACTTCTTCCCTTATAGGATCCTTGATTAGAAAGTCTAGAATGTCATCTTCTTCATCTTCACTACTATGTTCAGCCTTTCCATTTTCTGCACGTCCTCAATTGCTCATTAATCAGCACTTCAATCTTGCTAACATTGATGTTTTCCTCCACATCAGCTTGCTTCCTTAAATCGAAGATATTAAATTAAATCTGTTAGTCATTCATTTGAAGCGTGATCGTTTCTTCATACACGTCAACCAAGGTTCGCCCGGTTTTTAGGAAGGGTCTTCTTAAGATGATTGGCACTTCCTTGTCTACTTCATAATCTAGAATCATGACGTCGGCTGGAAAGATGAACTTGTCTACTTGGACTAAAATATCCTCAATTTTTCCTATAAGACGACTAATTTTACTGTCAACAAGTTGAATCGTGACAGTTGTAGGTCTGGCTTAACCTATCCCAAATTTTTCATAGATTGAAAGAGGCATAAGGTTAATGCTAGATCCTAAATCACAAAATGCGCGCCCAATATGGTTGTTGCCAATTTTAACAGGAATGGTGAATTGCCCAGGGTCAACTTCTTTTATTGGAATTTTATCCTGGATAATTACACTGCATTCTTCATTCAGCGTGACCACTTTGAATTCTTCAAATTTACTCTTCTCACTAAGAGCATCTTTTAAGAACTTGTCGCAACGCATCGACTAATAGAATGTTTATGTGGATTTACTTTAATATATCCATGAACTTTTCGAAAATGTGTTTTGTTTCTCTTATTCTTGATCTTTTGAGGATATGGTGGCTGTGGTGGTTGATAAATTGGAAGTGGTTTGTTCACACTTTTTGCCTCACGTTTCATCTCAGGTTCTTCTGTTTCTTTCCTTGCATCTTACATGTCCTCTGATTGCCTTCCTCTTTCAGCATCCTTGGAGTCTAGAGTTTCTTAATACTTCTTCACCTTCTCGCCCTCTATCAGAGGTTTCCCACTTCTTAACTCAATTGCATTGACTTGCTCTTTTTCATTCCGCCTAGAACTTTTCGTATCTGACGGAAGTTGTCCTTACTGTCTACTCTTCAGATCTAACGTAATTTGGCCTATTTACAATTCTAAGGTTCGCAGTGTTACTTGCTAAGCACTCAGCAAAGTCCTTTAATCCAACAATGTTGCGTCATTCTTGGCCATGTAGTCTTCAACATTGAGGCGTACGTTTGATTATAACCTTGATGTCGGTTGCTCCCGAATTCTGATGGTTGATTCAATCTTTTCTGCCCAGCTAAGTTAGCATTGTTGTCTTTCCTCCCCAAGAGAAATTGGGGTGGTTCTTCCAACCAACATTGTACGTATTCAAGAAAGAATTATTCTGAGGTCGCAAGTATGGATTTCTAATATACATCACTGAAGCTGGATTTTCGCTACAACACTTGTGCGCATGGTCACCTCTACAAAGTGCATAGAAGTCGAGGGTTGAATGATCAATGGCCGACGCATTCTAAACCTTCTAGAGCTCAATCATTTAAATATTTTTCATTGAATTAGTGAATGTAGCAAGCTGCGGTTGCATAATGGCCATGGCACTAAGCTCTAATTTTCCCGGTGTTTACCCTTGAGTTTTACCTTGGCTTAGTTTAGGGCTGGTACTTTGGCAGTTGTTTGAATAATCTTGTGGGCTTCGTAATAGGTTTTCTCCATAAGACTTCCTCCTGTAGTTGCATTGAAGATTGCCTTGTCCTTATCAGATAACCCATTATAAAAATTCTCCATTTGATATGCGTACAAAAGGCCATGGTACGGATACTTCGCTATAAGCTTTTTATACCATTCCCATGCACCTCCAATGCTTTCGTCATCCTCTTGCCTAAAGCTAGTAATTTCATGTCTAGAGTTCATGCTTCGTGAACTGGGATAATATTTTACCTAAAAACTTTCGGCCACTTGTTCCCAAGTGTACTCACGCGGTAGCATGTTTACCCAGTATATGGCCTTTCTTTTAATGAATAAGGGAACAGAAAAAGTTGGGTGTCTTCTAGAGAAACACCGACTTCCTGGTTAGCATCACTAATACCTAAGAAGGTTCGCAAATGTTGATGCGAATCTTCTGAAGGTAAACAACAAAAAGAATCGCTAACTCTAAGCATGTTATACATGTTATTAGTAAGAATGGGATGCCTACCTGCACCGTTGGTCTAACCATACCTGGATACACCACATGATGCAGCAATCTTGCTTGAATCCTTGTGACTCTATCTCTTTCATCTATAGCCTGGACTGGGGGTGGATTTTGGTTTTCACTTGCTCCTGCTACAGCTTCTACACCTGAGTAACTAATGGATCAATCACTCTAGGGTGATGTTGCGCATTTGGTTCCACCCTCTCTTGTTCTCACCTTCTCCAATGGAGGGTTTGCTCAGTTTTAGAATCAATTGAGAGAGTTGTGTTCATGCACAGAAAACGCTGAAATGTTTGAAACAAATGAAAATTTATTTTTTTTTTTTTTATATAAACTTCTAAATAATCATAAATACTTAATAAATTGACACAGTCCCCAGCAATGGCACAAAAAACTTTATGTTGGGACTATGCAGAACACTAGGTTGCCACGTGTGCATTTTTTTAGTTTACACTCGTGCAAGTATACGTGGTCTGCAGCAAGTAATGAGTAAATTATCGATCTTCACTTAGACTGTGATTTACCAAGGATGATGTTTAGAAAACATAATAAAAGTAACGAATGGGTTGATTTGATTGGTTTGTTTACATTAAATAAATAACAAAGAACGTAATGGAAGTAAGCTAAACGAGAGATAAGGCACGGCTAGGGTAATCATGGAATGCATTCAAAGTGTTAGAAAGAAATGCGCGGTAAGGAAATACTATCATACTTCGCCTAACAAACGTCTGCTTCTGCATTCGGTCGCATTAAGTCCAACTTCTGTTGCAACTCAATGTAATGATAATGGGCTCAACGTATGCAGTAGTTACGTATTTATTCCTAAACTCCGATTTAATGTACAAAATACTTAATACTAACCTATTGAACATGAAAACTAGTCTTAGGCCATTGATAACTCTCAATTAGAGAGTTATTTAGTCCTCTTTTAAGGTGTGTTTAGTGAAGAAATCATGCATTATTATCATACTTTGATGCATAAAACAACCTTTGAATAGAGAATAAGTCTTAAATCACATTGCATGTTAGAGAAGAGGCATGGATTAGAAAGTTAGGATAAAGTAGAGTTTTTAAGCTGAAAAGTCAATGTTTGAAGCATTTGCGATAGCATTTTAAGAATTCTTGTTCTCGCTAAGTTCTTTTTATCATTGGATTTGTAAATGCTGAACGCTTTGGACTAATGCCTTAATCAGTGGAATCGATTGGAAGAAAAGAAGAGCCATTTGGAAGTAAGCCAATGTCTGCAGCATTCGACCCAAGGAAAATAAGTTTCCTGCAAAAAGTTGAAATTTTGTGCATACGTCAGAGGAGCAGGAAATATCAGATCCGGTCAGCTAAGGAGTGGAGAGCAAGGCATCTTTTACCCTAAAATCTCAACCATTTATCTTGGACATATTGAGGAGTATATAAAGACCATTTTTGGAAAGAAGAGAGGGTCTAAAGAATTTCCCTTGATTTTAGAGCTGCTAGATTTGTCACAAGGAACTAAGTGTTTACAGCATTTTTTATTCCGTTTTCTGTATTTCTTCTTTAGAACATTCTCTTTGCCTTAGTTTGTAGTTTTTGTTGTAGTTTTCATGCTTTGATAGTAGATTCTCTTGGACGATTGTTGGATAGCTCATTTTAGCTCTTTATAGCATTTCGAAGTTTCCATTGCATTCATGTGGTTGTTCTGCGTCCTTTACTTAATGCTCAGAACATGGGATAGAACAATCTGAGCTTATGCTCCACACATTGATGCTCAGAACATGGGAACAAATCCATTTACAGTGTAGAATCCTAATATCGACAATGTTAATGGTACTAACCCAATTGCTAATCCCAACCAAATGATAGACGAAAGGGATAGAACAATCAGAGCTTATGCTGATCATGCTACACATGCGCTGAAACCTGGAATTGTAAGACCAAATATAAGAACTATATCTTTCAAACTGAAATATGTTATGTTTTAGATGGTACAAACAATCAGGCAATTTTATGGCCTTGCATCTGAAGATCCTTATATGCATCTACGCTCGTTTCTTGAAGTCACAATTCATTTAGGATCCCAGATGTTACTAAAGACAACCTGCCCTTAACATTATTCCCATATTCATTGCGAGATGGAGCGAAGGCTTGGTTAAACACGTTGTCGGCAAGATCAATAGACTCTTAGGATACATTAGTGGAGAAATTTTTTATCAAGTACTTGCCAACTAAAAATGCAGATATATGGCATGAAATTACTAGATTCCGACAATATGAAGATGAATCAGTAAGTGAAGCATGTGAACGTTTTAAGGACTTGGTAAGAAAATGTCCACAGAGTGGCATATCTTACTCAATCCAAATGGAGCAATTTTACAATGGATTGGATCACCCATTCAAGATAATGCTTGACACGACGGCTAATGGATCACTGATGAAGAAGACATATAATAAGGCTTACGATATACTAGAAACCTTCACGATGAAAAATAGCCAATGGTCTAAGCCAATAAGAAGTTCTGCAAAGAAAAGAGGGCATTTAGAAGTTGATGAAGTGACGGCACTACGTGCTGAAGTGGCAAGGATGGCAAATGAAATGAAGACAATGCAAATAGAGAATGCTGCCAAGCACAAAATCCAGCACCTGTTAATCAAATACAAGCGGAAAGTTGTGTCTATTGTGGTGAGGGATACACATATGAATTCTGTCAACACAACCATGCCTTAGTGATGTATATGAAGAATGTAAGCAATCAAAGACCAGCGAACAATCTGTATTCAAACACTTATATCCCAGGATGGCGGCAGTATTCAAGCTTTTCTTGGGGAGGTCAAGGAAATGCAGTGAACGCTCAGCAGGGGAAGCAAAAGTGCAGCAACCGCCTGGATTCTGAATCAGAATGCGCAAGGGTATGACAACCAAAATTACCAGAAGCCAATTCCACCTCAACAAATTCATGGTACTTCCTTAAAAAGCTTGTTAAAAAAGTACATTGTCAAGACAGATGCGAGCATTCAAAGTCAACAAGCAGCGATTAGAAATTTGGAACATCAAGTGGGCTAGTTAGCATCTAAATTGAGAAATCGACCTCTGGGAAGCTCTCATCCGATACAGAACCTGCAAAAAGGGATGGGAAGGAGCAAGTGCAATCAATAGAATTGAGAAGTGGAAAGTTGCTGAAGGAAGATCCAAGGATTAAGGCTTATCATGAAAAGAAAGCTATCCTTGAGGGATTACCAGAAGAAGAAGATTCGATGGAACCAGATGCTGAAGGCATTGAATCTGGGAAGAAAACGCAAGATGAGACTAATGCTGAAGACAAGGCATCTGAGCCTGAGAAGAACCAACCAGTGCAAACAAAGCCTATTGTGAAACAGTGGGGTAGGACAAAGATTCAAATAATCAGATTGAAAAGAAACTACCAGCTTTCAAGCCGCCTCCACCAATGTATCCGCAGAGGCCTTAGAAGAAGAAGCAAATTGGAGTGCACTTCGAGAAATTCTTAGACATACTAAAATAGATCCACATAAATATATCGTTAGTTGACGCTTTGAGGCAAATGCCAAACTATGCCAAGTTTTTTAAAGATGCATTATCTGAGAAAAGTAAGTTTGAAGAATTTAAAGTTGTTTCATTAAACCAAGAATGCAATGCTATTGTAAAGAACAAAATTCCAAACATAGAAAGTGACCCTAGAGCATTTACCATCCTAGTGACGATCGGTGGGCATCAATTAGGATGAGTGCTTTGTGACTTAGGTGTAAGCATCAACCTGATGTCGTTATCAATATACAAGAAATTTGGTATTGGGAAGGCGCGTCTTACTACAGTTACAATTCAGCTTGCGGATCGATTAATCACTTACCCTAAAGGAAAGATTGAGGACATTCTGGCGCAGGTTGATAAATTCATTTTCTCAGCTGATTTTATTCTATTGGACTATGAAGCCGATAAGGATGTGCCAATTATTCTAGGCAGACCCTTCCTCAAGATAGGCCGAACATTAGTGGATGTGTACAATGGTACACTAACGTTAAGAATGAATTACCAATAAGTGCAATTCAGCATTGATATCTCAATAAGATACCCATCTAATATGGAAGATTGTTCATTTCTCAGTACAACGAGGTTGTTTTTTAACAAATTGCCAAGCACGACGACACAACAAATTTACTGACTGAAGCAGATCCCTAGAAATGCTGGGGGGGGGGGGTATTAAGCGAGGATGAATTGGAGGTATGTAGTGCTCTGATAAACTTGAACCAATTTGAGTCTCTAAATTTGAGAAAGCGCATTAGTTCACCTATGGAGTCGTCGATAGACAAACCCCCGTTGCTGGATCTAAAACCATTGCCGCAGCACCTAAAATAAGCATATTTGGGAGCCAAAAACACTCTCCTATCATCATATTTGCTGATTTAATTCCAAGAAACGAAGTATTGCTACTAGACCTATTGCGGCAATATAAGAAGGCAATCAGCTGGATAATTTAGACTAACCTACTGAGTTAGGTCGTTATCCCCATTATCATCAGCACTCCAAGAGCCATTAGGTATGTCAAAAGTTAATTATTTTAAGGGTTTTGTTTACAGTACTTACATCTACCTATTGTTGGTAGTGTTGGTCCGAGCATGGACTAACTCAGTGTGATTTGGGTGTAGATCGCGAGAGATGTTGATCAAACCCAATGAAGCTGGGACGTCAGCTGCCACCAACAGAGGTGGTGGCACCGAGCCAAATGTAAATGAGACCACGTCTAGAGCTGCTCCGACTGTTAGGCCACCTTTAGACCCGACTGTTGTCTTGCCAAGAGGAGGAGTAGAGACTATTTCACCTCAGAGTGTCGCTCCTAGAGTAGAGTTCACGGTAGCCATGCATGAGATGGTTACGGGTATGCTTATTGAATAGAGAGTAGAAACTCAGGCTCTTTTGGCAGTACAGCGGGTAGAGGCTCGGGCACAGATGGCTCAGTTTGCCCAGCTGTTTCAGTAGGCACCACCTAGTGGAGCAAAAGTTCCTCCATCAGGGCAGAGAGTGCCTCCAGCTCCGCCAGCTCAGCATGAGCCTATTGTTGAGCCAGAGATTCCTGAGGGTGCCGCTGAGGGTGGCAAGTGGCTTAAAGAATTTGTTAAGTGGAAAACCCACCAGCAGTAGTTAAGTGGCTGGCACACCTGGAGTATATCTTCTGAGTTATGGGATGCTCGGATGTACAGAGGCTGAGGTTTGCAGCACATGTATTGACGGAGACAGCCATCTGGTGGTGGCAGTCCGCTAACGGGGCTAAACCTAAAGGGTTCCCACCAGCCACTTAAGAGTTCTTCAGGACCGAGTTCAGGGGTCAGTACATTAGTAAGGAATCCCAACAAGAGATGGTTGAGGGTTTTCCCAATCTGAAACGGGAAGGTGACAGTATTGCTGGTTATGAGAAGAGGTTCTCAGAGCATAGCTATTTTGCTCCAAAACTAATTGCTACAGAGGAACAAAAAATCAAGAAGTTCATTCGAGGACTCAGGATAGAGGTTGCTCAGGATGTTTGAGCACTCACTCTAGAGACTTACACCAGGACTGTGGCTTTGGCCAAGATTTACAACAGGAAATATCCGATTGTGAAAGCCTCAATTATGGCAACTCAGAGTGTGGCAACTGGTTCAGGGCAGAAAAGGAATTTTGAGCCTTCTAGGACTTTAGGAGAGGGAGGCCAGCAGCAGCGCCGTCAGGGCCAGTACCAGGGTAGAGATCCGAAGCGTTATCAGGGTCGTTAGCAGGGCGCAGTGAGGCAGCCACTTCAATGCCGAACTTATGGCAGAGCTCATTATGGTATGTGTGAAGCGTCTCCTAGAGCATGTTACAAGTGTGGAAAAGAGGGGCATATTGCCAGAGTGTACCCGCAGGTTGGAACCAATGCTGGTCTGGCTCACCAGTAGGGCTGTGTGTTTGCTACGACTCGGTAGGAGGCCGAAAAGACCGATGCAGCTGTCGCAGGTACATTACTTATCTTGGACCATTATGCATATGTACTGTTTGATTCGGACTCAACCCATTCCTTTATCTCTGTACTGTTTGTTAGACAAGCTTGTTTGAAACTCGAACCTTTAGGGGTTCGAGTTGTGTGATGCAACTCCTTCAGGAGTTAGTATGCTTGCTAGTAAGAAAGTTAGATACGGCCGGATTCTGGTATCTGAAGAGCTGTTAGCAGCCACCCTCATTGTTCTGCCTATGAGTGGCTTTGATGTTATTCTTGGTATGGAGTGGTTAGCGGAGAACCATGCATTGATTGATTGCCGCCAGAAAGAAGTTGTGTTCAGGCCGCCCAAGAAGTAGAGCTTCAAGTTTCTCGATGTCTAGAGCGGAGTATGTCCGCCGTTGATTTCTTCATTGAAAGCTCGTCATTTGATAACTCGAGGAGCTTGGGGGTTATTTGGCAAAGATGTCTGGGAAAGGTCGTCTTTCATTGACTGTTGATCAAGTACCAGTGGTTCATGAGTTTGTAGATGTATTTCCTGAGGAGTTATCGAGTTTGCCTCCACAGAGAGAGGTTAGCTTCACTATTGAGCTCGAGCTGGAGACTTTCCCTATCTCGAAGGCTCCGTATTGCATGATGCTAGCAGAACTGAAAGAGTTGAAAGTGTAGTTGCAGAAGATGTTGGACAGAGGTTTCATCTGTCCGAGTGTGTCCTTGTGGGCCTGTTTTTTTTAAAGAAGAAAGACGGTTCGATGCTCCTTTGCATAGACTACAGGGAGCTAAACAAGGTTACTGTGAAGAATAAGTACCCGTTGCCTCATATCGACGATTTATTTGATCAGCTTCAGGGAGCTTCTGTGTTCTCCAAGATAGATATGAGGTCTGGTTACGATCAGTTGAGGATCAGGGATGCAGACATTCCCAAGACGGCGTTCAGGTCGAGGTATGGTCATTACGAGTTTGTGGTTATGTCCTTCAGGCTGACCAATGCTCTAGCAGCATTTTTGGACATGCTGGATAGGGTGTTCAAGGCATTCTTGGACAGCTTCATCATCGTGTTCATAGATGACATCTTGATTTATTCTAAGACTAAAGAGGATCATGCTTGGAATCTGAGACAAGTGTTAACAGCATTGAGAGAGAATCAATTGTATGCCAAATTCTCCAAGTGTGACTTCTGGTTAGAAAAAGTGGCCTTCCTTGGTCACGTGGTTTCTAGAGATGGAATAGTAGTAGACCCCGCTAAGATTGATGCTGTGAGTTCTTGGTCTAGGCTGACTATCGTCGCTGAGATACGCAGCTTTCTGGGTTTAGCAGGCTATTACCGACGGTTCGTCAAGAAGTTTTTTGCTAAAGCAGCACCCCTTACTCGGTTGACAAGGAAGGGTGTTGAGTTTGTTTGGGATGTCAGTTGCGAAGAGAGTTTTGCCTTGTTGAAGCACAGTTTGACGTCTGCACCAGTGTTGTCAGTTTCGAAAGGAACAGGTGGTTTTATAGTATACAGTGATGCTTCTAAGTTTGCCTTAGGTTGTGTTCTGATGCAGCATGGTAAGGTGATTGTGTATACTTCTCGTCAATTGAAGCCCTATGAGCAGAATTATCCGACTCATGATATGGAGTTGGTAGCAGTTGTCTTTGCACTAAAAATTTGAAGGCATTACCTATACGGTGAAAAGATTCAGATGTTCACGGACCACTAGAATCTCAAGTACTTCTTCACTCAGAAGAAGTTAAACATGAGGCAGAGAAGATGGCTTGAGTTAGTTAAAGACTATGACTACTAGATTTTGTACCATCCGGGTAAGGCCAATGTTGTGGCTGACGCCTTGAGCAGAAAGACTTCGCATTCTGTAGATTTGTTGAGTTCCCAGCTTCCATTGCAGAAAGTGTTCGAGCGAGTCGGTATAGCAGTGTTGTTGGGAGAGGTTACTACTAGGGTAGCCTAGTTGACTGTTCAGCTTTCGATCAGATAGAGGATTATTGATGGTCAGCTGAGTGATCCCGAGTTGAGTAGATTGATGGCCAGAGTTCAGGCACATGAAGATTTTGATTTTTTCGTGGCACTAGATGGTGGTTTGAGATTCAGAAGACGCCTTTGTGTGCCAACAGACATTGGACTGCTAGTTGAGCTGCTTACTGAGGCTCATAGTTGCCCGTTTACTTGGCACCTAAGAGGTACCAAGATGTATCAGGATCTTAAGCAGACCTTCTGGTGGAGCAACATGGAGAAAGAAATCGTAGAGTTCGTTAGCCGATGTCTCACTTGTCAGTAAGTGAAGGCTCCTAGACAGAAACCCACAGATTTATTGCAGCCACTGAGTGTGCCTCAGTGAAAGTGGGAGAAGATCTCCATGGAATACACTTATGGGTTACCGAGGACACCGAGAGGGCTTACTCAGATCTGGGTTGTTGTTGGCCAGTTGACCAAAAGTGTGCACTTCATCCCCGGTAGGATCACTTATACCGTGGAGCAGTGGGCACAGTTATTCTTGGAGTAGATCATTTGGTACCATGGAGTACTAGTGAAGATTGTGTCTGATCGAGATTTTTGGTTCACTTCTCATTTCTAGAGGGCACTCTAGAAAAGTTTGGGCACTGAATGCAGTTTCAGTACCGCGTTTCATCCTCAGACAGATGGCCAGACAGAGAGGGTAAACCAGGTTTTAGAGGATATGTTGCGAGCCTGTGTGTTAGATTTTCTGGGCAGTTGGGACCAGTATCTGTACTTGATGGAGTTTGCTTACAATAACAGTTATCAGGCGACGATTCAGATAGCTCTGTTTAAGGCCTTGTATGGTAAGCGTTGCAGATCTCTAGTGTTCTGGGAAGAGGTTGGTGACAGGCAGGTTTTAAGTCCCGAGTTGTTACAGATGACTAACGATGCAGTTTAGAAAATCAGGGCTCGTATGTTGACAGCGCATAGTAGACAGAAAAAGCTATGCCGATGTTCGGCGTAGAGACTTAGAGTTTGAGATGGCTCAGTATGTGTTTCTGAAAGTGACACCGATGAGTGGAGTTTTGAGATTTGGTAAGCGTGGAAAGTTGAGTCTAAGGTTTGTGGCCCCTTTAAGATCCTTGAGCGGATTGGTCCAGTTGCTTACTGTTTGGCTCTACCCCCGTCCTTGGCAGTGGTGCATAATGTTTTCCATGTGTCGATGTTACGACAGTATGTGGCAGACTCGTCTCACATCATTGATTTTAAGCCGTTAGAGCTGAATAAAGATTTAAGCTTCTAGGAGAAGCCTGTGCATATTCTAGCCAGTGAGCGCAAAACTTTACGTAATTGGGAGATCAGTTTGGTCACGGTACGTGGAGATGTCAGAAAGCGGAGGAAGTAACTTGGGAGTTAGAGGATGGATGCAGACTCATTACCCAGAGTTGTTTTAGTCTTAGGAACTTTCGGGGACGAAAGTCATAAAATGAGGGAATATTGTAATGGCCCAAGTTTTCATCCCGATTCCCCAAGTATGTTTCTTAGTTGATTCGGTTGTTTCGTTGGGCGGCTAGGGCAGTTTTAGCCTTCAGGGGCATTTTTGTCATTTTATCCCTAAGACCGGTTTAGTAATTTAATTGAGCTCCGGGGTTGTTCTTGCATTTTTTTCTGAGATCAGGGCTATTTTTGTGATTTGCAGGGCTTCAGGACTTGTTTGGCTATTTAAGAGGGAAGCTTGTTTTGTTTGATTAAAAAGAAAGAGAAATTAAGAGAATGAAAGAAAAGAAAAGGGAAAAAGGAAAAGGAAAAGGTTATTTTGGTTTGATCGATCAACAGAAAGCCAGTCGATTATCTCCTTCTCCTTGTTCTTCTTCTCCATTGCTCTCTCTTTTCCTTTATCGCTGATCAGCCCTTGCCAATCGAGATTCATCACCACCGAGGCTGAGCCACCTCTCCGATCACAATTGCACGCACATCTAACCCTCGCCATTCGCCCATCGCTGTCGCACACACGTCTAGTCGCTCGCAATCGCAGCCCTTCGTCGCTCGCATCACTGATCGCAGCCACACGCTTCACCCACACACAGCCTCACCAGCCACTGATCCGCTCACGCCGTGTCGTTGCTGCATACGAACCCCCTCGTCGTTCCTAGCCCCTCCTCGCCCACGTAACGACCGCAGCCAGCCGCAACGCTCTCGCCCCTGCTTGTGGATCACCTCTCTGAGAGCAGCCCAGCCCCGTGCCGCACGCTGTCGCTGAGCCCATACGCAGGCCGTGTAATAGCCCCCATGCCCGGCCGTGTCCTTGTTGCCGAAGCCTTGTCCTTCGGTTTTGGGTAACTCCTATTTTTCAAGCCTTGACCGTTTAGATACCTAGATTTGTTTAGCTACTTAGTTATTAATTATGTGTTGTTATTACTATGCCTAGGTTGAGTTTCGTGTTGGTTCTGCAGCTCGAGGAGCTTATCTGTTAATTGTCTATTTCCATTTATTCAGATAAGGATTCCTTATCAGGGTTGTGTGGACCCTGCGCTTGCCACTGATTGCATATTGGTTGTTTGTTACTGTTTTACTGAACATGTTAGTGGATAGGTTCTTGATTGTGTGTTACTGTTTCTCGAGCATGTTAGTGGATAGGTTCTTGCAGGTTTATTATTGTATGAGCATGTGCTAGTGGATATAATTGTTGTGACTTGTTTGATAAGACCTGACATGTAGAATGTTGTACCCTGGATTGCACTATTCTGTTTGTACTGGCTGTTATGTATTTTTTACTATTCGTATTCTGAATGTTTATTGTGCAGTGTGCTTGATGAACTCTGTTAGCTCTAGGGTGCATTCTTCTTAGCTAGATCTTGTTAGGTTGTCATCATATAGAGGCTGAGAGTGGACCAACGTATGTGTCCCTACTGGTCGGGTTTATGAGGATAGATTCCTCATCCCCGACAGCCGGCCGTGGAGTAGCTACCACTCCGACATAAGCTTAATCTGTGGCCTGCTAGAGCGTGATCCTTTCCTTGGTGAAAGCCTACCTTGGGACGACTTTTAGCTTCAGGCGTTGGTGTGATCAGGCTGCCACAGTATGGTGCAGAGGGCCTCCCGCCTGCTGTGGATAAGTGGACACCGTTCCTAATCTTAGGCATGCATACCTGGACCGACATAATTTATGTAGGCCTACATTTATTCAGTTTGCAGCAACATGCGGTGTGCGCGTATGTGCATTAGAGGCCGAGAGGAGAGCTCCCTCGGGCTAGTGTCTCAGTACACCTTTTCGTTCCGTTTAGAGCCAAACACTTGGGTACTCTCCTAAGTGTCCAGGATCAGCATAGAGAGCTGATCACCTTAGCTGAGAGTTAGAGACTCTCGAGATTCTGGAGTTATGTTGATAACTCATTCTAAGATCTGCAGTGGATCATTTAGTAGAGAGTTAGAGACTCTCGATGTTTGAGCATACTGTTGATTGGACTTGTTGTGAGAATGCCTATATGATTGTTTGGCTTGCTTGTATGGTAGGATGCTAGATGATGTGACTTACGTACTGTACCCCAGCTGGGGATTCTTACTGAGTGCCTTTGTACTCACCCTTATTTCTGTGGTTTTTTCACCAGGTAACTTGGGACAGTGCCGGGACGGCTAGAGAAGGAGGGATGGATCATGGGAGTCCGTTGCATAGACTTCCTTCAATTATTTTATTTATTCAGCATGATTAGCTAGTTTTAGAATTTGTTTTAGAACTGTTTAATAAACTCTGGCCAGAGGCTTTAAATTGTATTGGTTTTATTTATGGTTTCAGATTGCCACTTTCTTATTAAATGTTTGAGTTCATTTAACTATTTTGAGGTCGGTTTGAATGGTTTAAATTCATGTATGCTGAGTAAGAATCAAGTTTAGGACTGTATTAGAGTCGGGTTCTTACAGTCATACGAATTGACATGCTGAAAGCAGTATTACTTAAATGCCACAATGAGTCTATAAAATAAAACAAAGTAAAACATAACGAAGTAAACAAAACGGTAGTGAACTCTGCCGTTCGGCCCCCCTTCTAAATGGTTGAAATGGTTGCTTCTTATAATCTTCTTCTAAATCTTCTCGAATCTCCTTGGATTGAGTCGATAGCCAAATTAGCGTAGTAGAATATTACTGATTGATAGTGCCAATCTCGTTGTGTGATTTAAGGTATAAATCTCGTGATTTCTGCAATTTGTCTCGTAGTGTTTGGTTAGTCAACAATTGATTCCTCACTTGATTCTTTCCTTTTTTATTGTGTATGACTTAGCGTCTTCTCCGAACTGCTGTTGTCGCTTGATTTAACTCTACATGGTTCTTTGCTGACCGCATGGTCTGATCGAATTCGCTGCTTCGCATTGATCCTTGCCATTTTGCGTTGCTTGATCCATCTCTTGCTCTGCATCGAAGTTCCTACAAAGCTACTTATTAGATAAGTCATTCTCAAAATACACATTTATAGTATAAATTCAGCATTTTAGTGTTATAATACATATTTCTCCGATTATTCCTCTAATGCTTACGTGTTAGCCTTTGTCACCTTTTACTCTTCATTTTCACCTTTTCTGCATTAGATTTTCTTATAATAATGCCAAAAAATGACTCAAAATTATAAGAAATAATGACTCTATTTGAGAGTCATCAACTGTAATAGATATAATTATGAGAAAAAAAAGGACTGAATGGGTCTGTGGCCTGATGGTTTCATTGTTTGGTGGTTATACAGTTCAATACCATGGTCACGTGCTTAGCTCTCATTTATTTGAGAGCAGTAGTACCATCTTTGTATGGTTTGTGGTTCTCCTTCCCTAACTTGTACTAAAAAAAAGGGCTATACAAAAAAAATGTTATTTAAAACTTAAAGACAAGTCATTTTCTTTCCTATCAATAATTGTGCTTGGTCTCTTGCAATAATTATACATGTTTTTTTTTTCTTTGTTTTAGACCAACGTGAATCAAATTACTTGGATTTAATGGATAACCATAAGGTTTATTTTTTCCTTTCTCAAGCATAAAAAATTCATTTGACACAAACTCTAGAGGTTGGTCAATTTTAGTCATCTTTAGATTTGAAAATATGAAAGAAGCGGTTGACGTACTTTGAAGTATTTACAAATATAGAAAAAAAATTACAACCTTATATATCCATTTATTATTAATGAATTTACATTTATTCTTTCATACTATACTACTCATACAGATTTTTCAAATTAGAAATCCTTAAATATTGTTATGAAAAAAAAAAATCAGGTCAAAATATGTTCAACCCAAACAATGATCAGACCCGAACATAAAGACTGTCAAGAAAAGAACCCTCAACAAAGACGTCGTCGATCCCTAGGATCGATGCCCAACCCACAAGAAGTCGAGTGTTGTCGCTGATCCCTTAAAAGGGATCGGTCTCTGACTCACAAGGAGTCATGGGGCTCTGCCGATCCCAATGAGAATTGACTCTTTGACAGGTCTGAAAGTGGAAAATCTGTCGAGGAACTCTGCATTGAGCAAGAGGTCAACTTGACATAAGCACAACTCATCAAGATGAAAACAACACCTCGGTCCACGATTGAGTCAACTCAACTGATTGGAGTTACTCTAAAAAGGTGTATCCACTCGTTTATATATGTGATGAAAAAATATTACACGTTAATTACATCATTAATCCAATGATAACAATTATGTTTGAAAAAATATTATTTATACGTGATGATACTAAGAAGAAAGTAAGGCATTTTCGGGCTACAACTCAACTTCTATGTAAACTCTCCATGCTTTCTCCAAAATACTAACTTGAGTGTCACAGTGCTCTCGCTCATTTTCTTCTTTGTAAGTCACTTAAAGTCCTTTAAAATACAAATTTACCGTTAATACCGACCATCCAAAATTTGGCATAAACAAATACATTCTCATACTTAATTTCTTAAAAATAAAGGAGGTTTTTTTTAAAACAAAAAACAAGGTTTCACCAAAACTGTTTTTTCCTATCTCAATGTTCTACTCGAAAAAATCTCTAGCAGCTGGAGATCTTTATTTCTAGGTTTCTTGTTTGTTGCCGGCAAGGTTTAATTTTTGTTTTTGGTTTTGAAACTCCCATCTTTTTTTGCTTGTTTTTGGTTTTTTTTTCTTTTAGTTAATTAAAATGGTATTGTAGTGCATTATGCTGTGTACTAGTAGAATCGACCGAATAGAAGTTGAAGATTTGATGGTCGAAACATAATTTGTGTGCCATTAGTATCTCCAAGATTTGCAGTAGTTGAAGACGATGACCAAATAAAAACCCTAAGTTTTGTCTTTGTGGAAGATCAAATAAATGATGTAGTTTGTAAATTCAAGTTTTGTAAATAAATAATATACTTTTATCGAACAATTATTCTTGCATATAAATGCACTATGTTAGTTAATTATGGAATAACATGAGTGTATTTCAATTATGTATGATGTAAATACGATATTAACAACTAATACAATATGAACTTATATACCAAATGTCAGGGTTTTATTATAATTACTTTAGACCTAAAGTTTTCTTCACCATAAATACAACGATGATCTGGTTTACGGGAAGAAGATAATGACCACTAGTTTAATTCGAAACATCAACCATGATCGGTGATGGCAATGAACTTACGACTGTGAACTTACAGCGGAGCTTCATCCGTAAACGATGAGGACTTTCCGATCTCTATTTACATGTCATTTCTAATTTTCATTTCTTGTTTGACGGTGGCCGGAAGGATGGAGGTCGGTGACGATAGCCAGCGGCGTATACATGATAGATATCTATGACGGTGACCGACAATGAGCATTCGATGGAGTTCTGTGACGATGTGCAATGGTGGGTGCTTTTAGGGAGCTTCATTGTTCTTCCATGGTAAATTTGATGTTTTTATATTTTTTATTTTTTAAAGTGCATTGATTAGGGTAGGAGAGTATTTCTCTCTTTTGCCATAAAAATCATTCTTAAACAAATTTGTAACTATATTTTATAGATGTATTCATTTTGCTAAATACCCATTTTAACATGTCCATTTTTATTCATCATTTTATTATTATTTTTTTAATTCAACGAATTTTAAAAATGATTGTTTACACGAGATTTCCTGAGATAAATAGAAATGAGACACGTGTAAATAAATTTTAATTTTTATTGATTTGATTTATGCGTGTGTTACAATCACTAATATTTGTCCTCTGATTCTTTCTCTCGAGATTTAGATTTCGAAGTTGTTGATCTGAGGGCTTGGAAACTTGTTCTCAGATGCAGGATGATTGAATCTTCAATCTTTGTCGTTGAGAGTTCTGAATTCTGAAGCTTGATCTCTGAATTCTCTGACTAATCTTGAAGGCTTGAGGATTTTGATGGTTGGATGCTCTGAGTTCTGAATTGTCTGGCTGAAAGCTCTAGAGTTTCTGAGTCTTCAGTTTGCAGTTCTCAGTTCAGGTTTTTAGGGCCCTTTACAAATGAGGGAGAGCTCTCTATTTATAGATTTCTCATAGGCTTGTAGACTTGGACTTCATGCGCTTTTGGGCCTAAACCTTGGTCTTAGGCCTTTGCGTCTTTTACACTTGACCATTGGGTTGAAGCCTCATGCATCTTTGAATCTTATCATTGGGCTTGAGTTTCATGAATCTTTAGGCCCAATATAGGACTTAGACCAAACTTAATATGGACTTAAATTCCAAACGAAATAACTTTTAATCCAATTAATTTTGGGAAAAATATGGATTGTAATTTATCCAATATTTAATTAGATATATTTGTGAATGATGTGACCATTTCTAAATGGCCGAAATTTCTCAGTCAACAATGATGATTCATACTTACAACTTCTTAATTTTTTTTAGTAGTCATCATAAAAACTAAGCTCAAGTTTTATTGACATCATTTTAACCAAAATAAATTTTGGAGAAAATTAGATCTGTAGTCTCTAAGTTTGTGATATAGTTTCAATTTTATTTATATATTTTAAAATTGAACACTTTTACCTATGACATTTTAATAATACTCACTTTTAGTCATGGTATACTTATTTTCTTTTAATTTTTCAATTCACTTGAAAACTTAAAATAATCTATTCATAAATATATTGAAATTTAAAATTACTTTAGTAACTAATGATTTTGTCGTCTCATAGACGAGAGGGACATTTAACTAAATTGTTTAAAATATGATGAGAATTAAATATCTATTGTCAAAATCAAATCCATGATAGTGGAATTAAATTGTCGGATCTTAGCTGGGATTTGAATGAAAATGTTGGTAGGATTTTGTTTAATTTAATCCAAAAAGAACAATACTTATCTAAGAGTCTATCCTTAAAATCACATATTTTTACTTTTTTACATTTCTTTCTCCACTTTAACATTTATCTCTCCATCAATTAAAGTTAATTTTTTTAAAAAATAAAATAAAAATATGTGATTTTAAAGTGGATAAAGGTAAATATTACTCATCCAAAAATTGTATTTTAACCATTTTTGATGTTTTGGTTTACCTAATTATGTTGATGTTTCCTAAATACAAAATTGTGAACAACATTTTGATTAAAAGTTCAAAGGTGGGGGCCTCTTTTGTTGTCGTCCGTTTGTGGTCGCTGATTTACCCTTTTCAATTCAATCGCAATTGCTTTTCCCTTCTGAATTTCTTCGAAGGGAAATCAACTGAATTCAGATCACAATTTCCTTTACAGGCCAAAAATCGCAGTAAATTCGTGTTTCGCATGCTAGTTTTTTAGTTTTTTTTTTAAATATTGCGTGGGATCTTATCTCTTCTTTCTTCGCTATTGGCCCAGAGACGTGATAATTTTGTCATTTTTCTCTTCATTTGGGTTATCAACTCAGCGTTTCTTGGCCGGAAGTGATTTGGGTTTCTTTTTTTGGTTTGTTTGATCAAGGAGTTCTTGATTATCTCCTCTGTTCGATCTTAAACACCCATTTTCTGATTGTTCATATACTTGCTATCGATTCATTTTATTCCCCTCTTGTTTCTGAAGTCAACTTCGCTTCTGGGTTTTCGATTTTGTTCCCAATTTCATTTCAGAAGTGTTTGTTTTACGGTTGATCGGATTTAACATCTTGTTATTTTGTTTGGGATTTCTTTAATCTTTCAGCCCTTTTGAGTTGAGAGATTTCGAGAGAATTGAAAAGATGACCATTGATAATCTTGCACCAAAGGGGGAGAAGAGGTCGAGCAGGAAGAAATCTGTAGTGGATGAGAAATCTCCTTTGTTACCAAGTAAACATGATGAAGGTTCTGGGCATAGTGAATTCAATGGAGCTTCCTTCAGTGGAGCAGTGTTCAATTTATCCACCACAATTATTGGTGCTGGGATCATGTCCTTGCCTGCTATGGTGAAAGAGTTGGGCCTATGTTTAGGGGTTGCCATGATCATCTTCATGGCTTTCCTTACAGAGGCTTCAATAGAGCTCTTGCTCCGGTTTAGCCGGCCGCAGAAATCGGCTTCTTATGGAGGTTTAATGGGAGATGCTTTTGGGAAATATGGCAAAATGGTGTTGCAGATATGTGTTCTTGTCAACAACATTGGGGTTCTTACTGTCTACATGATTATTATAGGTAAACTTGTCACTAAATCTATTTCTATGGGTTTTTTCTTTCAGGTAGTATTTTGCAGAAGTTTGAGCATACTAGCCCCACTATAAATGCAAAGCTGTTAATTATTTTAATATAAATGAGAAGAATAATACTGAGAATTTTGAAATATTAGAACTTTTTTAATATATTGTTTGAGGAATTCTAGGAGTATTTTTTAATTTCCCTAAATGCTACTTGCCCCTCAAAAGCCTAGGGTGCCCTTTTGTTCAGGTCTGCTTTTCGAAACAATAGTTTCAGGATATTCATGGTCATGGTCTGTTATCTTGGCAATGAGCAGCTTCTTTGCTAAAAAGACTTACATATGAAATTGTATGATATAAACAACATTGGTATGATTTTTTCTTAGGTGATGTGCTCTCTGGCACCACTGAGGGTGGTGCTCATCATGCCGGTGTCCTAGAAGGATGGTTTGGACAACATTGGTGGAATGGTCGATTTTTCGTACTTCTAGTTACGACGCTTGGAATCTTTGCACCATTGGCATGCTTTAAGCGAATAGGTTAGTGCTTTCATTTTCATTGAGAAGAATTACTACCTCTGCATTAATCTTCTTCTCTAGCACGTACAACTTATCGCAGACTATAGCCAGCTTTTTTGTTCTATAAAGATATCTGAAGCTATTCTTGTTTCTTTACTTTATCCATTTATCCAATATCTGATAGTCTTGTTTTGTTCAATTTTTCATTTTGAAGGCTATGTGTTTGGAATGTTTTCAATAACAGGAAAAATTATTTTAAACGGTTTAAGGAACTTCCTAACACTAACGTAGCAACCATTTAGAAGTCCTTCAGAAAAGCTGCTTGCACCCCACACATTTTTTCCATTATTATTAAAGTTCCTTGATCAATGTCTCCTGAGCCTGGTTCATTAGTTTAATTTTGCATATTTAAGGCATGTTTAAGAATGTTTTCAACAATATGAAAATTGGTTTTAAATCTTTATAAGAACTTCGTAAGACAAATTTTTATGAACCATTTAGAAGTACTTTTAAGAAAAGTTGTGCATACATTATTTTCGTTCGTGAAGTTTGTATCTCTTTTAACATTTGTCTATTTTCATTTCTTCATTGGAAAGTTTCATTTCTTGTTAAATAAAAAGCTGCATGTACCCCAGGCATTCTATCCCTTATTATTAAAGCTGCTTGATCAATGTCCTCTCAACCTAGTCTGTCTATTGCATAATTCCAATATATGTTCCAACTCTCTGTTTATAATTATTTTTTATCCTCCCCTGCTTTACATGCTCTGGAAATAAGTAGAGAATTAGTGAAAAAGATAATTTTAGAAATTAATGGCATCACGGTTATCATTGGGGACAGCCAACATTTATAGTATTATGGATTTCTAATTGATTTTTCTTGGTTGCAGATTCATTGAGCTTTACATCAGCTTTATCAGTTGCACTGGCTGTGGTATTTCTTTTCATTACCATCGGAATTTCAGTTTACAAGTTGATAGATGGAACCATTAAGATGCCCAGATTGCTCCCCGAGATCATTGACGTGTCATCATTCTTGAAGCTGTTTACAGCTGTCCCTATTGTGGTTACTGCATATGTTTGCCATTACAATGGTAATGCACTCTCTTTTCCTATTAGGTTTTTAATTCTAAGCTTAGTTTCTTGCATCCTTGTTGAATTGGAGAGTGAGGATTTTTTATGATAGCCTAGTGAAGTACATTCACTTATAAAAATGCTACAGATGCGGGCCATATTCTATACAAATTAATTTTTACCTGATTTTTCATTGGTTTAGCCATGCCATTTTTCTGTGTATGATTTCCTTTACAAAGGGTTCTTGACTTCTGTAAAACTTGAATATCTTAGTAAGTACATTATCACTTATTAAAATGTTACAGATGCCTGTCATAATCTATACAAATTAATTTGAACCTTATTTTTTGTTGGTTTAGCTATGCCTTTTTCTGCATATGATTTCCTTTACGAATGGTTCTGATTTCTGTAAAACTTGAATATCTTATAACCGTTGCAAGAGTTTTATGGTTAGAGGCAATGAACAACATTTTTGTTGGTTTCCAAAAAGTGTTGCGATTATTCTTCTGAGTTGTATGAAAATAACACTTTTTTTCTGCTAGCTTTAACATTATTTGATGACATCTATCAACGCTGAGGCATCTTACATTATTAGCTTCTTGTCTGCAGTTCACAACATAAGCAATGAACTTGAGGATTCTTCACAGACAAAATCAGTCGTTCGAACTGCAATTGGTCTGTGCTCTTCTGTTTATGTTATGACCAGCATTTTCGGTTACCTCCTTTTTGGTGAAAAAACTCTCTCAGATGTACTTGCAAACTTTGATACCGACCTCGGCATTCCCTATGGTTCTGCATTTAATGACGCTGTTCGTGTTAGCTATGCAGCACACCTGATGCTTGTATTCCCAATTGTCTTTTACCCTTTGAGGGTCAACTTTGATGGCCTCCTCTTTCCATCAGCTCGACCATTGGTTCGAGACAATTTGAGATTTTCTCTGATCACAGTTTCACTTATTTCTCTCATTTTCTTGGGAGCAAATTTCATTCCTAGCATCTGGGATGCCTTCCAATTTACTGGTGCAACTGCTGCTGTCTGCATTGGATTCATATTCCCTGCTTCTGTGGCTTTGAGGTTAGCAATTTACTTGCTTCTCTGCCTTGCCTCAAATAACTGTTTATGCCTTAAGGATTACTCGATTTCTTGTCTTTATTTAATTTTCTTGGTCTCAAACCTTATAGTTTTTCTGTTTGTTCTTGCCTAGAAATATAAGATTTCTGCTGAACTTAGGATTTCTGTCAGAATTTTCATTTCGACCTTGAGTTAGCCAAGTTGTCACATTCTTGGTGCTTTTTTTCCAGGGATTCACACAACATAGCGACAAAAAAGGACAAGGTGTTGGGTGTTTTCATGGTTGTTCTCGCCGTATTCTCAAACATAATTGCCATATACAGCGATGCCTATGCTTTGTTCAAAAGGAACTCCTCACCCCGAGACTGATTGGATCAGGTTCTGTCACTGATCACAACACTCGAGATCAAGATCGTCGCGTCTTCAGCCCAGAAACCTCAGTTCTCAGAAATCTGGATACATGCTCTAGATTGCAAATTGACGGTTTGGCAAGGACTTTGGTTCAAAATAATGAGAAGAATGTGCCGTTCTGTTGGACCTGTTTGGTTGTTGTTGTTAATGTACTAGGTCCTTTTGTATTATCTGCTCCCTTCTCTTATGTGTAATAAACTTGAAGAAACTTTTGATGCCCATGTTGGGCACATATGTTCTAGTGTGGCTATTATTTTTCTTCGCTTTTTGCAAAGGAGTGTGGCTACTATTTTGTTTGTTGTACAAACTGTAATAAAGTCTATTTTGATCTTTTGATTAAGGGGTCAATCTTATGAATTGTTTTCTTTGGGGTTAATTTTGTGCACTCATTTATTGAGACTTGATATATTCTTGTTGTATTTAGTGAGTTTCGAGAGATTTTTGTTATTTTAGTTGGAATTAGTGAGTAGTTGAACAGATGTAAAATTTGCAACTTTTCCCTAAATCTGGATAACAGACTGGTAAAATTGCTTAACTTTGAAGTGGTAGAATCGATCATCTCTTATCGATTGACAAATTCTCATAGGTTAAATGATTTTTCTTAAACCATCATGGAGTGGCTCAATTAGTCAAAGATGATCTTGGAGTGCATAAAGTGATGGTTTCAATTCATGGTGGCTATCTACTTAAGAATTAATTTCTTACGAGTTTCTTTGACATCTAAATCTTGTAGGGACATGCGGTATGTCGTGACATTAGTCAAGGTGCGTGAAACTGGCCCGAACAGTTACTTATAAAAAAAAATAAAAAATAAAAAAAAAATCTTTTAGGCTAAGCTAAAAAAAGATTTGTAATTACTGTTGCTCCCCAAAAGCTCGAGTGCAAGGAAGTAGGATTTAATCTCAAAATTCTAGAGTTGTGTTTAATGTTTAGGGTGTGTTTGGATTTGATAGAAAAAAGTGAAGTAGAAAGATTAATGATAGTTGAGATAATTAACTACTTGTTTGAAGATCGATGTTAATAGTGATTAAAATAAGTAACTACTCTAAAAGAATAGATTTTAATTGAGAAATGAGAACGCTATTGATTGATGTATGATTTGTGAAGGTACTACCATACAAAAAGACACCTGTCTGACACGTCGGTTTGGAGGGTCCACAATGATAATATGTTCTTCCTACATTTTGGCAAGATGTTGGAAAAGAGATGAATTATTGTTGAGGGCCGTCATTGGTCTTTTGTCCCCAAATGAACATGAACATGAACATTTCTCTTGCAGAAACAGGTACAAAATGTGTGTATGTCACATGAAAATGGCTCACAAATTGGGGGTTCTATTTGTGGGAATATTGTTGAAGAAGTTCAATAATTATAAGGGTCTCTCTCTCTATGAATATTACCAAGATGTTGGTGCATTAGCAAAAGCCCATTAAAGTTCAAATGTATTAGAGTTTTTCATCTCTGCTCTCACTATATATTGTACAAAGTTGTTCTTCTTGTAAATCCAAAGGTTCTCTCTTTGATTTATTATCTTTTATTTTAACTTGTTTTCAACAATTAATTTTCCACTTTTTTTCGAGAGCAACGGCCTTTTCTTGAATTTTGTTTTTTTTTTGTTTTTTGGAAGAAAGAGTTTATCACCATTTAGCCATCATTTTGTTTCATCCAAGTGGTTGCTGCCACTAATTATTACTAATTATTTCAGAGGTGTTCATCATAGTGGTTAGGCTTTAATCGAGTGGCTTTGTTGTCGTCAAGTGTATGAGCCCCAATTGCACCTCCATTAAAATCTCTACACATCTCTAAGCTAACGGTGGTGTCCAATTGAAAAAATAAGTGGTTGTTGTGTTTCGTATTTTCTTTGAATAACCAAACAAGTTCTCAAAATCCCTAATCAATCATCAAAGACCAAAAAAATTTAAAATTAAGATATTATTTGATAATTATTTATTATTTATTTATTATTTTTATTATTATTTTTTTTAATTTCAACTTATTTTGACACCAAAGTTTCATATTTATGTAGGTAAATCTTAACTAAATTTCAAAAATCATAACAAATTTTTAGAAACTATTTTTTTAGTTTTCAAATTTTGGTTTTATTTTTAAAAACAAAGATAAAATGTAGATATATAAAAGTAAGAAAACTTAATAGATGAAGTACTAGTTGTAGACTTAAATTTTAAAAACTAAAAATAAAATGGTTATCAATCATTATAATAAATTGTTGTTGGGATGAATTTCGAAACATAAATGAATATTTTGAGGTAGAGATTTGTTAAATTATTCAAAAATAATAATAATAAATTGAGAGAGGAAAACAAGAAACCTACATAGATAGTACTACTACTCTCAATCAAAATGAGGAACAAATGCCAATTTTCAAAATCAAACTCTGTAAAATTGAATTAAATTACAACCAATCAACATAACAAACACACCATCAACTCTTTTAATTTAATTATTTAAAGTTTAAAGACAATTTATCATTATTTTGATCAAATTTTAACTTAAATTTGTTTAAATAATTGATTTATTTATTTGTTTAAATCATCTATTTTATTAAATGTTATGAGATATTAACATTTACCTTTTTAAATGTTCAGCTCTCATGCAATATTAGAATAACATGTAAATTTCATCTCAAAAGGACAATGAGAGAGTAACTTTATTATTATTATTATTATTATTATTATTATTTGAAATAAATGAGGGAGTAGTTTATTAATCTTATCCATGCTAAAAGGTATCATTGCATTTCTAGAATGAGATCATCAACCCAACTCAAATAAATAAATAACTAACTAATATTTGATATAAAAATAACTCATCAATAAGGAATACAAAGGTGTCTTTTACTAGAGATGTCCATGGGGCACCGGCGGGGTCGGGTTCCCCGCGGGGATTTTTTTTTTTTTTTTTTTACATTTTTTTAATATTTTTTGGATAATACTTTTAAATAATTAGATTTTTTTAGAAAATATCTATAAATTTTAATTATAATGTTAATTATTAAACAAAAATATTCGTATGAATAGATAATTTCATCAACAAATATATTTTTATTTGAAAATTAAAGGGGTAAAGTATAGAAAAAAATATTAAAAAAAAAAAAAAAAATTAAACGGGGCGGGGTTCGGGGAATCGGGAACGGGGAATACATTCCCCGGCCCCGGCCCAGATTAGACCACGGGAAATTTTTTTCCCCCGTTCCCCGCCTCGTTCGGGGCGGGTCCCCGCGGGGCCGGGGCCGGTCGGGGAAAATGGACATCTCTATCTTTTACGAACCAACTAAATATTTAGTGATTATTGAAGCAAAACTTTATCATTCTCATCAAAATTTAAAGGTAAGATTTGTTTTTAATGTTTATATGGTAAAAAGTCTTTTTGAAATATTAGAAAAGTTTAGGATTATTTTTTAAACTAAACTTTAATGATTTCCATCAAAATTTAATGATAAAGGATATTTTTTAAAGTACCAAATAGATTAGTAACATAATGATTTCATTATTTAATCATAAATCAGTTCAACACTATAGTCATAGATTTAATCCCGAAAATCAGTCTTTAACTCTCATTTATTTGAGAATAACGATACTTTTAGTTAAGGTTCGTTGTCTTTTCCCATAAAAAAAATAAATAAAAATAAAATAAATAATAAAAAGGGACAGTTTTGTTAAAGTTCGGGTAGTTTTGAAAGTTTCCAAAGTTGAGGGCATTTTCTTACAAACTTTCAAAGTCTAGGGGATTTTTTAAAATTTAGGCCATTAATTTTGATCTAACGGTGTCAGATTTTTCGTTCGCTGTTTCCCCACCCGTCGTTCGAGATCCAGTTGCGGGTTCTGTGTTCCGACGAGGCGACGGCGACGGCGAGTGATCACAATTCCTGGAAGGTTTTATGGCGGAGAAAGAGGAACAACAATCCCTTCACAGGGACGAGCTCGCCGAATCGCTCAACGAATTCTTCACCAGCGTATCTGAAATGATCAAATCCGATCTTCTTGTAACCTTCCAAAGCCCTAATTCTCTTACTTTCCATCTTGCTGTTTCGCTAAATTTTTAGATTGCATTTCTGTGCGTCGTTTTATTCTGCTCCCTGGTCGATGTTCATTGTCCACTGTGTTGAATTATGGGAATTGAATTGGTTCTTATAACTATTTGGTTCAGCGTTTTCGTTGAATACTATTAACTTTTGAAAAATTAGTAACCCATGTGAAGTGCGTTTTGACTAGGAGTTCAGAGTTGTTGAAACATGAAAGCTTGTTTTTTTTTAAAAAAAAATACAAGTTGGGGAGGGAGATCACAAACCCTGCAAAGATATACCTTTCTAATAAATGAGAGCTAAATATCGATTCTCGGTATTGAAGTCATGACCATGATATTGAACTAGATCACCACCAAATAATAAAATCACCAGGCCATCGTAAACAAGCTTGTTTGTCTTTGCAAAACCATTAATCCATTTCCCCTGCTATTTTTTTTCCTTGAATGTCCAATTTCTCGTTTAGTTGTCATATTGTACTACTGTAATCAAAACACGAAAAGCTGGAAGTTTGAAAATTCTTTATCAATTTATTTTTATCTTTAGCCAACAAGAGAAAACCTCTGGTGGCATCTAAGAGGTTACAGGTTTAGGGTTTTGGGAGGAGTTAATTGGTGAAGGATTCAATCCATGGTGGTTGGAACTAATTTGCTACAAATTTTCTTGACATTCCAATGAATGTTGTAGGATTAGACGGTATACCCCATGATAATAGTCGACTAAAACAGTCATGGATATAAAAAAAAACAAGTGTCATTGAATTAAAAATAAAATCTTTTTATCTTTAACTATGATAAAGCTTGAGGTTTAGTTTATTCTATGATTCTAAGATGTGGGAAGCAGCTTTTGCTTCTATAATGATGGTGGGCATGTTATTTTATTACATAGGGATCAAGTAATCAGCTGGCACTTTTAGAGAAAATGAATCTGAGGGTGGCAGAAGAGTACAAAGGTTTTGGCGATGTGGCTTCTGGAATGAGGGTTTTTGTGGAGCAATTGAAGGCCAAGAGTGGTGGCTTTGATGAGTACAATAACCAGATTGAGAAAATTGAAAATCAGGTGACTGAATTTGAAGCTGTAATTTCAATGCTTGATAAGCAAGTTTCCATGCTGGAGTCTAAAGTTTTGTCCGTTTGTCAAAACACGCCTTCATGAATAAATTTCTATTTTTTAAAGTTCAAAAGTCAGAACTGTTCATTTCAGAATGTTTTTGCTTCTACATTGCCTAGATTGTCAAATCTTTTAAGATATCTCATTCACTAGCAGCTGATGATGCTGAAGAGTTGAAATCTTTGCTTTCTGTTCCTGCTGAATCTGTAGTGATTTTTTAAAAGTTGATGCTAATTAAATGCCAGGGAAAAAGTTGTTGGTATGTGGAAATAGGCCTCTCATAGAAACTTCTTGGTGTCACTCTGTTACTGGTGAAGCTGAATTAGGGTGTCTTTGTGCCACCAAGAACAAAGGGAGAGAATGGGAATGGGGATGATTCTCGGTGTTTGGGCCACCGAGAGTCGCATTTTCCCAAAATCACCTTTTTATTCTCATCTACCTATTTTTTATTCTCCTCACAACAAATTTTTACACATCACATCATTATTTTTCACTCTCATCATATTCATTATTTTATTTTCTCCGTAATCATTCCCTTCACCCAAACACAACTAATCATTCTCTTCATAATCATTCATCTTCCTATTTTCTCCCTAGTTTTTATTCCTCTCATAATCATTCTCATTTCTCTTCCTCCAAACATCCCCTTAACCCATTTGAGATGAGCTCTGCTAGCAGGTGCTATCATGCACCGTTTAAAAGGACCCATACAAGTTTATACATTTACTCATAATTAATAACATGCTGGAAATGACAGAGAAGCAAACAAGCACATGTCATCATAGCACATCAAAATGAGTAGATGCATGGAAAGTTAGGGAAGTAGAATAGGCAAATCAAGAGAGAAGAAAATCTCTTAAAAGCTTGTTTGGTTTTAATTCTTAATCCAATATTATGTTGTTCAGATTTAACGAATGCAACAGAAATTTTTATTTGGGAAACCCATTTCCAAAATCAAATCCAAATTCTATAATCCAAAATGACCAACATTTATTAGAGAACAGCAACTAGGAGTTAAAAAATTAGATCTAAAAAGGTAAAAAACATGGAGTTGAATGGAATGAAAATGAAGTTTGGTATCATGATTGATGTGCATAAACAGTGCTTTCTCCATTTTTTGTTTTTGCCAATTTTCAGTCCCATTGAGCTGCATAAACCAGTTCTTTCATAGACAAGGGGGCATTTGGATTCAATTGTCCCTCCTCCAACTTTCAAGTTTCTGCTTGATATTCTTTAAATTGGAGTTTGTAATTGAAAATTCGGCCATGATGAATATGGTCTTTGCGTATTGTCTTCTTTAGCTTGATAGAATGGGATGCAAACAAATCTTTGAAGAATGACATTGAAATAGTGAGATGATACTTATCAACTTAGCATGAAGTGAACTGTCATATGGGTTGATTTTAGTGGTCAAAGGATCTTGAAGACTAAGAAGGAGTGAGTTCAATTCTTGTGGCCGTCTTATGATTATCCCATGAGCTTAGTGAGATCAGGTGGGTGTGGGTGTCCTCTATGATCAGCGAGGTGCGTAAAGTTGGTTTGGACACTCATAAATATGAAAAAGTAAAAATAAATAAAAAATGGTCAAATGTAATGAATTCTTTTATTATTCATTCTATTCATGTATTTATAAAAAATAAAAATAAAAGTGTCAAATGTAGCAAATGTATTCTTTTTGCTTATTTGCCCCTTGGTAGTTGTCTACTCTTTTATGTTTCTTTTACACTTTCATGGCATATCATGGGTTATTTTTATCTTCAAATGTCTCATTAATACCATTTTCGCCAACAAAAGCAGTTGTTCAACGTCATTAATATATACCTAATGACCAAGAGATCATAGGTTTGAATCTCCCACCCTTAATTATTGTGATCTCAAAAAAAAAAAAAAAAAAAAAATTAATACCATTTTCAATCGGTCTTCCTTGTATAAATTTTGCAGGCATATTTACATCATCTCTCCTTTTTAATGGAAATTATTGTCATTAGTTTACTGAGTTCCATAAAACTGCGTTAAACTCAAAAAAAGAAAAAAAAAAAAAAAAACCCCATAAAAGTGAACTTCAAACAAATATCAACATGAAAATAGAAAGATTTTAAATATAAAGAGGTTGAATGTAGGGTGTTCAAACAACCCAACAATCCGAGTAACCCAAATCAATCCAATCCAATTTTTGGATTGGATTGGGTTCAAAATCATGAAATTTTCATAGGTTGGGTGGGATAAAAGATTAATCTAAAATTAACCCAACCCGACTTATCCGAATTTATTATTTAGTTTAATTTTTTTTTACCTATAACATAATTATTATGTTATTTAATTATTTAGATTATATGTATATTTATTTTATTTAATTATTATTGTTAGACTTTTTGTTTTCTAATATTTTTTAAGTATTTATAATCTATATATAATGATAAAAATATATACTAAAATTATGTCATCCGGTTTTATTGGTTTTAATAATCTATTTCTTTTATAGAAGTCGAATTATGTTATCTATTTTTGTTGTTTTAATTATCTATTTGTTTTACGTTATATAGTTGAGACTTTCTATATGAACCATGATGGTAGGACTAACAGTGAGTGACTTTTGATTAAATATTTTGCATATTTAATATTTATTAGAAAAGACAAAATGTGTGTTGCACGTGTGTGCTCGTGTACGTATGCACGTGAATGTGTGCAAATTTTTTTTCAAAAATAATCATTTAAATTTTAAAATAAAATGAAGATAAAAATTAAAATTATGAATCATATATTTACCTTCAATTAATTTTGTCACAAACAATAGAAAAAATACATTTAGCTTGAATTAATTTTAGTACAAATAAAAGAAAAAATATTCTCTTCTTTGCATCAAACTTCTTTATCTCGTGCATATAAATATTTATAGAGAAAACAACATATTAGTTATATAGCAATTATTTTAAAGTGTACAGCTAATGACCAAAAGATCTTGGGTTCAAATCCTCTGCCCTTTAATTGTTGTAATCTAAAAAAACCTCTCTAAATTCTAGCGGCAAAAAACTTTTATTTATCAAAATAAAATAATTAAAAAACTTAAAATGAAAATCTTATCCACATCTAAAATCTTTAAACTTATAAATATTAAAAAGAAAAATGAAAAATAATTGTATAATATTTTTTAAAAAAACAGCTGATACAACGTATTTTGGAGTTCACATTTTATTTATTTTTTATTTTTTTATAATAATTCTCACTTTAAAAATTCAATGGCACAACTTATGTTTTAATAAAATCTGCCGTTTTAA
Source organism: Sechiopsis laciniata (assembly GCA_037833695.1). NCBI lineage: Eukaryota > Viridiplantae > Streptophyta > Magnoliopsida > Cucurbitales > Cucurbitaceae > Sechiopsis > Sechiopsis laciniata. Next base: position 7,524,229 of record JBBMKA010000022.1, on the reverse strand, counting down.
TTATTTGTTATTATTATTTTTTTTGGAGATTTAGGTTTTTTTTTTGAAAGAGAGATTTAGGTATATTTAAACCTCAATTTAAATTACTCTTAACAAATATGTGAATTTTCAAGAATGGCAAGTTACCTCTTCATCCATGATGATGCCTTTCAATACCTCGAGAACTTCGCCCTTTTTTGTTTGGTATTTTTCAATAGTACCTTTGCGAATAATGCTTACTTTCAAACTCCAAATATTTTTGAAAAGTTTTAGGTCTTATATCAACATACTCTCCATTGTGCCTGGAATTTGAAAAAAAAATAATGTATTAGTAAAATTATAGAATTATTTTTGGAACATGTCTAAATATATATAATTAATATAAATATATAAATATTAAACTAAAGGTTAAGATATATACCTGGATATATATATATATATATATATATATATATATAGATCAATTTGATTGCTAGTAAGCAAATAATGAAATTGTCTTGACAAATTGCTTGACAAATGAGTTGTAAATCCATGCTAACTATTTATAGGGAATAGAATATGTGTTTGTTTTTTCTTTTGTGGTTATGAAAGGTATAGTAGTGAAATTTGATTGGTTATAAATTTAGCATGAAGTCATTATATTGCTTTGTAATCAATTCTCAATATATAAATTAGAGTGAAACATCAAATTAAAGTTAATTGTGGTTATGGAGAATGAAGTGGAGAAAGTTGACTACTAAATCAAAATAATTAGAATGAAGGTGGACATTTACTCGGAGGTTGTAAGGTGGTAGTATTCTAATCAATTTTAGTATTAAATTACGTGTAGGTTAAAAGGTTGTGGTATTGTAATCAATTCTTAATAGTAAAACATCAAATTAAAGTCAATTGTAGTTACATTGTTTTGTAACCAACCAAATAGAGCATGAAGTGAAGAAGGTCGAGTATTAAATTAAAATAAATTAGAAGGTGGGCATTTCCTTGAAGGATGAAAAGAGGTGGTATTCTAATCAATTTTCAATAATAAATTATTAGAGTGGAAAGTGAACATGAATTGAACGTGAAATTTTCAATATTTATTTTCAATATCAAAATAAATTGGAATGAACGTGGGCAAATTACTTGAAGGTTGAAGGTGGGCAAAATAAATTGGATATGAATGAAATTTTGTTAAAAAAAGTAGGGTAAATGTGTCTAAAAATGATTTACACATTAAGCCACATTTTAAGGTTGTTAGATATTCATTTCATTAACTTGATATGATAGTGATTGAAAATTGTATTTTGTGTATAATATATGACTAATTTGATGACAAATATTTATATTTACAATGTATTGATGAACTCGATGACCCAACTCAACCCAACCCGAAAATATAAGAATTGGTTTTGAGTTGTGTTGTTTTTTTAATTGGGTTGGGTTGAGTTGGAAAAGTGACCAACTGCATCATAAAATGTTTAGGAATCAAAATTATATTTTAACTTTTTTATTAAAGGGCTTTTGATTGTTAGATTCCAATACAAGTGCATCATAAAATAACATACTTTCTATATAGACTATTAGACTCAAGTAAATTAGTCGAAGGTGGTTGTTATGTATCAGTTAGTTTGTTCAGTTCATTAGTTGGTTATTTAATTGTTAGATCACTTATGTATACAATCTGGTATCTTAGCATTGAAGAAATGCTCATTTTTTTTCTTTTGCTACCCTGTCGTCCTTTTTCTTTTCTCTTTTTCTTCATCATTCGATTTTTTTTCATGTGTTGTTCTTTCACAATGACTACTTCTCTAGATAATTTTTCTAATAATCGAACTTTTGCTTTTCCAGAACCGATTGCAAGTAAATTTGCTCGTAATTCGTACTACCATATTATATGGTTGTACCTTTGATTTTGAACTCTGTTTTAAAGGGAATCTCGTTTAGCATATATTTCACATATTCGGCTCAAGAAATCTGGAAAGATCTTAAACATAGGTTTCAGAGTAAGAATGAGTCACAAAATTTTCAATTGAAGTGTGATCTTTCAATCTCAGTACTAGAACATCAGTCTATTACTGCATATTTCTCAAGATTGAAGAGTCTTTGGGATGAATATTCTACCTATCTGTTGTTGTGTACTTGTGGTCTCTATTCTTGCATAATAAAGAAACAAATTACATAATTTTGTAGTATAAATATCTTATCAATTTCTTGATGGGATTAAATGAATCATTTGACCCAGCTCCATTGCAAATTCTACTTATGGATCCTGCATCACCCATCAGCAAAGCATTTTCTCTACTTACTCTAGAAAAGCAACATTGTGTTCTCCCTCTTTCTTCTACCAAAGCGATGACTCTTATCGTTGCTACGAATAAGAAACCAGATTCAACGACTACTACTCGACAAAAGAAATATAGGCTAATTTGCACAATATTGTGGAGTCCAAGGTCACAATGTTGGAATTAATTAATTTTATAATTATTAGTTTTACATTTATTAGTTAATCCTTTTTTGTGGTCCATGAATTTAGAAATCACCCACTAACCTACTCTTTTATAACCACCAAGTAATCTTATCGTTGTTTTTTTAATGGTAGAATACAACTTTTAGAGATAAGATTTAGAATACAGAGAAGAACTCTTACAGAGAATTACATAACTCTTCTATGTTTTCTTCTTCTTAAGTTTTAGGTCCCTTTGCCTACTCTTCCCAAAAGAAAAATCACACCATTTAAGTTAGGAAGAGTAAGGGTGTAAAAGAACCAAGAACTCTACTGTCGCGGTGTTCGTTGTTTCTGTGTCCGTGTTGCAGTTACATGTGCATTGACTTCATCTTTTAGTTACAAAAAACAATGGCTCGAGGTACGCTATATTTATTTTTAGCTTCCTCTGATTTTTTGGGTTAGAGTGTCTAACATTTGATATCAGAGCCATTAATGGAGTTCTTGGCCAATTTTGATTTTGTGGTTATTATTTTATAATAACATTATGAATCAGTAGGAAATTACATTATAAGAATTTTCATATAAATATTGTAAAATTTGGAATTAGGAATTAAAAGTTATGATCAAATTTTCAAAATGAATTTTGTATTCGGTAAGTTTTAATGTTCTATAAAGTGACAGAATGTTAAAGATGACCAATTAATCAAAATTAATTAATAAATAAAATTATATAATGAAAAATCCATTGTGTGATTTTAATTTTAGATGTTTCATTAATGACCTTTGATATCTTTTCAGTTTTGTGATATCTTGGACTTTGTGATATTTTCACAGAATAGTTCTGTCATATAAGGCATGTTATTTTTGGCTTAATATTTTTGACATATCTTTAGGCCAAATTATTTTGGGTTATTGATATACCTTAATTGTTCTCTAAAAATTTTACCAGAATCATTTTGTTGTATTGTTCTGGGTCTGGCCAAATTTATGGATTTGATTTTTATTCAGAATAATGATCTTGCAATCTCTTTTTGTAAGAACTTGTAGGATTAATCTAGGATTCCTATCACACGCTGACTCAAAATTCGGTTATAAACATGCAAATTTTAAATTTCCAAATTCAAATTTGAAAAAAATGCTCCTCTAGTTGCTTTTTATTTCAAACGACAAAATAAAAGTCCTTGGCCAAGATAGTTCCAAAACAATCCAAATAAATAAAATAAAATAAATAAAATAACAGTAATGGCATCCAAGCCCAACAGTTAGCAATTTAGTTCAACAAAATAACATAAGTCTAAACCTAGAATGCTACTGAAAAGAAGGAAAACATCAATCCTAACAACTACTCAACGAAAATGCAGTAGCTCCACCCATGATCACTCTAGTAGGGATTGTGCCCTAAAGACCTAGTAGTTTGTATTTAAAGAACAAACATTTAATGTTAGACATTTAATGTTATATTTCAATTATTAATAAAGGTTATTATTTTCATTAATTGCGCATTTAATATACAAACGTCGTTCAGCTTTATCGCATTAATTGGATTAATAGCGATATTCCCATGGTTATTTGGATGACACTCAGACAAGTATGTGAGACATACAAGTAGATCTAGTTCCAAGTTAATAACCTAAAACATCTACAGTATATAGACTAAGGCTGGGCGCCTAAGTCCTGGTGACACTGTTGGTACGGCCTGCTTTGCAAAGGTTACAAACAACCTGATCCTGGTTGTTCATGTGGAGACATGTGAGTGGGGTGCCTATGAAAAATGGAGTTTTTGCATAAGACGAGACCAGAAGTTTTATGATCGATCTTGTAATTTCATTATAGAATCGTATCAACTACTTTGCTAAGGATGATCGTATGTCGATGTGATCTTAATCATGAGTGGGTTGTGAACTCCTGCTTTATAAAAGCATCCTTTGATGTGCATGGGTGAGACCAGCCAAACAACGCTGGGTCAATAAGACTCCCACGTTGGGGATTGCCATAGTGAGTGGCTGGGAATGCAACGTCACAAGAAGGAATTAGCGCCTTCTCGAATTTTGAGGAAGATGTAGAGTTGTTTCCTTAAGAACTGATTTCGGGACTTGGATAGAGGGATCCCGCCTCTCATTGGTCCGAGAAGACATTGGTTTATAACGACTATAAATACTTGTTTATTAGAGGAATTAGTAACGCTTAAGGAGAAAGATGTAATCATAGGGGTAGAACGGATTTCTTGTCCCAACTGTGAATTACGAACAAGCTCGTGAAGGGGATCATATGACAGATGGCTGATTATCTTCGTAGATGTTAACTTATCCTATAATGTGAGAGAGTTCAGCACAGGCCTGTAGTGGAATAAACCTGATGTTAATGAATAGGGATTGGGTCCTAAGTCATTATAGCTTTCAACCTATAGGTCCATCGGTCCCCGGGCCAGCTCATACTTGTTGGTACACTGTTTTTATAAGAGAGTGGGTTTGAAGAGTTCAAATTCACAAATTAATTATGTGGGACATAATTAATAGAAGCATAAAGTTTAATTGATTAAACTTGCTAATTAATGTATTTGATATATTAATTTAATATTTATTGAATAAATATTAATAAGGAGAAATTAATTTATTTGATAAATTAATTATA
>JBBMKA010000022.1:7505847-7519094 GCA_037833695.1 Sechiopsis laciniata | reverse complement strand
AAAAAAAGCTCGTGTGTTGACTCGATACTATAGTTTTCGAGATTCATCCACACATGCTCGTGCATAAATCTCGAAAATGGGGCATTTGTTGACTGAGAAATTTTGGCCAATCGTAAAATGCCACGTCATTATCCTAAATTAATGGCGAAATTAAATTAAACTTTGAGACAATATTTCTCAAAATTGATTTGGACCAAAAGTTGCTTTTTTCTTGAATTTGGGTCAAAATTAAACCAAACCAAAGTTCGTTTAGTAAACCGAACAAAAAAATCCAAATCCAAAATACCAAGCCCAAGGGCCAGGCCCATGGTCCACAGAACTCTATAAATAGAGGAGCTCTCATTCATTTGAAGGGGTCAGAAATTTGAAGCTGTAGAGAGAATTCTACCAAATCGAAGACTCTCCAAATTTCCAAGGATCAAATAGCTTTTGAAGTCTAAAACCACTTCGAAAGTTAAGCAAATCTGCAAACAAGTAACCAAATACGAAGAACGCTCATCCTGTTATTCAAATCAAGAACAAACATTCAGAGAGAACGAATCAGAGGATCAAAGCATAGAGATCGAACCACTTTCGCACAAAATTATCTTCAAATTCAAGTTCAACTCCACGAATCAAAATTTCTCCGGAAATCTCGAGTGAACAATGTGTTTTCACTACAGAGATCGTACAAGTGATCGCCTCCATAGAGTGCGCAGAATTTAGGAGTTTATTGCTCAATTACCGATGTGTTCTGGGGTGCAATCATTTGAACATTTTTCAGAGTGTTTGTCAGTGTAGCCAATTGTGCTTTTATGGCAGTCATTTCACTTAGCTCGAATTTACCTAATGTTTTATCTTGGTTTTGTCTTTGGTTCATCTTAGGCGCGTGATTTTTAGCAGCTGTTTCGATGATTTTGTAGGCCTAATTATATGTTTTATCCATCAGACATCCTCCTGCCGTTGAGTAATAATAGTCTTGTCTAATTCTGATAATCCATTGTAAAAATGTTTGATTTGAAGCGTATAAAACAGACATGGTACGAACATTTCACTATAAGCTTTTTGTACCATTCCTAAGCTCCTCCTATAGTTTCATCATCTTCTTGTCTAAAGCTGGTGATTTCATGCCTAGAATTCATGCTTCTTGCACAATGATAGTATTTTGCTAAAAAGCTTTCAACCATTTGCTTCCAAGAATAACTACTAGGTAGCGTATTTATCCTGTATTTGGCCTTTCCCGTAAGGAATATGGAAACAGAATCAATCGAGTATCTTCCAAAGAAATACCGACTTCCTGGTTAGCATCACTAACAGCTAAAAATTTATGCAAATGTTGATGCAGATCTTCCGAAGGAAGTCCTCTAAAAGGTTCATTGACTTTAAGCATGTTATACATATTATTAGTCAATACAGGGTGTCTACCTCCACCGTTAGGTCTAACCATACCTGGATATTCTATATGATTGATTTCTTCTTGTTGAGTTCGCATGACTCTATCTCTCTCATCTACCTCCTGTGCTGGCGATAGATTAGGATTTGGGTTTGCATTTGCTCCAAGTTTTGCACCTGCTACTGCTGTTGTTGGTGGATCCATCACTCCAGGATGATGTTGTGCCATGGGATCCATTCCTCTGTGGTTTCTCCTTCTCTGTTCTTGAATCCTCATTCGAAGGGTTCGTTCAGGTTCTGGATCAAACACAAGAGTAACGCTCATGCACCAATCACACTAAAATGTTGAAACAAATGAAAAACTACAAATATAATTATATTTTTTTTTATTTTTATATTCTAAACACTCTCGTCTCAAGATAATTTTACATAGTCCCCGGCAATGGAGCCAAAATCTTGATGCAGATCTGGTGTAGCGAAGAGCTTAATGCCTTTAGGTGTGGTTAATTCGCACTTCACACAAGTATACGCAGTTTGCAGCAAGTTATAAGTAAATTATCAATCTCCACAAGGACTGGAAACTATCTGAGTTGATGTTCAGAATTGAATTGTAAATTGCACGAATATGAATTGTAAAGTGTAAATTATCGATCTCCACAAGGACTTATGTTATCTCCTCTTCCGATTTACAACCTATTAGTTTGTGTGGATGGTTGGTCGACGCTCACTATTATATTGATGTACCTAATCTACATGCTCTAGATAAACCTTTCCAGTTTCTTCCTATAACATGATACTAAAATTCACTTTCTCCTAGTTTTGCCCTAATGAAGTTAGTTCATGATACAGACAGAAAACACAAAACACATGGAAAACATGTTAGAATTATATTACTGAAGTAAAATGAATCTAACAATGAAATAAAAGAAAAATAAATAAATAAACTATCATCGTCTCGGTCGAGTCTCTGAATTCCTCTCAAAGGATAAAACTAGAGAAAAGACCTCCACGCCTCTCTATTACACAAACAATCCATTTATAGGACTAGGTCGTCATATCTCAGAATCTCCCATAATGGCACGAATCAATCTTCGCTATAATTTCTCGTTTAATCCTTGCCAAATGTATTTTGATTTGTCTAATGTAGGAATCCCATGATTTCGGCAATCTATCTCTTAGTTTGTCTGGTTAGTCAACTTCTCGCTGTCAGATGATTCCTTCCTTATTTTCTTGAAGTGCTTCTGGCTTTTGTCTTCAGAGCTTTAGTTGCTCGCAATCGTGCGTCTTGATTCTCAGTCGCACTACCTCGCTAGCGCTAACCCTGTAAAAATAGAAATCAGCATAAGTCCTGCAAAATCTGTGCTAAACGTGTTATTTTAGTTGTTTTCCGCTTAATAATCGATATCTTTCATTTTACTCCCCCAATGCATAAGCATTAGCGAATTACACATTTGTATTCCTAATTTCGCCTTACTCACAATAATTTTCAATTAATAAGCGCGAACAATGATCCGAAGTTGTGCTAAAATCTGACTCTATTTTAGAGTCATCAGCCTTCTATTTATAGTAGAGTGGTGGAGGTTCCAAATTAGAACTCTCTGATGTGGGATAAATCATTATGCACTTTTCCCATTTGATTTTCCTATTTAATTTTCTAAAATTCCATAAATTCATTTATTTACTTTCATTGATATTTATCTAATAAATTTCAATTCCATAATATATCAAATATATTATAAATAAATATCTAATTAGTATATCCAATATATTAGTTCTCTACTTTAATAATTATCTAATAATTATTAACTCAATTAATGTGTCTAACATATTAATCAATATTCTCCATTTAATAATTATCCAATAATTATTAAACAAATTAATATGTTCAACATATTAATTACTGTGATCTCTTAACTAAATAATTATTTCTAACTAATTTATCAAATAAATTAGTTTTTCCCTATTAACATTTATTCAATAAATATTAAATTAATATATCCAATATATTAATTAGCAAGTTTAATCAATTAAACTTTATGCTCCTATTAATTATGTCCCACATAATTAATATGTGAATATGAACTCTTCAAACTCACTCTCTAATAAAACAGTGGCAGAATCCCTTTTCCAAGCCTCATAATCAGTTCTTAAGGGAATAACTCTACATCTTCCTCAAATTTCGAGAAGGCGTGAATTCCTTCTTGTGATGTTGCGTTCCCAGCCACTCACTACGACAATCCCCAATGTAGGAGGCTTATTGACCTAGTGTTGTTTGACTGGTCTCACCCATGCATATCAAAGGATGCTTTCATAAAGCAGGACTTCATAACCCACTCAGAATTAAGATCACATCGACATACGATCATCCTTAGTGAAGTAGTTGATACGATTCTATAACGAAATTACTAGATTGATCATAAAACTTCGGGTTCTGTCTATGCAAAAAAACTCCTTTTTACATAGGCACCCACACTCACATGTCTCCACATGAACAACCAAAATCTGGCTGTTTGCAACATTTACAAAGCAGGTCGTACCAACAGTGTCACTAAGATTTAGACACCCAACCTTAGTCCATATACTGTAGACGTTTTAGGTTATTAATTTGGAACTAGATCTACTTGTATATCCCATATACTTGTCCAAGTGTACATCCAAATAACCATGGAAATATCGTTATTAATTCAATTAATGCGATAAAGCTGAACCACGTTTGTATATTAAATGCGCAATTAATGAAAATAATAACCTTTATTAATAACTGAAATATAACATTGAATGTCTAACATTAAATGTTTGTTCTTTAATTACAAACTACTAGGCCTTTAGAACACAATCTCTAACAACGCTGTCTCCCCAGATCAGGCAAATTGCATGGCAACTATTCGATTTTTCATGTCATGCGCAACAATGTATAATAACATTGCAACCATTTCCTCTCTTGGTACTTGTGCGGTGGGTTCTATACCCCTGTCAGTTTCAAGCAACTCGCACAACTTTTTGAATATCAAACGGTCCATCCTCGTCAAAGTACGACAGGTTATATCAGATTGGTTAATAGGATTGTGATAGTTCACTTGCCTAGTAAACAATCTTTCAAATGCTACAATTGTTACATGGACGGTCTGTCCTTCAATAGATCGTTGACGTTCAAGCCTTCGTTATTCTCGCAATTCTCTCAATACGTTCATTAGTTGGAGGAAGCATTCTTGTGCAATGATAACATTGTACACACTACTAATTCTCTCAATACTTACACAATGTTTTTGTTTAAACTATAATTTTCCATTTATAGGGAAATAAAATCATTTTACTTTTTTTTTTACGAAAGTAGGTTGAGACCTTTGTTATAGTAGTTTCAATAAAACCAAACGTTGTATAGTTAGTAGTCTTCCATTAATAGAGAATAATTTTATTCAATATGATTGTACAATTTATTCCTATATTCAATCTTTTTTTTTTTATAAACTATATTGAATCTATCTAAAATTTGTTTTAACAAAATTCCAACAAAATTCTATTTATTTATAACGTTTTAAAACATTTGCAAACATACATATAAATGTTTAAAATAAAAAGTATTTAACGAAAATTGTGTAAAAAAGTATTCAATGAAAATTGTTGTTCAGGCTAGCAGTTAGTAAATACAAGTAAATACAAATGTAATACAATCAAGCAAAATAATCGGTCAGTGTACAAATAATAGTATGTTCTAAAAAATCAGCTCAGTTACAATCATCATGTAAGGCAAAACTAAGGTAATAAAAAAAAATTATTAGATACAACACGAACCTCAAATGCAAAGTAATGAAACGTTGTTTGAAAAATACCTGTTCAATAGTAAGGGTACAAAAATTAGGATCATGTAAACTAGGTATTTAAGTAAGGAGAATCATCGCATGAGATTTTAAAACCTAATGTGGTCTTTTTCCTTTGTTGAAGGAAGACCTTCTCCCCACAAGCCTAAAGATGCCAAGTGAATCTAACAAAATGTAACAACAAAGGACATATTTCTAAATAAATAAAGATCGAATAATTTAACATGAATAAAAGGGGAGGATATGTTTGATTATGTCAAAATGAAGATCTGGCTGATTCAACTTGTGGTGGTGTCTGCTAGAAGTAAATTGTGGTATGCTTTTATAGCCAAAAGTTAAGTAAGAAATGCAAAATGAATTTTTAAAATACAGAAAATAAATTTGATGTAACCCAACTGTAGCATGGATTGGACATGATAATGAATACTTTTTTTAATTTCAAAAATCGACAGTTGACCAATCGACATTAATTTATGCTATTAGCGTTAAATACAAACTAAAAAACATTTTAAAAAAAATTACTAACTTAAATCAATGGATTTGACTGACGCTATTCAGTACAATGAAAATAAAAATAAAAAAAAAAAAAAATTGTTCATTGGACAGTGATTTCAAACTGAACGAAGCACAAACTAAACCCCAACCTAACCAGACTCAGTTATCGAACTAATATTTCAAATAATGAATGAAAAAAGAAGAATCATAGTCAGAAAAATAGAGACAACATAGAACATGTAATCTCACAAACCTTCCATAGTCGGCCTCAGTGGAAGAAAAACTAAAACATAAATTCAAATGTAGTTGCCAGCCTCAAACAAGATAAACAAGCAACATGAGTATATCATTCAAACTTGATATACACATGGTAGTCAAAATATATGAATGAATCATCACTTCTATAAGACATGCAAAGAGGTTAAAACCAACTGATAAATGAAATATGAGTAAAGAAAAAAAAAAAGTCAAAACAAACATCATCAGTTGACTACCTTCACATAAAGGCAGATTCGCCAGGCTCCGGCAAGGGAAGTCGAAACCCCCTACCATGGAACAGCAAAACTTAATCCTCTAAAACGTATGTCATCATTGACTAGCCCTAAGGCTCACAATCTTCTAAATCTCCATAGTGAGGAATGCCTCACCGTTGGAAGATTTGAGAATCGTTAAGAGTTTGTTCGAAAAGTTAAGATGGCGACAAAAGTAATCGCGACTTCCATCACCATGATATAAAGACATCTTTTTCTTTTCTTTCGACATCAAAGATGCTTGAATCCTCTCTATAACGATTCCTAAATTTATCGAATGAAAATTTCTCAGCAGCAAAGAAATCGATTGATTTGGATTTGAAATCATACAGTGCTGCAAAGAGATTTAGTATCCTGCAAATGTTCGGAGGACAGAGATCTCACAGCTGTAAGAGTTGGTTAGTAATTATTATTATTAGTATTATTGTTATGGTTATGGTATTTGTTTCTCTTTATATGTCACTTTAATGTTATGTTGTTTAATTAAAGTTTTATTGAACATATCTATTTTGGGGTAGGTTCTTTTAGGGTTTTAAGGTATTTTGGAGCCTTTACCTAAAATGGGTAGCTGTTTTTAGTTATTTAAGATTTTTTTTTTGTCTCCTTGCTAAAAACCCTCACAGCCGCAAATGCTCTTTCCCTTTCCCTTAAAATGCACACCAGAACACTCCCCTCTTGCAGCCCATATCGTGCCACCTGCCACAACCGACCGCCGCCACGTGGCACGCCCACAGCCGTCTGCTCACTCCCTCTCAAACGCCGCTTGTTGCACAGCCATAGCCTAGCTTCCTTCAAACGTCTCCACTCCCATGCAGCTCACGCACTGGCGAAACCCCAGCCGCCGTCCGTTCTGCATCGACCACGTACGTCGCCGCACGTCACCAACGAAAACCCAGCCGCCATTTGTCGAGCGCCACCGCCATAGTCGTCGGAAAGTCATCCCCGTGTAAGTTCTGACCATCTTTGCCACCAACGAGTTCCGAGCACCGTTTTCAGTGTGATTCTCATCGTTTTACTTCCTCTTTCCCATGTAAGTGCCCTTCTTCAACTCTCTCTCTTCAAAAACCTCTGTTTTCCCCCTATTTTTTGGCAAGATTGCAAACCTTGAAACCGTAACTTCTTTTTTAGATTGCCGAGGCTAGAGAGCTCTATTTGAAAATCTGAGATCAGATCCGTGATCTAGAGGTCGAGACCTTCGAAACGAGGTATGGCTCGCTCCATTTCGCGGCCACGCGTTGCCGCCGATCACCACGCGCCGTCGCCGTGATCCGACGAGGTGTTTTCGGACAGTAGTTTCCCCTTGTTTCGGTGATTCTAACCCCCTTTGTGGCTTGTTTAGCTTGTCCCTAACGAAATCTCGGTGTGGTTTTTATGTTTAGGTGACCAAGTTTCATTCTTAGCTTGCAGAGTTATTTAAGAGTTCGGTCAAGTCGCCGGAAAGGTAAGGGGTTTCATTATGAGTTGGGTGTGGCAATTTCATAGCAAGTAGCGGCATGACTAGGGTATGTTGAGTTGTGGCACGATAAAATGCATGTTCGGACTTGGTTGTGTTCTATTGTACGTGGCATGTTTGAGATAGCTCTGATCTAGGTCTCCTGTTGCTTGAATCATGATCTTACTTGATGGTGTTCATTGACTAGAATGACTGTAGAACCTACATCTAGTATTGTAGTGGGTTTTTTTTCAGGCCCTCGACCATGCTGTAATTGTGTGCTAGTTGGGGACTCGTGTGTCCTCTGTTGTCTTTATTCCTGTTTCTGTTACACTCGTTTAAATCACATGTGCCTTGTTTCTACTTTTACTTGTCTTTCATTATGTACGTGGAAAGGAGGGCCGAACATGACCCGCTTGACCTCGACACCTACGACAACGGCCAGGTACTTGAGAAGGGGGGGTAGTCATGACCTTCTTGACCCCGACACCTACTTGAAGAGGCCAGTGAGACAGATAATGGTGCAAAGAGAAGCCTGTCGATGCGCCTGCATGCCTATCGAGATGTTGTCTGCAGACAATTGGTCCCCGCATGCCTAGGGTTAGCAGCTAGCGCCCCTTAGCCTGAGGTTCAGGGATGCTGTGTGTTCCACTCCCTCGTGGTGGGTCCCTGACACTGGTCAGGCTACGCTGAGACACTAGTGTATGTCTCCCTAGACACGGTATGAGACGTGTTCCGACCAGAGGTTCAGGGAACCTGTATGTTACCCTCACTCGCGGTCCTTTTCCTGACAGAGATCAGATGGCGTGTTGGCATTCAAGTATGCCCCTGTTGTCACGATATGAGTATCGTCGACCTAGGTGCTTGATCAGTGGATCGACCCTACTTTTGTTTGACATGTTGTTGTTAGCTCGAGTATTCGAGTCCTATTAGTGCTTGCATGATTTCCCCCATAGTGAACTCCTTACTGGGTATATATATTTATAAATATGTACTCACCCCTTATATCTTTCAGGTACAGAGCTATATGATCATGAACACGTCGTCATTTCCTTCCGCATTGTTTTATCGCATTCAGTTATTTTGGACTCATATCATGTTTTGGTTTTAGACTTATTCTATTGTTTTTATGCTTTACGACTTTTCATGGGATCCTCGAACCTCGTTTTAGATATGTTTTCAGCTTTTGAGACTATCTGTTTCATTTCACGAAATGAAAATGTATACCGTGCCATTTTATCTTAATTTTTCTCAAGTCATGCACTAGTAACGTCCCCATTAGAGTCCATTTAGAAAGTTGGGTCGTTACAACAGCGGCGAGAGGTTCCTCACCGCTGAATTAGTAGACGACGAGAATTGGGAAAGAAGAAAATGTTGTCGTTTGAGTTAGGGTTTGTTGAAGAAGAGAGCACCTGAAACATTGTTGGAAATGAACAAAATTTGGGCAATTAACTTGACCCCCATGCTTGCCAGGTGTTGAAATCACAACGCACGAGGGACATGTGTCCAAATTTGTGCACATGATGAACAGATAAACAAAAAGAGAGAATTTTCTATTCAACTGCGTGGATCAAGCGGATGGATGGGTCAATTGGAGCAGTTTTATAGGGCGGTTTGTGGAGCTATTTGTTGTTTTAAATTGGCCTTTGGAACAACTCCATGCCAAACGGGCTGTTCTTTAGGCCCAGCCGCTGCTCCTCCAATAACACCTGCAAACAAACAACTTTTTAGATTGTAGAGTCCGTCTTTTCTCGGAAAGATTCTACACCATTCTTAAAACTTTCATTGGTTCGGTGGGTAGGGATAATGAGATTATCTGAAGCACAAGTCTCAAAGGAACTTTCTCAATTAAACGTGCCCATCATTTTTTTTTTTAAGTGTCTATCATCTCGCATTCAATTTTAGTAGAGCCGATGATACTTCCCTCTTGTATTTTCCTCTATTGGTAAATTGTGGAAAAGTTTATGGAAGGTGGAAGTGCCAACAAGGATCAAAATGAGAGTTTGTAGTGTTTAGAAAATGTTATTTCGTCCAAGGAGAATGTTAACTCTAGGTGTATTGATATTAATGACTGTTGCTTTATGTGTAAAGACCAAAGAGTCTTCCACACATCTCACCGTGGGGTGCAAAGTTGCCTTTGCAGTCTGTAGACATGTATTCCCTTCAAGAAGTGATCTGGATGTGATGCTTAGAAATGCATGCTCGAGTTTGAGGACTTGGAGTTGTATTACTTCTAATTTTCCTAAAGATGAGTGGTTTAAAGCCATTATAGTGATTACATAACGAAAATGCATCCAATATCCTTAACCTGTTTGCCCCATGTGGATTTTCTTTATTTATATTATCTTTGTGTTTGGTCTAAAGGTCTTATCTAGAAGGCTGATACTGGAATGATGCCTTCGAAGAAAGAATTGTCCCCACCCCCAAAGAGTTGTTAGAAGCTAAATATGGATGCATCTTGGTGTGCTTTTTCTAATCATGAAGGTGTCGAGTGGATTTGTGTGAGATTGACTTGGAAGACCTATTCTGACAGGTTCTAAGTCTAGAATGCTGAGTCCAGTGAAGGCTTGGGAAAGTATGCTGGTTTAAGAAAGACTTTTACACTTATTGTTGCTAGCGATATCCTAGAATTTTGGTGGAATCAAATGCGACTTTCAGATATCAAATATATTGTAGAAGGTTCTCAAGATCTCTTAGTATTCAACATTAAATATTTTGAATCTAACTTCCTAAGCTTTAATATGATAGTTGATTCTCTTCTTAAGCTTTAGTATGTTGATGAAGAGACAAATTCACTTTTTCGGTGAGAGAATCTCTCTCTATTACTGCCTCCATGATTTAGAGAATTGTAATTTGGTTGCAATTGATTAGTATATAAGATTTGGTTGTAACAAAATTGATAGCTTTAAATACAAGACTTTTAAAATCAACTCATTTGACTCTAACTATACAAATAATTTAAGAACATCAATTCCGCTCAAGCACATCATACATTTGAACTCAATTTTTCATCCAACTTTCTGTAATTTGAAGAAAAAAATCCATCCAACCAAAACTATAACTCAACAGAAATGTATTCTTGTCACAAATTCCAAATCTCCCACCCTAACTAAAAATATAAAATTTATTAAGCCCATTTAAAATAAAAAGAAAAAAAACGTTCAACCTAATATCGACGTGGATTTTCACCTCCGGCGACGGTGAGTAGTAACTGGTGAGTGCAGCTCCGGCTGGCGGCGGTTGCTGAAAGCTGATATTGTCATACACAACCATTCTTCCATACTCTCTCTCCCACGCTCAGATGACGACTCCCATGGGACCTCCACCGCCAAGAAACCCTACCTCCGCTTCTCCAATGGATTCCCATGCCGGAACCCTCGACAACGTAGATTCAACGGCAACCAACGCCACCATGGGCCCTCCCGATTCTGATCCCCCAACTCCGACCACAACTCAAGAAGAACACGAATCGCCGGTCAATTCCACCGATTCTGATGCTTCAGAACCCGTTGAGAAGGTTTCAGGCAGCTCCGTGGCTGATAAAGCCGTAGAACTGGCTTCGAAGCAATCCCAGAGCGTAGCGGTGCCATATACCATTCCTTCTTGGAGTGGAGCCCCCTCCCATCGTTTCTCTTTGGAGGTTCTCAAGGATGGATGCATTATTGATCAATTTGATGTGTAAGCCCATTCAAAGTTTGAAAGGGATTTTGAGATTCTTGAATCTAGAGAAATGACCTAATATACTGCTTTTCTGATACTTGGTGTTGATGAAATCAAATCCTAAACTATCCTTAAATTTGTTAACATATTTGTGACTGAGTTTTTTATATGGTTTTAGGTATGAGAAAGGAGCTTATATGTTTGGACGTGTGGATATCTGCGATTTTCTTCTGGAGCACCCAACCATTTCTCGTTTTCACGCTGGTAGACAACTTTTCCCTTATACTTGGATTAGTTGACATGACTATGTGCAGGGTTCGTATTACTGGATTTTCAAGCTTATTAACTTAAATGAAGAAATTTAATACAGATGTAAATTGTCGTTAGGTTCCATGCTAAATTTCGGTTCGTAATACAGATGTAAATTGCGGTACAACAGTTCATAGTGATTATCATCGACTATTACATGAATGAAATTTAATCCTTTTTCTATTGTATCGTCAAGGTCCCATACACTGCAATTGCAATTCTCTGGTATTACTTGTATTATCCTGTAACACCATAGGAGCCTACCTTGCGATTATCATATCGATGGTATTATCATTACATTTCTATTGTTTAGGTTCCATGCTTCTTTACATGTACAGGATTTAATCTTTGTTTCTATGGTATCATTAAGGTTCCATACTGTCCCCAAGGGGTAGCGCAGTGGTTGAAGGCTTGGGCTTTGAAGATATGCTCCCCTCAAGGTCCCAGGTTCGAGACTCTCCTGTGACATTACTCATTTGATGTCTCCGGTGCCTGGCCTAGGGACGGGCGAGGTTACCCTTGTTTCAAAAAATTAAGCTTCCATACAGTGTTAATGCATTTCAAGAGACAAATTAAAAAGCTGCAGGTTGTTTAGTCAGCCTCCCCGTACTCTCTCCTCCCTCCACCCCAGACCCCTAACCCCAATCTTACTGTTTTGAATGCTGCTTCCTTTGCCTTTCTTGCTGCTGCCCTCTCTCCCCTTCCACGAACACTCTTAGTGTGCATCCTCAGGCTTCTTTGGAATGGAAGCTATTTGTGTGGAATGTGTTCTCCTGATTTAAGGTTCGAATAAGGTTTTTCGTAAGGGTTTTTTCCTCCTTCCTCTGCCCCTCTTGTTTCCAGTACACCAGATTGTAATAAGTTATCCACATTGATTTTTGAAGTAGATTCAGTGGTGAGTGTGAGCAGTTTAGAGCTTGACCAAGACCTTGGGACTCAACCCCTTTAATCCCTCTGACCTTATTTGTGCTGCAGAAGATTTGTACTTGCTATTTCAAGGGGAACTCCTCTGATTTCTCCACCATCCAGCACTGCCTCTGTTTATTTGGTGCCAGTTTTGAACATTTTGACTATTTTTGTTGACATCTGTGACTGTCTGGGCTGGGTAAGCATGCTCGCACCTCGAATAATGTTACATGACATACCACATGAGCCTACAACATTTCGATGTCAAGGAAACCCGTAGGAAATTACTTCCTAGGTAGTTGGCCTCCATGGATTGAACCCACCTCTTAGTTCTCCAAGGCCCCTCTTGACCATTAGGCCACTCCATGATGGTTGAGCATTTTGACTAATTTTGAATCCATTGTTGAAGATTGTGTATTTCGTTTGGCCTTAATTCCTTCTCTACCAGCAAAGGATTGTTAGGGTTTTTGGCAATGAAAAGCACTTCTTCGAATACGAGGGAACTTGATGATGATTCGAAGAAAAGTGCTCTTAAGAATTTTCTTCAGCAAAAATCTCCTGACACTGTTTTTATTCAAGAAACAAAATTGGGCGACTTTGATTTTAGTTTGATTAAGTCTGTATGGCTATGAAGCACGGACACGGACAAGGGACACAGATACAGACACGACAGGACACGCCGATACGCCATTTTCTAAAAAACTAGGATACGGATACGTTGAGGAT
>JBBMKA010000022.1:7480847-7493970 GCA_037833695.1 Sechiopsis laciniata | reverse complement strand
ATTGTTATGAATACAAAAGGCTTTATGTTTTATGATTTATACATCTTTTTTAAATCTAAAATGAGGCTTACGCCTCGCCTCTTGAGGAGAAAACGCATCGAGGCCGCTTCGAGCCTTTTAAAACATTGACTAATACCATGGCCAGGCCAACCAGTCAGAGGAGTGTACCACTAGTCAGACAACATGGAATTAAAGTCTTTATGTTGAAGCCACATATTCTGGAACCGAAAAGGAGTATGGCCTCACCTCTGATTACCAATAGTTAATAGAAGAGGGAGATGGTCAAAAGTATGCCTTTCTATTCTTTTGCCATGGAGCTCCTTAAAAAGAACCTGGAAATTCATCACAACCAGGAATCTGTCCAGTTTTGACAGGTTTGGGGTGGATCTGAAATCTGACCAGGTAAAAATGCCATTAGAAAGAGGGATATCTATCAGCTCAAAGTCGTTAATGAATGTGTTAAAGCTCCTCATATCAGGTGTGGATAAACCATTGCTAGATCTTTCGTGAGCCCATCTGATCGAATTAAAATCTCCACAGAGAATCCATCTGCTGCCACAATCCTCTGCCAGTTTATTAAGCTCCTCCCAAAAATCTGGAGAAGGGTCGGTACCAGAAGGCCCATATATACCAGAAAGCCAATAATGAAAACCATCAGCTAGTGTTATATGAATAGAAAGGGAGTACGTACCTCTTTTGATATAAAAAACTGCAATAGAGGGGTCATTCCACATAATCAGTTGTCCACCAGAAGCTCATTTCGAGTCAATAGAACTCCACGCCACATTCCTGGCACTCCAAATGGACTTAATGAAGCTACAGTCAATATTCTTCGATTTAGTCTCTTGTAATAACACCACGGTCGGGTTGTGTTTCAAGATTGTACTCTTAACAATGGCTCTTTTGTCTTTACATCCCAGACCCCTCACATTCTAGGTGATGTAAATCATGAAGAAGAAATCGACCCACCCTGAGACAACTCCTTGGGAGAGTTATCATAATTAACCGTAGAGGACAGATTGAGAATCTCTTTGTAGATATTATTCTTCTTCCTAGCTTCTTTCATCTGTTTAGTGAGTTTGGTAGGTAGAGGAAGAATGCCTAACCCCATTGTTTTCAACCATAGAATTGTCACCTCCAGTCGATGGATGAACATTAGGATCCAGCTTAATACGGTGTCGCTTATAGTACACTTTGGTATCATTCATGGAGAAAGAATGGTTGGTTTCAGTCGGATAAGTAGTCTGTAATGGAGGTGGGTCAGACAGCTCAGGTCGAGTTTGTGAAGGTGAAGTAGGATAAGGAGTGGATAGACAATCATTATCGGTGATGGCAAGGATGGGAGGATTGGTTGTGGCCTTAGTTCCAGGGACGAAAATGGCAGGTTTTTGGTTAATGAGAATGGGTCTATTTGGTTTTTGAAAAAGAGAAGATGGCTCAGGCAAAAAGGTGTTGATGGGTAGACGGGTGTGAATGATACCCGGATCAGAAGAGTATCCAGGGGGTAAAAAAAGTGCAAGTTGGTTCGATGGGGAGCTTGTCTTGGTCAGAGGAAGAAATTTATTGAAGGTCAGAATAGTAGGGCCCACAATGTCATCCATCACGCCTTTTTCATGAAAAATTGGAGGAGTAAGGCTCGAGGCAACTAAAGCTTTTACCCGTTGGACAATTGGCTCTTCGAACATTGTATCCCTATCAACGATCATCGGAGCTTCCTCGGAAAATTTTTGGGTCATCAGAGGAGGGCCAAATTCAGCAGATAGGAAAGAGTCGGTACCTTCTGGAGTGTAAATTCTCTGTAAAATGATAGATGGGTCTGCAATCAATTGATGGAGAGCTCTTTTAGAGGAAGATACCTCTTTTGGCCTATAAACCAGCTTCGGCTTCTTCACAATCATTTTTGGAACAGAGTATTCAGCAGCGAATGAGTTCCTGTTGTTTTGTAAAGATGATACCTGAGAGCGAAGACGATTATCACTCAACGAGCTTTTCCCTTGATGAGAGCATTAACATAGGATGGGTTCTGTTGTGTAATAATGGTTGAGGGGTTCTTCTCTGTCTTCTTCAATAACGGATCCTCAATAAATGCACTGGAAACCAGGGTTGGTAATAAAGGCTCTGTTTTGGTTGCAACCGCCTGTTTTACAGCACTAGCTGGAGGGAAAGAGCCTTCAATGAGAGTATGGAAGGCACGCCATCCCCATCTATCATCCCCAATAGGAATCACCAATTTATTGCATCTATCATTGTTGTCAATCTTGGCGATCTCAGCAAAGTAACCCTTCCTGTTGTTTATCTTTTCAACCCAGATAGTGTAGTCATCAGCTCATGTATCTGTGAAATATTTATGATTCAAGTTCAAGGAGAGCATTGAAGCATTTGACAAGCCATTGAAGCGTGGTCCATTAGATGGCTAGGAAGAAAGCTCTATCTTTGGTCGTCTCTATGATGCTAATCCTGCTCCCTTTTTAATGCAGATCAATCTCCACAGCATAATTTTTGCTTTCTATTGTAGTAATCAGAGGGCATTTTTGAATAGGCATGGTGGGATATGCTAGGGTTCATCGGAGAAAAAGATGGGGAGGAAACGGTGATCTAGAGAGAGGTGAGAGAGAAGAGAGAGAGAAACTCGCCATACTTCCAGTATCCAAAAAAGATAAAGATATTATCATGATGTTCTTATGAGAGGAGTTTCTACTGTAACTACGTATGAGAGGAGTTTCTCTGTGATTCTTGATAAAAGGATTTTGGGATGGTTAAGTTAACAGAATCATCTAACAAGCTCCGCAGTCACCCATTGAATAAAAAATTCTTTTATGAAAATAGATCCTTGGGAGTGGTTCAATGGTTACATAAATTATCTTTGCAGACACTCAATTGAAATTGTAAAGATTGGCACAAATGGTCAGACAAACAAGATAGTTATTCCTCTTGGCTTTATTGGAAAAGGGAAGACTTTTATTAGGGCCTTAGAGCTTTCAATGAAGTTAAAAAGGTGGTCAATTGCATTTATGAAGGAACAAGCACTCGCTCATCTACCTCGTTCAAGGAAGCATTAAATGGCAAGGAGGAAGACACAGCCCCTACAGAAGATAGAAAAGAAATACCCGTCACCACCTGAACGAAATATGGTCCCTCCATTGATTCTCTGATAAAGATTGATCTCTCCATCCCAGTTTTGATTTATCGTGAGAACTTCCATGATTCATGGACGAACATTCGCAATGCTATCAAATTGGAAGTCTCCTCCTCTGTTTCGATCACACCCTTGCTTCCCGACTGAGCATTGATGGCCTGTGAGGACGAGGAACAAGCAGTCACCATCGGAAATATTCAGGGCTGGTACATTGTTGGAAAGTGTAGGGTTTGTTTCTCACATTATTCGGTTGAGAACATGCTCGCAAACCCACGAGTTCCTAGTTATGGAGGTTGGATGAAAATTAGAGACTTCCCCATGACAAATGGTCTATGGAAAACTTTAAAGTCATTGGAGATGGTTGTGGTGGTCTTATTGAAGTGGCACAAAAGTCTCTTAACAGATCGGACATGATGGAAGTCAGTCCGAAGGTGTGCCAAAACCACATGGGTTTCATTTCGGCAAAGGTCTTTTTACCATCAACATCCAACTCAACCATTTGAGTCAGGATTAATCCATTTTTCGTTGAAAAGCATCACAATGCTTATATACTATGAAGCACAGACACGGACACAGTTACGGGATACGGATACGACACAACACGGGGATACGTCAATTTCTTAAAAACTAAGATACAGATACGTTTGAGATACGACAATTTTACTAAAATAAAATGTATGAAACTGAATTTAGGTTAGCTTTTTTCTTTTTATAATTTTACTAAATAAAACATATGAAATTGAATTTCATTTTAGTAGCAATAAAATGGGTTCAATAAAATGAGAATAATGGGCTAAGCTCACTAAAATGAGTTTAAATTGGTGAATATAATGGGTTGAGCTCATCAAAACAACTTTTAAAAAATGCAAAAGCATTCTCACGTATCCCGACCATTTCTTCTGTGTATCTTCTCGTTTCCAATATTAAAAAAATAAAATAAAAAATCAGATACTTCAATTGCCATATCTGATACATATCTTAGACGTATCTTGCCGTATCTGTGTCTGATACGTATCTGATACAGATTCTCAGCCCAAAATGGTGTGTCCGTGCTTTATAGATTATATATATAGTATTCACGGCAAGATTTTGGCTCAAACCAAAGTGATGACTTCCTCACGAGCCGGCCAATCCAATTGGGTTGTTATTTCGAGAAAGAAGAACCTATCCCCTGGCAAACCTTACAGCCCAATCCTCTTCCTATCCCAAATTTTCGGACAAGGACCCTGCTCATGTCAAATTAGAAGCCACCAGCCCACGTGCCTGACAGATTACCTCTTCGAGCCTTTCAAAATCCCCAATTGCTTCTAAACTAATTTCTTCTAGTCCCAACCAATTATCTTCACCTACCAAGATAAACCAACCCAACCTAACTGTAAGTCCCTGCCCACTAAAATAAATCATCCAATACCTACTAGACCGCTTTTATCTATCACCAAACCGACCGATCCACCCAGACCGCTTTCCCCAAACACGAAACCGCCTTATCCATCCAGTCCACCTCAAATTAACCACACTAAAAAACTAACGCTCGCCCAAACACCTTTCTCAAACACCTCCTCTCTCACTCTTCTATGTCCTATCGGAAAACATGTTATTATCAACAATAGGGCCACCAGATTTATCACTGGTACAATCCATTCCACAGAGAACCCACACACATTGGTTGAATCGGAAGGTGAAGGATGCTCTTCACCACTGGGGTTACACCGCATAGCGATTACGCTTTGATGGTTCATGGTGGTAACGAGCAGGAACTCGATCTGGGTACTCTGTATGAAGAAACAGAGCACACAACAAACCAATCTGAAGAACCCATTCCCGTGAGAATGGAGGCGACATCTATGGATTATGTTAGAGGTACTCAACGTGACACCATCATGATTGAGGAATGGTGCGCCATTCTTGGCACAAACATCCCAGCAGAGACAACTCTAATTCCCTACTTTTTCCCTTGGCTTGCAAAAAACATACTTTATATAGCACCCATGCCCAGGGGCCTAAATGCGACTGTTAACAAAAAGAAGAATTGGAAGAGGGAGATTGACAATTTGAAATCATCAGTTAATTATATTGCTAACTCTATTCTCAATCAGAGTGGAGGGTCTGAACCTGATAAGTGATTATTGCATCATGGAATGTTACGGGATTAAATTCGACTAAAAAATGGTCTGTCATGAAAGATTTCATGAAGAAGCATAATCCGACTTTGATCATTCTCAAGGGGACTAAAAGACCACACATCGACAAATCCTTCATTAAGTCTGTCTGGAGTTCTCAAAATCTTGCCTGGTGTGCACTTGTTGCCGTCAGTGCTGCTAGAGGCATAGCTATTATATGGAATGAGTCTCTGTTTATCAAGAATGATGTTATTAAAGGTAAACATTCCATCTCTCTCCATTTTGCTTTAGCTGATGGTTTCTCTTTCTAGGTGAAGGTGTTTATGGTCTGAATGACCCTATTTTGAGAGAGGATCTTTGGAAGGAATTGGATACATCGAGTCCTAAATGCGATTGAACTGGATCATTGGTGGAGACTTCAATATCATTCATTGGCATAGGGAGAAATCTACTCCTCTACCAAGGGGTATGAATGAGTTTAACGATTTCATTGCTAGGGATTATCTCATCGACATCTCTGTTAAAAACGGGCCTTTTTTTCTGTTAAAAGCTTACAAAAACACCTAATTGTGGCTCAACAAAATCTTAATCCCTCCATTTATCCTTTGATTTGGGTAGGCAAACAGCCTAGCTTACAAAAACACCTAATTGTGGCTCAACAAAATCTTAATCCCCCCATTTATCCTTTGATTTGGGTAGGCAAACAGCCTAAGAAGGTGAAATTCTTCACCGGGGAACTCAGGCATGGGATTCTTAATACTTATGAAAATCTCCAACCTTGGCTATTTCCCCTAGCTGCTGTCGATTGTGCTATAATGCTGAGGAATCCCAAATTCATTTTTTCAGTTATTGCCCTCACACTGAAAAGATCTGGAACTGGTTGCTATCTTCCTTTGGATGGCAGACGGTGAGGCCAGGAATTATTCAGGACTTGATCTTCATGATGTATATGGGCCACCCATTTAAAGATGACAAGAAGGACCTTTGAATTCTATTTTTAAATGCCTTTTGGTGGTCGATTTGGAGAGTGAGGAATGATAGAATCTTTGGGGTGACCCCCAAAAAAACAGAAATTTAGTGGTGGAAATCACATACCTGGCTATCTCATAGGCGCATATTCATCCACCATTTAATGATTATAGCATATCTACGTTGTATACTCATTGGAACACATTTTGTAATTGACATCATGACCTAATATGCTTTTGCTCTTTTGTAATTTTCGTAAATCAATGAAAGTTATCTTATCTTATCCAAAAAAAAAAAATGATGCTCTTCCTTATCATGTATGCTATGGTACTGGTGCACTTATACATGGGCTACATTCATGTTGGATACAGATTTCTCACATGAAAAAAGAAATTGATGCAATTCGTGCTAAAGACATTTCTCAAGGTGGATTGACACAAGGGCAGCAAACTCAGATCGCTAGGAATGAACAAAGAATTACTCAGGTGAAAAACCCTAGCCCAGGATTAGTGCTCCTATTCACTTCCCTTTTTCTTTATTCAATGCTTACTGTATTTAGTACTAGGATTTGATTGTTTTTTTCTCTCTCTTATGTCACCACCATTTTAGTTGTCTTTTCTCCTAAAAATAATATTGCCAGATCATGGAAGAACTTGAAAACTTGGAAGAGACACTGAATGATAGCATTAGGGAAAGCCTCGGTGCCCGTTCTGGGATCCGATCACGTGGCAAGAAGCAAGGAGGAATGGAAGAAGATGATGAATTTTCAAGGTATGTCTCAAAAACTGTGTGGGGGGGGGGGATATGTTATAAATTATAATTATATTTATTTTATGTTCTGTTCATTGTCGTTTTTTCAGTGATGATGATGACTTCTATGACCGCACAAAGAAGCCTTCAAATAAGAAGACTAGTGAAAATCAATCAATTGAAACTGCTGATTCTCTTCTTGATAAGAGGGATGCCATCAAGAAACAAATGGAGGAAAAAAAAGGAATGCTTTTGGTTGAGGAGAACACAATGGCATCACATACAGATGATCTGGACAGTGGCCATGATGCTCTCGATGCTTACATGTCAGGGCTTTCATCTCAGCTAGGTTTGGTTCTCAGACATGTAGTATAGATACTCTGGTGTGCTGTTTTATAAGTATTATTTCCTTTGTTTGAGTGTGGGTTTGTTCTTTCTTATTTTGTTATTTCCATGATCATATATATTATGTTTAAGCATATAACTACCAATGCATTTTCTGCAGCTAAAAAATACTTCTGTAGTGAACGTTAAAAATCATGCTAATTGCTAAATTTTACCTTTTAAATGTGGATGATGAGACCTTAACTATTGTGAGTAGTACGTATTGAAAGCTATTATCTGCAATTTATATGCTTATGTTCTTGCGTAATGGGTAGAGAACATTTCTTCTGACCGCGGTTGCTGATTTGGTTATTGTTGTGGCCAGTGCTTGACAAGACCACCAAACTGCAGAATGAATTATCGTCTCTTCAGTCAGAACTAGATAGAATTTTGTATCTGTTGAAAATTGCTGACCCATCAGGAGAACAAGCCAAGAAAAGAGAAACTTCAGCCCAGAATAGTGAAGCAAATCTAGAAGCAAAGACTGAAAAATTTAAAGTCCCTGAATCTATTAATGGGAAACCACGCAAGGAGCCAATAAAAGACGGTGGTTCTAAAGAACAGGTGGTAGATGCCAAACAAAAAATGAAAACTGCACAAGAAAGTGTTGAATCTAATGAGCCAGTTTCTGAAAAAATTGTGGATGATACAAAAGAGAAAAAAACTATCAGTTACACTGCGGTAAAGCCCCAGTGGCTTGGGGCCATCGAAGAAATGAAATCAGAGGAAATTCAAAAGGATGCTGCACCGTTGGATGTACAAGAATCTGATGATTTTGTTGACTACAAAGACAGGAAAGAGGTTTTGCAAAGTTCTGATAACAAGCCTGCAAAAGTGGATTCTGTGATTGAGAGTGCTGCCCCAGGTTTGATTTTGAGAAAACGGAAGCAAGACGATCAATCTGACGGTCACTTAGATGTCTCTCAACAGCCAACATCATCTTCCGAAGCAGAGAAAGCAGAATTTAAGGCAGAGGATGCAGTGGCTTTGCTGTTAAAGCATCAAAGAGGGTATCATGGATCAGATGAGGAGGAAGTTAGACATGAAAGCAAGCGCTCGACAGGTCGAAACAGGTCAAAAAAGAATGATAAGAAGCCCAAGAGGGTACTTGGTCCTGAAAAGCCGTCATTTCTAGATCCTAAAGCTGATTTTGAAACATGGGTACCTCCTGAAGGTAAATTTCTTTGGTGAATATAAATATCCTATTACAAAATTTAAAACTTCTGCATTCTCTCTAATGTTATCTTTCGAATTTGCAGGACAATCAGGTGATGGACGGACATCATTAAATGAACGTTATGGCTACTAATTCTCCCATGTTTCTAATAACATTGATCTGAAATTGGGTGGGCCTCTCTTTCATCCTAGTTGGAAAGATGGGATTTTTCACTGCACCAATATAAGTTATGTCATCTACCTGAGCTGCTTTTTCAGTGTAAAGAAATAGAGGTAGCTAGGCTGCTGATGGCACCATTGCTTTACATTGGAAAACTCATTTACTGAATTAAACAAAAAAAGAAACTCAGGCAAAGATGTTCATTAAGTGTGGGACTAGTAAGCTTGTCTCTATGACTGGGCAAGAAAGATAGAATTAGAGAACTTGAAAAGGTATGCTCTCTATTGTAACATAACATAACATTGGTAGTTCTGGTTTTTAAAGATTTGCCACAACCTTCCAGTAATACCATCTGATAGTATGGAATGGCAACGTTCTTGTATCCGGGGTTATTATAGATTTTTCACTCTAAGATCTCATGATCATATTTTTACCATGAACATTTTTGAGTTATACTTTGAGAGGTTGTCTGAATTGCATAGGTACTTGAAGGAATAGTTGGAAATCTCCTTGCGGTGATGAAGACATTTATTGTGGCACGTGAGATAATTTAGTTGTAATTGAATTATGCTTAGGTGGAATGCTAGTGTACTACATTCATGTTTTGAAATTTTATTGTCAAAAGAGAACTTAGAAATTGTAGTCTTAAATCAGTGCATTCCAGAATTTTGGGTGAAGTTTTTAGTTGAACCCCCGACTCATCCTCCCCATTAGAGTCTTCATGATGCATATCATCAAAAGGGAGCCTATCATCTTGACTCGTGATTGATAAATATTCTTCAGCTGTTCTACTCAATATTTTTTTTCAAGGATCAAAGAGATGTTCATCATGTTCCTTTAAAAAAAAAAAAAAAAAATTGAAAGTTGAGATTGCCCTCTTAAAATAGTCTTTTGTTGTTATGTCATTAGTATAAAGCAAATATAAATCTTATATATTTGTATATGGGTTTGAATTAGTAAGAAATTTTATCTCTAAGGCCTCGTTTGATAATTTTTTTATTTTTTATTTTTTGTTTTTGAAATTTAAGCTTATTCTTAGTTAAATTTCTTACCACGTGTTTCACATTTTTTATAACGTATCTATCTTTCTTTAAAAACATATGTGAATGATAACCAACTTTCAAAAACAAAAACAAGCATTTGGAAGCTACTTTTTTTTGTTTCTAAATTTTAGTTTGATTTCTATGAATATAGGTGAGATGTAAATATCCAAGTAAGAAAAAAACATATGGTAATGTAGTTGTTGTAGGCTTAAATTTCAAAAATCAAAAATAAAAAATAAAATGGTTATCAAACGAGATCTAAATTTTTTAGTTTCGTTGCTTGGAAGAAGACCTGCATTTGGAGTGGTGTGAAAAAAGTTTAGTGAGGATTTAGTAGGCCGTTTGATAATGCCTATTGGGCCATATGATTTTTTACAAAAGAGGGATTGAGATAATTAGTGATAAGTTAATATTACTTGAGTGCATTCTCAACTTCTATTATTGTTATTGGAACCTCAACATCCTCCTTAATATTTTTTTGGAATAATAAAGCATTGTGTTAGCAATTTAAGTAGAAACATATCTAAAATCAGACTATCATGTGAATTAAACATATTTGAAATAAGATTATCAAAATAATATGCCAGCAATACAACAGCTCTAGAAAGTTCAATTGTTTTAAAAAAATACATAGAGAGAGTAGATAAGAGTAGGTGACATAGTGATAAACAATGTGTATGGAGTTATCTAAGTTGATTTTAGGGACAGTAATTCTGTATGCATATCCAAAATCCATGATGGCCAATATTGAGATTCCAAGTTCCCATGAGATTTTTAATTCTTTGTGGGTCGGTGAAGGCCAAGGTCTAGTGGCTGAAAAGAGACACAAATCCAAAGCATGAAGAAAAAGAGGAAAGTGGCATGTTTTTTTTTTTTTTTTTTTTTTTTTTTTTTTTTTTAATTTATAAATATTCTTTATTTATTTTAGAAACCGGAAAATTGGAGGAATGAAGATATAGGAAGTGTCTACAAATTAATGTTCACAGGTGAATTTCGAACTTGAGATCTTGAAAGGAGCACACATTCAAATTTCAAGCTTTCGATCACATTGTCACCCTGGGACTTCTTATTCCTTTTATCGTGTCGTTACTCTATATCGATTTTTTTTAATGATTAGGAACTTGGACCTTTGTTCTTCTGAATTCAAGAACATTACTGGCCTGTCTCTAAACTGTGACACTGAAATATATCGTAGGATCGAAAGCGAAATTGAAAGTCGCCGAAAAATTAATTTTTACTATCGTCTCAAATTTACAACCTTGAAAAGAGCACATTTCAAGATCCAAACGCTCGCCTACTACGCTGAACACTTTATTTAACGTTATTCAATACTTTCAATTTAGTGTGTTCGAATTTAGACGGCCTTAAAGTTAATGAGAAGTAAGAATTAATTATAGATGAGCTCACTACTACGTGTAGGAAAAGTGTGGCAATAAATGAGAGGTTTTACTAGATGACTCTCTAGTCGTTAGTTTTGTAGTAGTTTGTCATTGTTGATGTCGTCGTCGTCATTATCATCATCTATGGTCTCTATAATCACCTTCACCTAAAGCTAAAAACTTCAAAGGAAGAAGAACAAAACGAAAGAAATTTGCTTGTTTTCAAATCTCAAACATTCAGGTTTAGAACATAGAACGAGATGTCTCTAAAGGCTCCTCTCCTTCATTTCTCATTTCTCATTTAAACAAAGAAAACTTACAAGATTAGTCAAATTAAGAAAATAATTAAAAATGTATCACTTTTTAAAAAAAATTAACAATCATAATTATAAATATTAATAATAATATAATATTAATAATACATAATACTGTATTAATACACAACACTGTATTAATAATATATAATACTATTAATAATAAATAAATTCTATATTAATGGGTATCAATAATACCGTATTGGGTATCAATAATAATCAATAATACTGTATTAATTAATGGGTATCAATAATACCGTATTATTGATACTCATTAATTAATACAGTATTATTGATACCCATTAATTACCCAACACATGAGCCTGAGCCCAAGCCCAACGATATGTATTGGGCCTAAAGATTCACAAAGCTTAAGCCCATCGATAAGGTTCAAAGACACATGAGGCTCCAACTCATGGGATCCATAAGACCCAAGACCAAGGTTTAGGCCCAAGAGCCCATGAAGCTCAAGTCCACAGACCTATGGGAACTCTAAAAATAGAGAGCTTTCCCTCATTTGCAAGGGACTTGAACTTCGAACAACAGACTGAAGATTTAGAAACTCTAGAGCTTTCAAGAGAATTCAGAACTCAAAGCATCCAACTATCCAAATCCTTAAGCCTTCAAGATCAGTCAGTGAGTTAGAGAATTCAGAGATCAAACTTCAGAATTCAGAACGCTCCACGACAAAGACTTCCACAAATCGATCGTCTCTTCATCAACATACTGAAGATTCAATCATCCTCCGTTAGAGAACAAGCTTCCAAGCCCTCAGATCAACATCTTCGAAATCCTTATCTCGGGAGAAAGAATCAGAGGACAAATATTAGAGATTGTAACACGTGGACAAAATCAAATCAATAAAGATTTAAAATTCATTTACACGTGTCTCATTTTTGTTTATCTCCGAAAATCTCGTGTGAACACTTGGTATAAAAAGTGATACAAGCATTGATATGTATATGGCAGTGATATATGAAAAAAACTTGTTTATGAGTAAAGTTTGCTTCGAAAATTACAAACTGATATGGCAGTGGTATAGACAACAAGTTTGAGAGAGTTAATTTGAAAATATATTAACATTTAAAGGATAAAAAAATATTCATTGATTTTTAAGACTTTAGAAAATCTTATAAATTATGAAAGAAAGATGACTTTATATGACTTATTGACAATATATATATATATATATATTTCGGTTTGATTTGGTTTTTATTGATGTTTTAAAACGAAAACTGGAACCGGTCAAATTTTATGATTTTTTCAAATTACAAACCGATATGTCCAACTTTGTACTAAAAAATCGATATGATCCATTACATTGGATTCGTTTGGTTCGGTTTTTTGCTGCACCCCTAGGTAAAACTACCTTTTTATTTTGTGAAATTTCTATTTACTCTTTACGTTTGAGAATTACACTTTTAATAATGAGATTTCTATAATTGAAATAAGTTAATGACATAATAAAATATTGATTAGATAATAATTAGACTAATTTAAAATTTTAATAAATGATGGATGGTATTGTTATTTTGAAATTGACAATAATTTTATCTTTTTCTAAAAAAACAAGTAAAAAAAGAAAACCTAATAAACTAAAATTAAATATTATTTTTTATGAATAGATATCCATTCAACTACAAATCTATATTTAGAAGTCTTCATTACCCACTTCCCTTTAGAATAGCATGA
>JBBMKA010000022.1:7460781-7480747 GCA_037833695.1 Sechiopsis laciniata | reverse complement strand
GGTTCCATGGATTTTCTCCTGGAACTTCGAGACAAAAACCATAGCCAATCTCAAAAATTTGGTTAAGGTTATCAACACTACACTAAGATAGAAGTATCATATCTTAGTGTAGTGTGATAATGACATTTATATGCATATTATTTATCTAACTCATATAAAGCTAGATCTTAGACATAATTTTTATTCACATATGGAGGAATTGGTATATCATGAAGACCTACAAAGCAACCATGTTTGAAAGATAATTACTACTGCACATTCAAGAAGTTGATGTATAACATTGGGATGCGTGACTCAAATATCACAAGTACTTTTTCTATGGGGGAGTAAAAATATTGTGCTCTTTTTCCTTTGACTAAGGTTTTTCCCATTGAGTTTTCCTAACAATGTTTTTAATGAGGTAATACTTGTTAAAATATATAAATTTGAATACAATGGATACCTAATGGAGAGTGTTATGAACTATGGATATCCATTTACCAAACCACTCACCTTACTCACCCACTAGACAATTCAATTCTCCATAATCTCTCCCACTCATGTGCTATTTATACACTTTGTAAACCCTATAAATAAGGATTATATTCTCATTTGTAGACATGACAATTCTTAATAAGAAATTCTCTACTTTCATTCTCTATATTCTTTTCTGTCAATGTATTCTTCACCTTGTTTATGTTCTTATGTTTTGCTCTCAATATTAGTTTTCTAACAATGTTAATTTTTAGTTTTAAAGATGTTCATTTTAAATATATTTTTCAAAACTATTTTTTAAGGAGATTTTTTATGAATAGCAAAAAAAAAATCTACAAAATTTGTAAGTACAAATTAGGAGGAGGGCCCCAACAAACTCTATACAAAAGGCGCTATCACACTCAAATAATATGAGAGCTAAATACTGATTTTAAAGATAAGACATGAGACCATGGAGTCGAATTAAATTACAATCAACCAAACTAACACTACCCTCAAAATATGATTTTTCTTTAAATATTTTATTCATATGAGTTATTAGTAATATTTTTTAAAATATCCATGATTTACCTCAAACTTCTACTTCCCTAATATTTCTTAAATTGCAACAAATTCAAGATATGTGTAAATATATATATCGATGAATTTAAAATCGTGGTTATTTGATTTTAGTGATTCTAATTGTTTTTATTTTTCTAAGAAAAAACTAAATTGATTTAATTAAAGAGTAGATATGAAACATCCTAGGATCTCAATATCACTAATTTGTTAAGCGGAAAACAAATGCAGAAACTTAAGAATATTAGACACGAATGTAAAAGTTTATTTGAAATAACAGTTATATTATTATTTTTTTAATTCAACAATATTTAAGGTTGTTGTACTCGAACCTTTAGTATCTTGATTACTAGGTTGTACATGATACCAATAACACTTATTTTTATGGGTTTTGAAATAATCGTTATTGTTGGCGATTTTGCCATTATATTAAGTACCATTTTTTAATATTAAAAGGGTTGGTGGTATGGTGTCTAGGTTGATTAGTTATAAACTAATTTAATTCCACTGTCTTGGTTTGATTCTAAAAATTAATATTTGACTTTCATCTTATTTGATAGCACTATTATCATCTATGTAGGGTTTGTGGTCGGTCCCCTATCCAATTTAAACGTCAAAGGTGCCATGTTTCAATTTTGGCATTTGATGTTCTAAAATTAAGATTTTACACTTAAGAAATATAAGAGTCCTTATTCAATACTACATTGCTTAATATTGTCATTTAAATTCTTTTTTTAGTAAACTTGTAATTATTGGAATTTTGCCCTAAAGTTTCATAATTAATATTATTCAATAATTAGAATTAGAATTTAATTATTAATGAAAACATAGTTATTAAGAAATATACACTTTTAATCGAATCCTTATTCAATACTACATTGCTTAATATTGTCATTTAAATTCTTTTTTTAGTAAACCTGTAATTGTTGGAATTTTGCCTCAAAGTCTCATAATTAATATTATTTAATAATTAGAATTAGAATTTAATTATTAATGCAAACATAGTTATTCATTAAATTGAAAAATCCAAGGTTATTAAATGAAAACTTGAATAATATGTAATGAATAGTTGTTCTAGTCAAATACATAAAGTAGTCTATAGTATATGAACAAAGGCTAAGCGTCTCGTTCTAGTAACATTGTTGATATGACTCACTTTGCAAGTGTTGCAAATGATTCGATGTAATTCGTTCATGTAAACACTTGTGTGTAGGGTATTGGTTGCGAATCCGGCTTTGCGGTATAAATATTCTAATGATAAGTTCTAAATTAAATCAAATTCTTATGATCTAGAATTGCATTTTACGCAAGTATACGCAGTTGAAATTGCAACAAGTGATAAGTATTAATATTTTATTATTCTCCTCAGGGATTGATGTCTAGAATTAATCTTACTGACTTAAGAGTCGTGGAAGAAATATAGAAAATGGTTAGTTGGTGGTTTGTTTATTATTCTACTATGCGAAATGTAAATAGGCCTAGGTGAGAATGTGAATGCAAATGATGCAGTTCATGCGATATTGGTAAGATAGATTCATGCTTCCTATTGATTTTCTAACCGACTCTACTCAAGACATGCTATGGTAGATATTCACTTAATCTTCTAAACTCTTGAGCATACTTGTGTAAGTGTACACAGTCTTTGTTATAGCAAGATTTACTACTCTAAAAGGTCATCTCCTCAAAGGTTTTTTGTCATTCTATCCTAAGTCATGAGAGTATAGTAACACAGAAGTTGTTGTGACAAGTTAAAAACAATTGAAAATGCACTACTAAAGCAGTCGATTCGATCAATTGCTCTAGTAACAGAGATTATAAATGCGCAATGTAGATTACGAGTGAAAACAGTCACACACAAGATAAAACTAAATGAATCAATTGATTAACAAGATCGAAATGAATAGGCATTTTTGGAGCAAATTGCTTAAGCATTAAGGTTAACTTGTAAGAAGTGAATTCCTACTCTACTCTTACACTGCCTCTCTCGAGTTACAACATTCAATTATAATCAGAGTCAATAGCATTAGTGGATTCGTTATCTCTAACAGAGTCCTGAATTGCAAGAAAAAACTTAAAAAACCTAATGTGCCCTTAAGCAAGATCACTCTATCGTGTTCCTCTCAAAATTGAGACAAAGCAAGCAGAAATGGTTGGTCAGGCGATTCCTACATAGAATTAACACAACATGCATACATAATTAAACATCTTGCTACTCAATGCTATTGCAATTCCACTCTTACTTAACTAATTCCTCTAATTGAAGATTTAGCTACTCATATTCATAATCAAACTTACCGCAAAGTTAAAAACAGCATAAATGCTCATCAAATTCAATTGCAAAGAAATGCTCAATCAAACTCTCAACGGTTCGAATGTATAACAATGTGTAATAGAACATAAATCAAATAACAAAGAGAAGAAAGAGCGCGGTTGCAATTGTCAAACAACGATTTGCTTCCAATTCTCGATCGCTGCTCTACTTTCTGATTACGACTCTGATCAATAAAAACTTCTGGAATTTCAAGGAAATTGCTACGATCTACAAAAAGCTTGGAACTGAAATGCTTGAAACTAAGAATCGAAGAAAACCTAGCTATCTCTCTAATTGAAAAACTGGAAAGCTCTAAAACTTGAAAATTCAAAAACTAGAAAAATGAAAAGCTTCCTAATTCGAATTACTCTTCGGCTTATATACTCTCTTAAGAATTTCCCACCTAAGCAATCAACGGCTGAGATGAAATGTCATGACATAATAATTAACGCCCTCATTCGATGCTCGACACACGTTTCTTTTAAAAAAGTTACGCACTCTGTACTGCCTTTAACTCCACAACTCCTTGCTTTGCTTAAGCTTTCCTTTGCATAACCACAACTTGTACAACCTGCAATTGTACAAAATAATTATAATCAGGGGTCTAAACTTATCAACTCGTCTGCTTCACACATTCATGCAAATATGCTACAAAATACCACAAAAACCTATTCTACTCA
Organism: Sechiopsis laciniata; assembly: GCA_037833695.1. NCBI lineage: Eukaryota > Viridiplantae > Streptophyta > Magnoliopsida > Cucurbitales > Cucurbitaceae > Sechiopsis > Sechiopsis laciniata. The sequence goes on along the minus strand of JBBMKA010000022.1, from coordinate 7,476,724 downwards.
GAAAACTGTAGAATATCATAAGTTGCTAACATAATGCTATCTTTCATCATATTTTCTCTCAAATAAACTCAATAAATCAGGAAGATCGTTTAAAAGTTCTCAATAAAACAACATTTACTCTTAATGCTTGAGAGTTGTCACACCCCCAAACTTGTATTACTGCTCATCCTCCAGTGATAACGCAATTTTCAAACTCAAGTACCTCTAGACATATTGAGGTGGTTTTGATGGTGAGGAGGAAGAAAGGTTGTATCGAGAAAGAAAAGCACCGATGGTTAAAGAGCATTTAGGAGGATGTAGAGTAGCCATGCCAGCACCAGAAGACCTTTTCTGACACCGATTAAGAGAAGAAGAAGATAGAGGCCTTTCCAAGCATCAAAGAACAAGGCTAACTTACATAGGAGAAGTACCAAGCCCTATAGAAATGACCATTTAGAGCTTAGAAGCTGAATTTGCGGCAGATCCTATCGCAAAAGCAATAGAAGCGGGCCCTTCCACACATGCCCATGTGTCGACTAGTCTGCCAGACGACTGGAAGAGCATAGAAGCCAAGTTGGTGCGCTACATTTGGAGGATATCCAAAAACTTGGGCACACATATGGCGTATACGTGTGAAAGGGACAATGCGATATTTGACGCACTTGCAGTGCCACGCATCCAAAGGTCGTGATTCCCCAGCTTCCACAACATTGTATCTTCCACCAACTCCGACTCCAACAGCTCTGACTCTGAGGAAGTGATAAAGGAAGTTTCTGTCTTTATCACATTCCCCTTCTTCTATGTTTAATATATTTATCCACAATACCTTAATGTAATCATTTTCTCCATTTTATTCCCTGCTTAGATATTCTGCTTTGACCTGTACGATGTTGATTTCTCATTTTTTTTAATTTTGTGCGTTTCAAACACATTGCCTAAGTACGCTCAAACTTAATCTGCCCCAAGTCTATCAATTACTAGTATTCTAATGAATTTTTTTAGGGCTAGATTCTTTTTAAACTTGGGACATTTTCACACTTTCATGGGGAAGAATCCGAAAGCTTGAAGCATGGAGATTGAACCCTAGAACAAACTATGTTTTGAGGAATTAAACCTTACCTTCATTAAGGACAGGTATGAATAAAATAATTTATATGGTTCAAACTATGTAATTAACATGTTGGACATATTAATTATGAGAGGATTAGTTTAATGCATTGGATAAATAAAACTAATTATTGATATATTTGATAGATTAATATATTATTGGATTTATATTAATTATAGAGAATTAATTTTATATGAGATATATTAATTTGAAATATTTAATGAGGGCATTTATTAATATATTAGATATATTAACTCTTTGATTATTGAATAGTTAAATAGTTGAATAATTAATTAAGTGTCACCTTCCCATTGGATGCGATGCTCACAGAAGAGTCTATAAATAGAGACCTAAGTTCTCTAGACTCTTCACTTGAATCATTCTTGGTTTATTTGTCAACACTCTCAAGAATTCTCTCCCAACTTCATAAAGGTCTCCCAATAGGCGATCAACTTTGTTCAGAGTCATAGTTCGAAATGCTTTGGAGAACCTTTTCAAGAAGATCCATAGAGAACAAAAACTAGTCTCAAGAGTTTTGAGATACAGATCTACTAGATTGATCAGAGTCTTACAATCTCTATAAGTAATCTTTGTTAGATCAAATAACACCTAGGGGATCTCTAAATTCCATTTTCTTCTATCGCTCTTGCTCTCAACACGCCCTACACCATGTGCGCCAACAACATGCCATACGCGCCTCACCAGCACACCATAGCCATAGCATGCCACTAGTGTACCCCCAGCACACCACTCTAACACCCAACAATGCCCTCGCGGACGCCCAACTACACCATGTGCATGCAACATGTGGCACATCCCCTACACGCATTGGCTTCATTCAACCACATGCTATGATGCCTTAATTTACGCGTCGACGTGGTTTCTCGTAGCCATGGGTAGTTACTTAACCCTGAGCTTCCTATGAGCTTAGTTTTATAATTTAGAGTCTGCTCTAGTGATTTTCTGCCTAGGTTTAGTTGTGTTAGATTTGGATAAGGGTCAAACTAGGCTTGCATTGTTGTGTTATGTATTTAGCTAAGATAGGGGTTCTTTATTGCTGATATGTGGAAAAGTATGTAATATGTGTGCAAATGTATGATATCTTGTTAAATATGTTTTATTAGATGTTGGCCTAATTTAGCATGTTTAATGATTTAAGAACCTAATGTATGTAGTTAATAGGTTTTGAGATTTTATTATGTGATGCGTTATGTTATGTTGAGCATGTATCATGATATGTTAAGGTGAGTTGTGATCTTTTAAACATGTTGTCTTATTATGCTAGTATAAACATGTAGAGATTGCTTTGATTGTTTGTTGTTCTATTCTAGGATTCATCATCAAGCTCGCTGAAGTAAACATGCTACGATAAGCATGTAGAGATTCACCTTCTTTTACTTCAGCGAGCTTGTTTGCCTCCTCAACAACGAGGTTTTCAACTTTTTCAACTTTTTCTTTTTCGTCTTCCTCTTGGCGGTTCCCCTCTAAGCCTTGTTCTGGCGAAACTGTTATAGTGCAATCAGTGAGATATTCTTCTGTTTCCTCATCCGTATTTTCCTCAATTACCAAAATTACTTTTATTTACTTCTTGCCTTCTCGTTTCGCTCCTTCAGTGTTCGATGGTAAACGTCCAACTGGTCTCTGTCGCAATTCTGTCGCGAGTTAGCCCAAATGTGTTTCGAGGTTCCTCAGGGCCACCTGCTGATTTTGAATAATTTGCTGTTGGTTTTGTGCGGTCAATTTGCTCTCCGCTATATGATCCTTTAACAGATTTTCTAGTAAACCGTTAGGAGCTTGGGCCGGTTGTTGTAATTGATTTCACTGGTTTGTGAGCGAGTTCCTTCGCTGATCATGTTGGCCAACTGTTCTGCCGAAACCTAGGGGTTTTCTTGATATCTCTGCAGAAGGATTTGGTTGCTAGAACTACTGACATTCGCATTGTTCGACCAAGTGAAATTTGGATGGTTTCGCCATCCTGCATTATATGTGTTCGAGTAAGGATTGTTTTGACTGTTCGCTTGAGCGAAAAATACTGTCCCTGGATTCAGTGGGCACTCTTCATACAAATGAGCTTCGCCACAGAGGCTACAAGGATCTATTGGGATATTTTCCAGATTAACACTTTGTACTCGAGCGTTGGTGGTGTTCGAGTTCTGCATATTCAACAACATGGATCTCATCTCAGAGACCTTTTGTTTTAACAGCGAATCACTAGCAGATTCATCCTTAACTCCTGCCTTTTGGTCGATATGCACATCATCTTTCCATTGACTCATGTTGAGCGTGATTCTTTCAACTATTTCCACCACTTGATTATATGTTTTAGAGAGAAGGGCCCCTGCTGCTGATGCATCCAGCACCATTTTTGCGGCCTCGCTCAATCCTCCATAGAAGTATTCGAATTGAACATAGCATGGGAGTCCGTTATGCGGCCATTTTTGCTGGATCATTTTGAAACGATCCCATGCATCGGCGATAGGCTCACCTGCGCCAAAACTGTACGATCTCGTCTCGCAGCTACATCATTTTTTTGGGTGGGAAGTATTTCAACAGGAATCTCTTTGCCAATTCTTCCCATGAAATTTTGTGCAGATTTTCTACTGTATCTAACCATTCCTTTGCCCTTCCTTGTAATGAGTGCGGGAATAGGCTTAACCTCAAATTGTCATGAGTCATGTCTGGAATGATGAACGAATCGAACACACCCATAAATTCTCTAAGAAGGTTATTTGGATATTCCATTGCTAGACCATGAAACTGAGCCTTTTGTTGAAGTAGGGTGTTCATCATGGGTTTGAATTCGAATGCCCTTGCTCTATTGTCAGCTCTAACTCCTCTTCGCATGAACTCTGCGACATTTGGTGTGGCATAGGCTCTTACCATGCCATCTCTATTATCTGCCATCATGATAGTAGTAGCGATGAACTGATCTGCGTGCTTATAAATCGGTGCCCGACCTGCTTCAGCATTCCCTTCGTTCGCGGCAGGCATTGCTGGGTTCGTGTTAGCTATTCTGTTAGGATGATTTTTCCTCATGTTTCTTCTTCTTCTTAGTAAGCTACGCTCTAGTTCGGGGTCGAAAGGTTCCACGAACTCTTGCCTTCGCATAAACCGTACGCGAAATCACCTAAAATGAGTACACAGATTAGTTTTCACTTTAACGTAATACTCTTGAACTATTCTGCAAATACAAAAACACTTTTTAACAAAAATCCCCGGCAACGGCGCCAAAAACTTATTCGCTAAATTACCCACCACGAAATAATAATGAAATAAGAATGACGTGGAATGGTGATGTGGAGGCGGATTATTTCGCTATAGCGAATAACTGCTTAATCCAGCGACATGTGTGTGCAGCAATTTAGGCAGATGTGCAAGTATACACAATCGTGCAGCAAGTTTTAATAAGAATACCAGGTCATTTTCCATAGGGATTTTTATGTGTTTTTGCGATTTTTTTCATGTAAGAGCTTACGGAAACAAATTTAGGTTGTAAATAAGGGATTGAAATACTTAACTAGCGAATAAGACTAAATATCGGAAGGGTTTGATTTTCAGGGCTTCGCTTAGGGGAAGTGACTAGCGAAATGTACGTACTAACGGTGAGCCCTTGAGTTCTCTCGAACTTCGGTGCTTGGCTCTCTCAAGCTCTTCGACAACTATGCAACTGTTAGCACTAGGCGAACCTCATCTCTAAGTGTTCGCTTTACGTCCTACATGCTGGTTCGCTCTGCTTTAACTCTCTTGACTTAACACAGAGTTCATACAAAAAGTTGTTCGCACGTTGTAAGTTAGGTAAGTGAAGCATGCATAACAAGTTTGTTTCGCTAATCCCTTCGCTTACGCGAATTCCTTACTTCCCCTCGACTTTCCGATAACAGATTTAGCTGCTCATAATAACGGAATCCATATTTGCATAAAAATAAAAGATGGAGAACATGCTTGGGCGGAAATGAACTTGCGTAAATTAGACGAAAAATAATAAAAATCAAACGCTTAAATACTGTATTGCTTGAAAGTTCCGGAGAACACCGGATACAAAGTTCGCTGAAGCTAATACACTTAAACTATAGACTAAGTTAATCTCGGCGAAGTGACTCCGTCTGGTGAACTCCAACGGAACAGGGAAAGGTTGGTCGAAAAAGAGCTGAAAACTTAGAGAAAAAAAACTTCCAAAATTATTTATCTCCTTCAAATGGAGAGAGCTCTCCTCTTATATAGGCTTCTCGAAATCCCGCTGAAATCCTGCTGAAATTCTGCTGACCTTTTGCTGAAAATCCTCTCCGCAATTTGCTGGTTCTGCTACCCATTTTTTTTGGACGTCACAGAGTTGACTCTAGGAACAGTTGAGAGGATTTTTGGGGCCACGGATCTTTGTAACGCGTCCTTGGATTGGATATTTTCTTGTATGGTTAGAATGTTGTTGTCGCAGTGGCGAACTTCAGTTGGTTTCTTTGTCTGGTTCGGCGAACTTCGTCTTCGCTGAGGCGAGACGGTAAATTCCAGCTGCTTTTGCCAAGCTGTAGGTACCTGCAGCGAGATACGAGCATCAAATTCGTTTGACAGGGAAAAATAAGCATATTTCGCTATATTTTGCTTCAACTTTTCTCTTCCAGGCTTTTGTTCACTATTTAGCTTAAAATGTTTATTTCAGCGAAACTCTATACTTCACTATTTGAATTCAACATTTTCTTAATTTAATCTCTTAATTTAAGCTACTTTAACTCTCACTTCTTGAGAGTTATCAGTCCCTGATGTAGGTCAGGCTATCCCGAGGCATTCGTGTATGTCTCTATTGATACGATATCAGAGTTACGCAACGAAAGCGTGGCGGGTCCCTGACATAGGTCAGACTACTCTGAGGCATTCATGTATGTCTCAGCTGATGCAGTTTAGCGAGTCCCTAACATAGGTCAGGCTACCCCGAGACAGTTGTGTATGTCTCTACGGACACTGTATGGGACGTGTCTAAACCCAAAATTTAGGGAACCTGTGTATTTTCTCTCACTCGTGGTCCTCTTTTGACAGTGGTTAGATAATTTCTCGACATTTAGCTATATCTTTGCTCGCGGCTTGCACGTCGTCGTTTGGTAGTGTTTGCTCGTGATAGGCCTAGGGGTAGGACACGCATGTGCGAGGCAATTAGCTTCAGTTGTCGTATCTTCTAACTTTTTTCTCTTTGCATGTTTAACCTTATGGTGGGCCTCCTTATTGGGTATATTTCGATATACTCATCCCTTACATTTTTTGATACTTATCTATTTCGAGGTGGCTAGGCTAGAAGCTACATCAATCATGGACACAGTGTCGATATTTCTCTTTTAGCATTGTTTTTATCTAGTGTCAAACTTTATGCTTTAAACTTTGCTAAACTATCTTTGTTTTGAACTATCGGGATCCCGAACCATATTTTTTATGTTTTGAACTATCAGATGTGTTTCATGATTTTACAAGTTTTTCGTTGGAAATTACATGTGATTATTAAATCAAGTTTTTGGATTTTAAATGCATGCACCTGTAACACCCCATCAAAGTATTTTAGAAAGTCGGGTCGTTATAAGTTGGTATTAGAGCTCATATGCATAGATTTTGTAGACTGGTTTATATGATGTAAACCATGTGTCCATGATCATCAGCAGGCTAGCAGCCATCATGTATGTTGAAGTAGGGTAAAGTAAGAAGCATGTTTAGTTGAGAAACTATTTTGGTTGTTTATTGTATTTTTTTATTGTATGCCTTGATTAGGTTTTATCTGTGTTTGGCTTCAGCATAGATACCTCCTTGCCGTTACGTTTTCCGAGAGAGAGTTACCCAGTGGGGGTACCTTGGTCCAGTGGAACCAGTTCAGGAGAGAATTTATAGAGGCACGCTTCACCTCAGCTACTGCATCGGAGACGGTATCTCTCTTCGTCACTCAGAGGCAGGAGTTACGCACTGTCACCACTTACACGCAGGAGATCGTAGGTCAGCCTCTTTCTGCATCAGATCCGAGCATCGCAGGGAGTCAGTCGGGAGTTTACACTCAGTTCCACGTAGCTCGCACCTCTATTGTTTATATCATGCATCATTTGACTACGCAGGCTTCTAGTGAGTTCGAGGCCTTCGGGAGTTCAGGCAGTGCAGCTGGGCATGGGCAAAAGTTCGAGTCGTACCCTAAGGTTCCTCGTTCAAAAAACTACTTTGGTTAGGGGAATCCTGGTCGTGCAAGAGGCCAATTCCACCAAAGGGATCCCGGTCAGTCAAGGAAGCGATCCAAGAGAAGAGGTCCAGAGCAGCAAAAAAGGCAAGGATCTCGTCGAGGTCGTCATCAGAGTCCTCCTAAGGATATGTCAAAGTGTCGTAGGTGTTCGAGGGTTCACCAGGGGCCATGCCTGCCAAAGGTTAAAGTATGTTTTCCTTGTGGCAAGGAGGGCCACTTTGTAGCACACTATGAGTTGCCGTTTTCCATCAGGGAGTCTTCATGCGCACTGTCAGTCACGCTAGTCACTCTAGCCGAGTCTGTTCCTTAGACCGGTGAGTCTATTATAGTGTTTATAGATTCTTTATCCTCTTCGTAAAATTAATTTATCTTTTGTTTGACCTTGTATTTCTTGCCTTGTTATGTGTGCCCTTTGATCTCTAATCCATGCAATTAAATGTGTTTGTGGTTTGACCTTGTGTTGTATGCATTCATATGTTTTCCATTGATCCATTTCCATGTTGTTTGATATTTGAATTGTCTCATATTCGTATACTCAATAACTGATCGTAATGTTTTATCTGTTTCATTAGGATCGTATTGCTCTATTTGTTGCATGATGATTGTATTACGCTTTTTGTTTCATCATGATCATTTTCCTTTGATTGTTTCATCATAGTTGTGTTGTTCTGTCTGTCCGTCATGATCGCATTGCGTTGTCTGTTCATCATGATCATATTACCTTATTTGTTCACATGATTGTATCGCTCTGTCTTGTTTGTTCATCATGATAGTATGGCCCTATCTTTTCGTCATGATTATATTCCTCTACTTGTGCCTTCACGATGGTATTGCTCCTTCAGTTCGTTATGGTCGTACTGTTTTCATTGCTTCATCAGGATTTTTACTGCTTTGTCTATTCATCGTTATTCTATTATTGTATTCGTTTTCATCGTGATTATATCTCTTTGCCTATTTATCATGTTCGTACTGTTGTATTTGTTCTTATCTGGATGGTATTTTCTCTATATGCTTAGCATGATTGTGTTGCTCTGTTCGTTTGTAATGATCGCATTGCGCTACCTGTTCATCATGTTTGTATTGTTGTAGTCATTCTCATCATGATTGTATTGCTTTATTTATTTTATCATGATTGTGTTGCTCTGTTCGTTCGTCATGGTCGCAATGCACTGTCTGTTCATCATGATCGTAGTGCCTCATTGTTTCATCATGATTGTATTGCTCTAGTTGTTTCATCGAGATCGTGTTGCCCTTTTTGTTTCATTATGATCACATTGCTTTATTTGTCCACCGTGATTGTATTGCTCTATTAGTTCACTGTGATTGCTTTGCACCATTTGTTCCATTATAGTTGTGTTGTTGCTTATTGTTTTGGGAGTTGGAGTTGGTCATGTACGTGTATCAGGCCAACTACCAGTGTTTTACTCGATTAGCTTTACCCCTTGTTCGAGTTTCATGCCATGTGTGGCATGGTGCAGTTTATTGATAACCACGTTGTCACGAGCTACCTTTAGAAGGAGGTCAATTATAGCCCTCCTTTTCTGTCGAGCTTCGAGTTTAGAGAGTGCAGGTTAGAGGACCGCCCTCAGTTGTTTCGTGCAAGCCAAGTTAGTTTGTTGTGTTTTCACAAGGAGTGGGGTCTTGCCTCGTCATGCAGCCTTGTGATGTTTGATCAAAGTTGAGTTTGGAAGTGGTGCCTGTGGAGTAGGGTTTGTTGTTGCTCATTTTGAGGGAAAGTTACATGGTAGTAAGTTTATTTTCGAGAATGCGCGAGAAGTTTTGGGAGCTTTTGTAAGTGCATCTCGGTTTTAGTGCGGTCGATCCAGCGGGATCAGACTTTTGTTTGTGTTTAGTGTCACTGCTAAGTGCGAGTTGGTTTCCTTGTTCTGAGTTCTTTGTGAGTGTTATGGCCTTGAGACCAGAGTTTCTAAAGCTTCATTATCACAAAAAAAAAAAAAAAAAAAAAACTTGTTTACCCCAAAGTTAAGGACAATGGTTTTGAACCCAACCAAACAAGATATTAATAAGAAACAATGTTTTGAAACGAGAGTTGTGACCATAATGTTTTACAATTCAAATTGAACCATGTGACCATAATGTTTGGATAATTAGAATTGAATGTTTTAAACCATAGTGATATTATTAACCTTGATGATCCAGTTTACTAAATGAGTTTTAAAGTAGTGCAAAGTTCCATTTGGTTGAAATGTTTTGAACAACTGGAATTGTAAGTACTTTGGTCGAAATATTTTTTACTGGGATGATTTTAACAGTAGGAACAAACGTTTTAACCTATACTCAATGATTAACAATCGTGTGAACCCAAATAACTAGATGAGTTTTAATCCATTTCAATTTTTCGTGTTGGTCGAAAGGGTTTTGAATCACTAAGGGTTGTTTAGTGAAAATTTGCGTGATGGCACCAGAGGGTTCAATGTACCACTTGGGGGTAAAAAAGGATACAAGGTGCAATCTAGTTCCCGTTCTTTTTGGGGTGTTTTGTCTTAAAGTGGCTTTCGGGCTGAAAGTCTCTTTAAAAGGGGAATATTTGTAACACCCCTAATATATATTTTTGTCCTAAAGGAGTTTGATGAAAATTTGTAGTTGAAACTATTTTAAAATCCCTAAATTGCTTTATTTTCCAAAATAAATATTGGTTAATTAAGTTTGTTTTAGCTTTCAAATAAAAACCAAATCCCTTATTTTATTTATGGAATATGAATTAGGTTTTCTTGTGATTTAAAAACTTGTATCCTAAATGGAAAATGGCTCTTTGTATAAATACAACATTTAAAATACCTGTTTAGAAACCAAAATCAGCAACAGCCCCAACCCTCTCAAATCTGAGCCCCTCATTCTGTGTGTACTCTCAACCGTTAAATCTGTACCCTCCCAAATCTGAGCCCTTCATTCTGTGTGTCATTCCCCAGCACACGGATTGCCACGGTGAGTGCCTCCTTCCCTCTCCATCCCCGCCATGTGTCTCAACCCCGACCGTACATATGTGTCGTCTTCTAGTTAGGCGAGCGCGCTTCACGCAGATCCCAGATCGACCCACAACCCTCTCCCTCACGATCTCTTTTTGCTTCACGTCGCCGGCCGAGCCTTGTCAGAAGGTTCTCTCCGTCGTCTCTCTTCATCGTCTTGCAACCATCAGTTTCTGCGAGCTTCCTCTTCGACCAGACCATGACCACCTTGTCTCCGTCGCCATTTAGCGTCTCTCATTTTCTGGCGAGTTCGAGCACTCTCGAGCCTCGTTCTTGTCGCTTATCACTTATTCTTCCCTTGTAAGTTCCATTGTCCAATCTTCTCCCTTCGAAATCCTCTTCCATCATTAATTCCGACAAGAAAATCTTAAAACTCATCTTAGATCTACACTTTCTTTTGTAGTTTCATAGAGCTATAGGAGTCCGTTCACAAAACTGAGACCAGATATGTAACTAGGAGACCATGACGAAGAAAAAGACATAAGGTTCATGAGTTTTCGTGGCGACGCGCCGTTGTACCCTAGCGACGTGTCGCCAGCTCAGTTTCTCACTCCCGTTTACATGGTGAGCTCTGTTTTGGCTAGTTCAGCTTCGTTTGTCCTTTTCATTGACTTTTAGTCGTATTTCTTCGTTTAGATGGTCTCGAGTTTCGTCGTCAGCTCGTGGGTTCTCTTGGTGATTTGATTAAGTCGTTAGGAAGGTAAGGAGTTCCATTATGATTCGAGTTTGTGGCTTAAAAGCATGTGAATAGGGATTTGTTAGGATTTACGAGAAAGAAATGTTGGATGACTTGTCATATGTTTGTATTGGTGTTGAAACTCACTGATTGAACTGATTAATACTCGTGATAGGATGGAATCATAGTGTAGCTCGTAAACTGTAAAGGCTTTGTTTGTTGTGCTCATGTGATCGTATCATCATTCCCTAAATTGTACCTTTTGCTTGTATTCGTGATGTACTATTTTTCTGTTGGACTATTCGAATGACTGAGTGTCTAGGGTAATGCATGTCGTGATTATGATCGAAATTCCCTAACGTGTTAGGTAGCTCATGAATGGGTTTTTACATGTTTCATTGTTGTTTGTTTTATCTATGTTTGACTGTTACATTATGCAATGATTATATGCTCGATTTCTCTGTTTTGTCGCCTAAGGGTTTGTTCGTAGCGATCAATTATCGTGATACCTATTTTGGGTTGATTATGTTTGGCGTTAGAAGAACTAGGCTCAATTATTGTATTAACCACTTAGAGGAGCAGCTAGCTCACCTCTGTTACGACTCGTGTTTCATGATCAATATCGTGTTATTGATGTGACTCGTTAGTACCTCTTAGAAATCGAGCGAGGATATGGATCCTCTTTACTTTGAGATATGTGGTTGGGCCACTAACCTATAGGTTGGTTCTTACATCCGACCAAGGGGAGGAAAGAATCGTAAGTGGAGCGGATGCCAGTTAACAAACAGATCGCCAGTTTAACAAAGTGCGATAATCTAGGGATTATTTTTATTAATTAGCGGAGACATGATTGACGACCCAATCAAAGGAAGATCTGTCACTTGAGTAAAAACTCTAGCCGTCATGAGATTTCATCACTTGTTGCTACCTCAAATCTTATTGATTCTGACCTAGCATCAAACTCAAATCTTGCCATTTAATCAATTAGGCACGATAGCGTTCCATATCAACTAAATAATAGAATTAAAATTAATGAGAATGATTAAACAAAAATCAATTAACTGAGATGACTACAAATTAATTAATTTTGTTTATTTATTTTCATAAGGCCTATCATGCAAGCTATGTAATTTGGAACGGCCACAATCATACACACATGAGCCAACCCCTTGCTATAATTTACAATCATTTGAAACAAATACTTATCACAAAATCATGTATAACATGGATCAATTGATAACAAACTAAGGCGTCAACTCAACTTGCTAACAATCAATCAAGAATAAAAAAAAAAACAAATAATCATTAAACTAAAAGAAATTCTATTAGGTCCAAAGGCTCACAAAACTATAATTGAATTAAAACCGTCCTTGAATTGGAACTTAAAACTAGTTGGGCACAAGTAAAGAAACAAAAAGAAATTAAAGAAATAAACTAAAAGAAACAAATACAACGTAAAAACACTTCTCTACGGTACTTTTCTTTTGATTTTTCGTTCAATCTCCAGCGGTTGCTCAATCCCAAAAACTATTGTTCTTTTAATTTGTCTTCCTTTTGTGGGTGGCTCCCGACTTCTTCCCGACACACATATATAAACAAATGCTCTATGGTGGGTTTTAAGTTGGGCTCAATTGAGCCCATCACTAACCTTTTTTTTTTTTTCTTCATCGGTTTCAATTGAAACAATGGCAACAGCTTAGCGCTTTTTTATTTTTTTTCTTTTTTTTATTTACTTACCTTTTTATATTTTCTTTTGCATTTTATAAATTCAAAGTAACTTAATGCTAATTTAACCCACTATTTAGCGATTCATCCACCTAAGTCAAATAAAGCATAATTTTAACAACTAAGAACAATATTCAATTTAATTAGAAGGAAATTGTCACAATAAATGTAATTATTTAAGATTTATCAGTTATTGAATCGGAAGAAGAGATAACTTAGCTAATTTGAATGTTTAGTAGGTTAGTATGAAGTCTTTTATACTTTTAAAATGAGTTTAGGAATAAACGTTTTACTACTGCATATAGTGCATTAGTTATTCTCTACACTAACTCGCAACGGGAGTTGGTTTTAGTGTGAATGAACGCGGAAGCTGCCATTAGATTAGCGAAGTATGATAGTTATTCCTTACCACACCATTTTCCTTAGAACAGTGAACGCATCCTATGAGTACCTTAGCCGAGTCTTTCTATTTAATTAACTTTACGCATTTTAATTCTCCTCTACCTAACCACAAGGAACCCAATCACAACCCCAATTGTCTATTTTCCGCACTTGATTCTAAACTTCAACTATTGGTAAACTCGCAGTCCTTGAGGAAGAAAGATATAATTTAATTACTACTTCATGTAGGCTACGTATACTTGCGCGTTTGTGGAGACAATTTATAAGTTGCGGGTCTACCTGAGCCATGTTTAGCAGGTGTCTGCTAGTTGGTCATGGGATAGAGAGGTATGTAACCAAGATTGGCTCGTGCTTGACATTGTATGTAGATATTGTATGTAGTTACTTGATAATTATTGATGTATTTGTGTATATATTGTATCTCATATAGTGATAAGAATGACAACTTTACCCGAATCTCCACTTTAGTATGATATTGTCCACTTTGAGCGTATACTTTCATGACTTTACTTTTTGGTTTCACCAAAAAAATCTCATACCAATGGAGATGGTTGTCATCATTTATATACCTATAATCTTCTCCTTATTTAACAAATGTAGGATACTTTATTTACATCCCAACAAGTAGAAGATTCTTACTAAGTATTTGTATACTCACCCTTTCCACAAGAAAAATGTTGTAGGTGGTAACCATGTAAGGGAGAGAGACAAATGCAAGGGTAGGTAGAAAAATAGATGTGGCAAAAATTGAAGATCATGGTAGTGTGATGTCCTACCACTTCATTTAATATTTACATTCAATTACCTAATGAGTGGATTCAAAATCAAATCCTGTCCAATTTCATAGATCAGAATCATAGTTATTAACTTTTTACACAAATGTTAATTTTTTAGTTGACGCTGTGGCTTAACTTGTCTACAAGAAAATAAAATGTTATTTATTGAACCAAAATAACATATAGTTAAAATAATTTACAAGAAAAACTAAGAAGAAAAAGAACTCATCTAAGACATCACTATGTTCAACTATCAAAACATGATACTAACTGATAATCAAATCAATGTTCAACTACAATTTTAGTTTTAAATATTTTGGGGGTTGGGTGAAATTAGTCTTTTCATAGAAAAGCCATATAGTTTGTATTTTTATAGTATTGCTTGTCTTAAATCTTTTAAATAATTGTTTTTTGAAATGAAATCTTTTAAATAAATCTTAAGTTAATGATTCAATAACATAAATGTTGAACAGTTTTCTATGATCTATACTAACCACGATTGCAAAGTTTAAGAAAAAGATCAAATAGACATGTCATCAAGTATTTAAACATATCTTTTAAAATTACATGAACTAATAAACAAACACAATCATAATAATTTTCAAAGACTAAAAATTAATAACTTTGAACATCAATCAAGTGCTACTTAAGCTAGTGTGAATCATCTAAAAGTCTTAGTGTTTGAAAAATTATTGAATCCAAAATGACAAAAAAAGGAAATCTAGAAAGCTATAAAGCCACAAGGACAAAGTTATCCATCCAAGTCACATGAAAGAAAAAAGAGAAAAAAAAAAAAAAAGAAAAGAAAAGAAAAGGACCTTGGTATCATGTGATCAACTTTGAGTTTTAAAGCAAAAAGGTACACACCATTTTCTTTTGTTCTTCAAAGGTTCATCCTTTATTACTTAGTCTTGTCCAAAATCAAGCAATATATCACATAATGTTCTGAATGAATCCACCCAGATTTTTAATTACTAAAAAATGAAGGAAAAAAATACAAAACTTGCTGGGTCTGGCTCGCACGTGCCATTTTGGTCTCCCAGTCCCCACGCCCCTTCTCCTTGTGTCTCGGTTCATTTACTCAAAAAACAAATTTCAATTTCTACTGACTCTTCCACCACTGTTGCTGTTCCTTCTTCCATTAATCTAGAAATTTGAAGGGGCGATGAAAGGAAAGGGAGAAATGGTGTTGAAATCAAGGATGAAATGGGTTGGTTTGGTGGGTATTGTTCTTTCAGCCTTTTCCATCTTCACCCATTTCTTTCTTGCTAGATTTACTGAGGAGGGTATTTCTGAGTTTCAATCCTCTGTTACCGTCTTCTCATGGAGACCTGTTTTTGAACATGCAGATTTTTCCCCAACTGTAAGATCTCTGTCTCTCTCTCTCTCTTTTTTTTTTTTTCTAGAGATCTTAACTTCTTCCTTTTTTGGGATATGGGTTTGTGATATGAGTTCCAAATAACATCAAATCTAGGTTCTATGTTGCCCATGTTGAGATGAGGGTTTTCCATGAACTTTTGTGTTCCTTTGAAATGGGTGTCTTGCTATTGTTGATGATGTTGTTTTTTTGTTTTGATATTAGTGAGTGTTTAGCTTAAGCCTAACTCGACTAGACTCTTAGTTCTCTAAGACATTCTTGACCACTAGGTCGATCCATAATGGTTCAGAGAGTTTTTTGTGTTAGTGTTTGGCTGCATTTTTCGTAGTTCAGTGTTTTTACTATCTTATGTTTGTTGGTGTTTATGTTTTTTCTCCTAATTTTGATTCAGAGTCCTTTGTTTAGACGACTTTGGGGTCCAGTTAGGCAGCTGGAGTCTTTGCATCCTGATGCAAATCCCAGACAACATTATACTGGTATGTCTCTTCCTCTGCAGATTCAATTAGTTTTAAATCCTATGTTGCATTTTGAAGCCACGTGTGGTTGGTTAGTGTATGCTAAATTACCCATAACAAATTATTAAGGAAATAAGAATGACGTGGAATGGTGATTTGGAAGCAATAGTTCGCTGTGGCGAATGCTTAATCCAGCGAAGTGTAGGCAGT
Source organism: Sechiopsis laciniata (assembly GCA_037833695.1). Taxonomy (NCBI): domain Eukaryota; kingdom Viridiplantae; phylum Streptophyta; class Magnoliopsida; order Cucurbitales; family Cucurbitaceae; genus Sechiopsis; species Sechiopsis laciniata. Next base: position 7,460,829 of record JBBMKA010000022.1, on the reverse strand, counting down.
AATTTAGGCGAATGTGCAAGTATACACAATCGTGCAGCAAGTTTTAAT
>JBBMKA010000022.1:7422101-7453457 GCA_037833695.1 Sechiopsis laciniata | reverse complement strand
AAAGGATTTTTCCCTTAAGCCACATTTTAAGGTGGTGGTAGATGATTAGTGTTTGATTGTGTGTTATTTTAATGGGTTAGTTTTTTTTTTTTTTTTTTTTTTTTTTTTTTAAACACATTTCAACAGTCTAGTGTGTTAAATAATAGTTTTTGGTTCATGCTCATACTTAATCTAATCTTGTAATCTAAATTTTACTCCGTGTAATTAGAAAATTAGAGATACTTTTGTTTATTGTTATAATTTTTTCTTTAAATTCAAACATTTGGAGGTGAAAATTTGACTGATCTCTTAATCATAAATCATATACTATGTGAAGTAAGTTATGCTCTTATTATCTTATGGGGAAAGTATTGTTTTTTTAGTGTTTAAGTTTTAGATAAAATTTTTATTTAGTTCTTATGTTCCAAAACCAAATATATTTGCTCAAAACATTTCAACCCAATTTTAATTATTGAGATAATAAAACGTTAGTAAGATAATGAATGTTGATTAAGATGATAACTAGATTAACTTTAAATTTCAATAAATTGATGATGTTATTTTAGTCTTAAATGAATTTTATTTTTAAAGATCAAAATAAAATACTATTGAAATGTCACAATAAAAATATTTTATTTAATTTTATAATATATATAAAAATCAAGTAGAAATTTCATCTCAAACCTAGACTTAAAAGAGCACAAAATCCTTTCAAAAGAAGGCAGAAAAGCATGAGATTTTATCCGAACAAGCCAAGGATGACCTTGTATGGTAAAATGCTTAACAATGGACATACCCACATTATTAGTTGAATACATATGAAATGGGAGATTCTTGGTCAAATATATACTTTAATAGTTGAATTAATGGTTAGAAATAAATAAGATGCTCTTATAGGATATGTTAGGATATATTATTTAGATTTGTAAGGATATTTGTTAGATAGTATTAAAATTTTAGACATTTCTCAGAATTTGTCAATTAATAGCTAATAGGATTGTTTAGACAATTGAATCATATACGATCAATCGAATTGAAGTCCAAATTGTATGGTTTCTATTCGGTTAATATTAAAAAAAATGGACACTTTGATTTTTAGGAGAGAGATTCGATGATAAACTTAAAGTTGTTGAAGATATGAACTTGTTCTAAAGAAGGGTTAAAAAAAACGATTAGTTTCATGCAATTGTTCTTGTGGCCCAATATATATTAGCAAGCTAATAAGTTTGACTCAAAAGTCAAATTTGACGAACTCACTTAGCTTAGGTCTCGTTGATTCTTTAAATTGAAAAACATGTTGCTAATTTTGCAACCATACAAAGAATTGGACCATGGCCAGTGATAAAATTTAAGAATATATATTTACTAGTAAACTAATAGTACGTTCTGAATAACTTTTGTTAAAAAAAAAAAATCATCTATAAACACCTCTCTAAAAATTTAATAATTTTAAGTCAATTTAGTATAGTTTTAAAAAATTTATTTTAGAAGATAAAAATGGTTTTTCTTTTAAAAAATGATTGAAAAGATTTTAAAAACTACTTTGAAAATAAAATCTTGAGTTAAAATTTTTTTTTTTTAAAAATAAAGAGACTTTTTAAGTGCTCGGTAAAAAAAATTCTGGTAAGATTTTGTTTTTGTAATATACCGTAATCAACAAGCTATATAGAGCACAACTATTCTTAAATAATATGAGATCTAAAATATCAATTTTCGGACTCCAATTTGTAATCGTGGAATTAAAATGAATTAACATCAAACAAGATAATTAAGTGCGCGATCGACTCATTCAATAAAACTCATGTCATTTAAAGCCTTAAAAATATGTGGTGTCAAAATATTTTCATGAATTAACAGACTTTAAATATACGACTTGTTGGCAATATAAAAACGTCTTGTTAGACTATCACATAAGTTACTTTATATATTCTTCATACTTATATTGATATAAAAAGATTTTAAACAAACACCTACAAATTACTTTATTCTTTGCCTTAGGGGCATGTTTGGCTAGGGTGAGAAGCAAAAGAAATGAAAGAGAAATGAGAATAAATTAATGTTTGGTGGGAATAAAGAGAAAATAGAAGTAGTAGTAAATAAGTGTTGGGAAATAGTAAGGTTAGTCTAGGTTTTAGAAAATAAAATATTAAATGTCTACCCATTTTTTGTATTTAAATTCAGGTCTATTTCATAAAAGAGGGAGGAGAGAGAAAAAATTAATCTCAAAATGCCCATTGGGATATTTATTTCTTTTAGTTAATTGATTTATTTGTTAATTTAAAGTATTTCCACATCTCCTTAAATCAAGGTTTATCTCATCACGATAACTGCTTCCATCAATATCTAACCTCCTTTTTCAAAACTTTAAATTTACAAATATATAGAACTTTATAATACATTAGATTTTTTATAATAAAAACAACAGTATAAAGTAGGTTATGATTCTACTAGATCACGATCTCCATTTTTAACCCTGCAACTTTGTTGACTTACTTTTTGCAAAAACAACGAACCACACATCTCAGATTAAATCGCAAGACCTCATTCCCAACGTCCCAAGAGTTTCATCAGGCGTAATTAGAGATAACACTAACACATATCCATGGAAGCGACATCACTCAAGATTGCATTTAGTGAAGTTTGAGATGAGAGAGATATAGACTCCCATTACAGGACTACCTCCATCAAAATGGTATATGACACAACAATTACTCTACTCATCGATTTAATCGCAGCAGTACTTGCTATTGATGGTAGCTCTAAGTTATCGACATCTCATCGTACCAAGACGACACTGAATGTATAGTAATGACAATGAATTTCTAAGCTAGATGTATATATATACATCTAGCGACTCAGCTCATCAATTCAATCGTAGCTACATTACTTACCATAGTCGCCTCTTATGGTGTTATGATGTGGAAGAGGACGGAACTCAAACACGCCAGTGGATGTAGTCGGACGTGCTTCTTCAGAAGGGAAATGACTCACCTCTTATGGTGTGGAAGAGGACAAAACTCAGACATGCTGGTGGATATAGCGCCTCCTATGTCGTGGAAGATGGTAGAACTCAAACACGCCAGTGGATGTAGTCGAACGTGCTTTATTGAAAGGGGATGAACTTTTAGCTTTGTCCCCTCTAAGGTTTCACAAGGACACCGAACGATAATGTTACACTGTCAAATAATCATTATCGGTGTGCACTGGTATGCATTTAATTGTTTTTAATTTTTGTTTATCTAACTAAAAAATTCAACCAACATCCAAAGCGACTTCTTGGTGGGAGAAGTCGCGACAGCTGGGGAGGAAGACAGTGTGGAAGAGGACGGATCTCGGACTCGTATGGGGACGTAGTTGAACGGTTGTTATTGTTGGTTTATGTTATTTTTAGTATAATTGTATTTTCATATTTTTTAATTATTTATTCCTTTTAGAATTAGATTAAATATTATTTTCTATCTTTTCATTTTATAACTAGGTAGAAACTTTTCCTTTTATGACTAGGTCATCTTTTCCTTTTATAATTAGATATTATATTTTCCTTTTATAATTAGGTCATCTCTTGTATCTATTTAAACTCATTGTTGGGTTCATTATTAAATGAAGAATTTAGAGAAGTTGAATTTCCATCTTTCAACATGATATCAGAGCCTCAAATTTTTCTTTTCGATCCAGGTAAACTTTTTTTCTAGTCCTCCATTTTTCTTCTTCATCATCTTCTTCCTCTTTTAGAAAAAAAAAACTTTTCCTTAAATCTCTATTTCTTTTTCCTCATCTCAAAACCTAGAAAAAAAAAATCATCCTCTCAAAACCTTTTCTCTTCCCCTCCTAAACTTTCTTTTTCTTCATAATCTTCTTCGTTTTTTTCCAACAAAAAAAAAATCTCCAAAATCATCGCTTTCTTCCATGTTTATTTTCTTCTTCCAAATCTTTCTCCAAAATCTTCTTCTTTCCCCTTCAAATCCTTTAAGAATTTATTCCTTCAAACCTCTATGTTCTCATTTTATTAAACCCCAGAAAATCCAAAATCTCACTACCAATCTTCTACCCTCTTTTCAAAACTTTTTTTCTTTACAAAATCCTTCAAATGAATTTTTTTTCCATTCTCCTTTTCCAGCTGGCCCTGACATCTTCTTTCCCAGTTGGCTCTGACATCTCCTTTCCCAGTTGGCCTTGACCAGCATCTCCTTTCCCAGCTGGCCCTAACCAGCATCTCCTTTCCCAGCTGGCCTTGACCAACATTTCCTTTCCAAAATTGGCCATGACCAGCATTCCCAAATTGGCCCTAACCAGCATTCCCAAATTGGCTCTGATCGGCATTCTCAAATTGTTCCTGACAATACTCATCCAATTTGTCCCTTGCAGCCCTCATCCAATTTGTCTCTAGCAGCACTCATCCAATTTGTCCCTGGCAGTACTCATTGTAACGTTCCAGTTCTCTAGGTATGATTTTTAGCTATTTCGGGTGTTTTGTTGGGCCGTTATTTCTATTTAGGTCTTGAGGGGCATTTTGGTAATTTTATCCCTAGGGTCAATTTGCTAATTTAATGAGCATCAGGGTCGTTTCGGTATTTTACTGAGTTTAGGGTTGTTTTTGTGGTTTCAGGCTAAGTAGGGCTAGTTTTGCAGTTTTGAAGGAAAGACTTATTTATGTTTTAAAAGAAAAGTAAATTAAAAGAAAAGGGGATTTTGTGTTGTATCGATCAATTTCCTCAGAAATGCAGAACTTTTCCCTCTCTATCGATCACTCTTTTCCTTCCCTTCTCCATCACCGCCGAGACCAACCCCGAGCCGCCATTGATCAATCCTCACACAGCCTCATGATCGCACAGCCCCACTGACCTGTGCCGTGCCTCACCTACACCCAGCCTCTCGTCCTCGTACGCCCTTGCAGATTGCAGCCGCGATCTGCCCTGTGCAGCCGCTCACACCCGCGTCTGCCCTGTCGCACGCATAGCCCCACTTCCACCCAGCCGATCGCGTCCCTGTTCTACATGCCCAGCTGTTCCATTCTATAGACGGAGCCAACCGTGCGCATCTGCTGCCTAAATCCGCTCGCTCGTGCAGCCTTCGCTATCCCTGTCGAGAGTATGTCCTTGCCGTTCGTCTGAGAGAACCAGCTGCAGCGCCACACGCCCTCAGCGCCATTCGCACCTACAGCCAGCGCACACGTCATGCCTCTGCCCTACCTTCCGCACCTGAGTGCTGCATAGTAGTAGCATCGAGACTCGTGTCTGGGTTCTTGTGTCGATTTTTTTGGAAGCGTTGGGTAACGTCTGTTCCCTTCGTTTTTGTGTTTGGTTTAGATGGCTGTTGGTTATTCATTATTTCGGTATTATTTGTCTAGGTGTGTTTTGTTGGTGTTGGTTATCTTCAGCTCAATGAGCACTATTCTGCTGTTCTGTATTACTTTTTAAGTAAGGGTTCCTTGTTGTGGGTTGTGTGGACCCTGCGTAATGTCATTGATTGTATTCTTGTCTGCCTGCTTTACTGTCTTATGAGTATGTAATAGTGGATAGGTTCTTGTGGTACTCTGTCTATACTGTTGCATGTATTGTTTCCAACATGCTCGTTATCTGGTTGATAATTGTGATGACTTGTCTAATAGGGCCTAGCATGTAGATTGTTGTATCCTGAATTGTAGTATCATGTTTACAGTAGCTGGCATGTTTATTTGTTGACTGTTGGTACTCTGTTAGATCTAGTGTGCAATACTCTTAGCTAGCATCTGTCAGGTTGTCATCTTCTAGAGGTTGAGAGTGGACACGATGTATGTTGTCCGTATAGGTCGGGACCGGTGAGGATTGATTTCCTGCCCCAAAAAGTCGGGTGTGGTGTATCTTATCACCTCGGCATAAGCCTAGTTTGTAGCCAGTTAGAGTGGGGTCATTTCCTTGGTGTAAGCCTACCTTGGAACGATTCTTAAATTCAAGCGTAGGTGTGAACAGGCTGCCACAGTTGGGTGCCAAAGGCCTCCCTCCTGCTGTGGATCAGTGGACACCATTCCGAGTCTAGTTGGACATGCGAACCTGGACCGACGTAGTTTGTGTAGGCCTACATATGCCCCGATTTGCAGCAACATGTGGTGTACGCGCACATGCATTAGATGTCGAGAGGATGGCTCTCTCGGCTAGTGTCGTCAGTACACCCTTCCGTTCAGTCTAGAGCCAGACACTCCCAAGTGTCTAGGATCAACATAGCGAGCTGGTCACTAGCCGAGAGTTAGAGACTCTTGAAGTTTGAAAGTTAAGTTGAGAATCCATATTGAGTTTTGTTGGTTGACTGTTTTGCATGTATGCTAGGATGCTAGATGATGTGACTTTTATGTACTGTACTTCGACTGGGCATTCTTACCGAGTACCTTTGTACTCACCTTTTCTGTGGTTTCTTCTACCAGGTAACCTGGGACAGCACCAGGACGGCTAGAGGAGTAGATGGATCATGGGAGTCCGTTGTGTCTGATTTTGTTATGCATTATATTTATTTGTTTTCAACATAATTAAAGGGAGAGGTTCTTCTCCTATTGAACTTATGATTGTTTTAAGGATGTTTTATAAACTCTGGCCAAAAGCTTAACTCTGTTTAAATTTTCATGTGGTTTAAACTATTTTAGTTTTCAATAAAGCAGGCATTTGTTTTCCAGTTTTCTATTGTAAGTTTGAACCTGTTATAATGTATTTGAACCATGCATGTTCAGTAAGAACCGGGTCTAAGATTGTTTTAGAAGCCAGGTTTTTACACTCATCTAATTTGTCCTTACAACACTCATCCAATTTGTCTCTGGCAGTACTCATCCAATTGGACACATCATCTCTCAATTGGCGCATCATCATCACAATTGGCGCATCATCATCACAATGACCAACTCTGATAAATTTAACTGCAAGCTTGGCTTGTAATCCATATACAATCTAGCTTGTGGGGGAGTGTTGGTTTATGTTATTTTTAGTATAATTGTATTTTTCACATTTTTTAATTAATTATTCCTTTTAGAATTAGATTAAATATTATTTTCTATCTTTTCCTTTTATAACTAGGTAGAATTTTTTCCTTTTATGATTAGGTCATCTTTTCCTTTTATAATTAGATATTATATTTTCCTTTTATAATTAGTTCATCTATTGTATCTATTTAAACCCATTGTTGGGTTCATTATTAAATGAAGAATTTAGAAAATTTGAATTCCCATCTTTCAACAGTTGTAGGGAAGAGATGAATGGATTTTAGGAGCTTTGTTCCTTTGGGTTTCACAAGACACCGAACGGTCTTAAAATTCAAAAAGTGTGAAACTCTACAACTGCATGTGTTACGTACCCATATGTAAATGGTTGGAAGAGATTATGAGAGTTATTTTAAATTTCCTATTTCACATCTTCAAAGTATTTTTTACTTCCGTATATTTTGATTTCAACGTTATAATTTTCTTTTTTTATTCAGATTCTTAGGAGGTTAGATAGGTGCTATTATTCATATTCTAAGGAGGTTAGTTAGGTGCTATCTATAATGAGAATATCAAACAAATAAAAAAATATATATATATAAAAGGATATAAATGTCATTTACAATATAATAATTTAATTACTAAATTTCATAATATTAGATTTAGACATAAATTTAAATGGGAATAATGGATAGACATTTGATATTTATTTTCTCTAAACGTGGACATTTCCCTAATTGACCCATAAGTGTTTGGTGGAATAAAAGGAAAGGGAAGAGTTGCTCTTCATTTATTTGTTTTTAATAGATATTTAGTATTTTTTATAATAATCATAATTGAATATATTTTATATTTATCGATCAAATATTATTTTAAAATAAATTTTATATAAACAAAATTAAATCTAAAAACTCAAAGTAAGATGTATTAGAACAACCAAAAGGGTTAGTGACGCGTTGATTTCATTGTTTGTTGGTAATTCAGTTAAACCACATGGTTACAGGTTCCATCGCGAGAATCGGTATTTGACTCTCATTTATTTGAACCCAATTTGTGCTAAAAAAAATCTTTATAAAAAAGGTTAAATTATCAAACATACCCCTAAACTATGGGGATTTTACCAACATTATCCGTGAACTTTGAAAAGTTTCAAAGATACCCTTAAACTTTATTAAATGTATCAGACATACCCTTGCTGTTAAAGTTGGATGAAAACCATTAAAGTTTTGTTTAAGAAATGCCTCTAAACTTTAAAAAGTTTCAAAAATACTCTTGACTATAAAAACTTTATAAAATATTTGTACCGTTAATTTTTTTTTTTTTTTTTTTTTTTTTTTTTTTTTTATGTTAACAATTTTATTTCAAATACCTTACATATTTAATTGTAAAGTTTTTTTTTTTTTTTTAATCTTTCTACTTTTCACTTAAAAATTACTTTTATGTGTCAATATTAGTCGTTTAATTAATTGAATAGTTAATCTCATGTTGAAATTAATTATTTAATATATTTCTTTTATTATTGCTGTTTATAATTTATTTTATCTACTTATCATTTTACCTTTGTTTTTTGATACATAGAAAGTAGGGGTGTACATAGGGTTGAGTTAAGAGATTTTTTGAATCAATCTACAATTTTGGGTTGGTAAATCTATCAACGTGTCCAATTGTGTATGTTTGAGTATTAAATTTGGTTGGGTTGTTCGAGTTGTCGAGTTATTTGAACACTTATAATAAAAAGTTATTGAATGTTAGCTTAAATTAACTAGTATTTTTCTATTAGTTGCACTATTAGTTGTAATGTGTTTTAAATTTTCTAGTTTAATGTTATATTAGCAATTGATAAGAAGAAATTCAAAAGTTTAAATAGATTACAAGGTTACAAATGAATTCTAAATTCTAGTTTAATCTTGATGCAATTTTTTTTTGTTAACCGGGTAGTTGAAGCTAGCCCCCAGGCTAATTAACCTTACCAAACTACCTGTGGTTGCATATGAGTCCCACTACATTTGGGGTCTAATACCAAGTCTCAAGGTCCAAACTCAGGATATTTCAAAAGTTTTCTATTTTAATTAAGCACTTCCATCGGTCTCAAACTTGAGATGCTGGGGAAAGCATGCCTTAAATTCCCTGGGCCTCAACCGCTGGGCCATCTATTGGGGACAATTTCGTTGCAATATTAAACAAAAAAAAAAATCTTAATTTGAAAGCAATTATGAAGTCTTCGAGATTTTATATTTTTCTTCTCAAAAGTTTGACATTCAATTCAAAGCGTTAGGAAGCTAAATTATTTCAATAATTCAAGTTAGAAATCCATCTCACGAAATAAAGCAATGATAAGTTATCATTCAACTTTACAGAAGTGAATAAATCTCTAACTTAAACCTACTCAATTTAGATTTTCAAAATCATCCCATCAATAGTTGAATTAAAAAAAAAATATATATATATATATATATATATATATATATAAAAAAAACTTATTTCAACAACGATTTAATCTTTTTTCGTATTTGATTAATTTTGATGGTTATGCTTATGAATTTTGAATTTCTTGAGCTACGATCTTTCAAATAATATATGTGTTGAGATATGTCTTAAACGGTTTAATGCCCTACGATTAGTTAGTCGGGGGTTTCGCTGCCCGGTCAGCGGGTAGGGGTGCATGGGCAACGCCTTCGTTGCATAAATGCTTTCTACTTTTGGCATTCGTGAATGCATCCGCATTTCACATTCGTGAACACATCCATATTCCGCATTTGTTAATGTATCTGTATTTCGCATCTGTGATCGCACCCCGCATTCACTGATCGCATTTCGCAACGTAATCTGATTCGCATTAATGCTATTATGCATTTGGGCTTTTTATCTATAATAGGGTTTAATGAGAGTGCATATATAAACTCGAATTAAATCCTAGCCGATTATGATGTTCATTCTGTAATATGTAATTCGCTTCTCCTTAATAAAACTTTGCTCCCTCTCTGCTAGTGGACTAGCTTACACAACGTTATTGAACCATGTAAATTCTATGTGTTGCTTCTTCTTCTTTGAGTTTTCTTATTCTTCGAATGGTTGTTGATTTTCGTTTTCATAACAATATGTATGTTTATTGTCATTAATTTTCATATTGGGAAAAAAAAGTGAGAAAGAAGAATAATAATTTTAAAGTAAGAATTTATTTAATATTTCTGGACGGTCAATGACATATTGATTCAAACAAAATTTTAACATTTTTCATTCAAAACTTAATGGTGAAGATGTTTTTTTTAAAAAAAAATTTTGTTTTTTTTAGTTTTTATAACCAAAGAAATTTTGAAAGTTTAGAGGCATTTTTGAAACACAATTTTAACGATTTTCATCCAAATTTAACGGCAATGGTACTTCTTAAACATTTGTAAAGTTCGGGAGGATTTTTGAAACTTTCAAAAATTAGAGGTAATGTTGACAAAAACCCCATAGTTGAGGGTATGTTTGATAATTTAGCCTATAAAAAATTGCATGCAGTAAGGAAAGTTTGATAAATTATAAAAATGTATACGTTTAAAATCTAGTACATACTGATCATTAAAAAAAAAAAAAAAAAGTAAAGTAAAGCAATTTAAATCATTAAATTTAATAATTAAAAAAATAATAAAAATGCTCAAATAATTTTTAGGGAAATTGTATTCAATATACCATTTTCAAGAAATAATTACAAAACTAGGCAACCAACTTTTTTTTTTGCATTTTTAATTATAATTTTTAAATTCCGGATTTAATATTTTTATTTAATACCATTTTGCCCTCTCATGCATTTTTTTCATTCATTTTAAATACTTAATACCATAGTCAAACTTCCCATATTTAACAAAATCATACCATCCAAAAATAGCATTTCATCTAACTAATTTCTCATTGATATCGTGATTCTCTCACCTCCAAATTCGCATTTCAGTTTGTCTTGTTTGTTTCTTTTTGGTTCATTCTCCATTTCCATTTCCAGATCCATTTCATCTTCTTCCTTTTCCCGATCGATTTCTCCTCCGTACAATCTGACAAACACTCACTGATTCCACTATCGTTTCCTCTCCATTTCTCAAAGAAAAAGCTGTATGTTTACTATTTGATATGTTTGGATTGAATCTGTTTACTAGTTCTTTGTATATTTGTAACATTTTGTTGATTTAGTGCTTCTGATTGGGAGGACGGAAGATCACCGACCGTTGAGGGGCAAAGCACTATGAAGTCTGGAAACACTGTAGGAGAGGTAATGAAGTGGTACCGTATTGTCTGGATATACAGTATGAGTTGTAACTGCGAGAAATACTGAATCTACAATGGTAAAGCCTTGTACCTTTCAATTTTGATTTTAAAGTACGTATGAAAATATTTGATATTAATGTACAAAACAAAATATATTGTATTCATATGTGTGTATTACATTTACAACGTAAGAATTCGAGGAAAGAGAAGGTACCAAGATTGGCAAGGATGCAAATAGTTCTGATGGAGAAGGCAACTTGACTAAGAAGGAAAAGAATATACAAGCAGATGATGTGCCTGTGGTGGAGAAAGCAACAGGGCTATGGGAAATTCAACTGACGAGGTAGGGTGTTCTTTATGAAGGGATTTGGTTATTACATCGTAAATGATATACCATACATTTATTCTTATCTCATGTTGACTGTTGATTTGATGTCAAGTCAAACATGGTGATGTAGATGCAATGTGCAATGCCTCTAATTCATTACTGTATATTGATGCAGTATACTCCAATATTGTTTATACCGTATAATTAGTATGTTGTCATTTATATGGGTTGTAATATACCGACAATATATACGTTTTTTATGCAGCTGAAAAGGCATGGACAATTTTTCATATACACAACGACAGAATGCTAGGAAAAAAAAGTCATTAAAGATCATACAGTCTCCTTTCACGTCTAAGTTCGGTTCGACAGAAAAAAAAGAAGGCAAAAAATGTAAAAGAAAAAGAAAATATGAAATTTATTGACTCTCTGAATTTTTAAATAATGTCCTAACTTTAAATTCAGTATAGTTTGTTATATGCCGTTTTTTATGCTCATTTTGTGAATGTTTGGAAAATCTAATACTTTAGAATTTTGCAAGATGTTTAGTTTAATATTTACCCTTCAGTAATACACATCTTCACATGTTAAGATATTTACAGATTATGAGTATTGAAACAAGAACTTTAACAACACTATCCTGTGATTATCATATTGTGACAGTGCATTATGGAAATATTGGAACAATATGTTATCTTCGTTTAGAAGTCTTATAGTGATTATTTTTATTCTATGGTATATTGCAAGTGTATACTATCTTGATTTAATAGTATTATGAAACATAAAATTTTTTATAATAATACTAATGATGTATCTTATGTTGATCATGCAAATAATGATTCCATCGAGTTGTAGTTCATAATAAATCATCATTTTGATTCACAAACCTGAAATACGGTATATTAATCTATCTAAGTTGTGCTTAGAGAATAATATGGCCCGAAAAATATCGACAATCTGATAGTTTATTATAGTTCAAGATAGTAATGAATAATAAAAGCTAAAGGATTAATGAAATCATAACTGAAATAGCGTTTGACATAATGAAAAGACAAAAGCTAATAGGGAAATGATCATATCAGTACGTTTCACACTAGCTTTTTCCTTTGTCTTTCTTAACACTTGAATTTTTTACTTTTATAGTGAGTCATTCCATTCTTTATTTAACTTTTTTATTTTCACAGCGATCGGTATGTTATCTTCTTGAAAATACAAAGTTAATCTCATATTTAGTAAACAACACTCGGTATAAAAGGATAAAAAGAACCATTTTTCTAGAACACAATACCTCATCAGTTGATGTAGACACATCCCCCGTTGCTTTCTCTACCATAGGCACATTATCCCCTTCTATATTTTTCTTCTCCTAAGTCGAGTTACCATAACCCTCTATTATGTCTTCGTAAGTCTTTTTACCCTTTATTTCCTCGAATTCCTAAACGTAAATGTAATATTCACATATCTATATAGTATATACAGTCCAGTACATTAATGCCTTATGTTTCAATACCTTAAAATCAAATCCAAAGGGAATAATGGTTGTAATGGTTTTACCATCGCTTGTTCAGTATTGCAATCAGATACAACTACCACTGTATGACTAGACAGTTAAGTATCCCCTTGCCCTATTTCTCCTACAGTATTTCCACACATTTTAGCAGTTCCTACTTTTCCTATAGTTTTACTTCTGCCAACTTTGTTCCCTTCTTGTCATTCCATCGCGCTTTGGGCTTCACTGTTCGATGATCATTTTTTGTCACAATCCAAAGCACTGGATGAACTTGATGTCTTAAATGTGAAAAACAATAATCTAGTTAGTAAATACAATATAACAAAAACAAAACATCCATACAATACACATAACCACATCATTTATACCCTGATGAAGGAATACACTCAACTTAACTAAATCAACAGAAGACTAAGAATTTTCAAACAATCAGTAAACAACTACAATCCCAATAGAATGAATAGTGGAAACCTGTAACGGCCTAGTTTTCCATTTCGACTCTCCAGGTATGTCGGTTGTTTATTCGGTTGTTCGGTTCGGCCGTTAGGGCAGTTTGAGCCTTTATGGGTATTTTTGTAATTTTACCTTCAGGGTTAGTTTCGTAATTAACTAGGGTTTTAAGGCCGTTTCTGTTATTTGGTGTGTTTGGTTATTCTTTCGGTTTCAGGTTTCCAGAGTTAGAGTTGCTTTTTAAGGGGCTTGGAAGTCAGTTCCCTTAAAAGAGAAAAATAGGAAATTAATTGTTTAAGTTTTTCCCTCGCAAGGATTCAAAGCTGGGATCGCTTGAGGACACGTGGCACTCTCCCATTCAACCCTGCTTATTTTGCCGAGACCCTAAGCCTAGCCGCACTTCTCTTTTCCCCAAATCGCAATCACCCTCACGAATTCTCTCTTCCCCATCTCAATTCTTTTCTTCTCCATCGTTTCTTTTCTTCTCTTTAGCCGATCGCCCAATCCATCACTGAGACCCCATTGCCCAGTCGCTCGAGACTGCATGCCTAGCCGAGCATCGTAGCCGCACCTCCCTGCAAGCAGCCATCGCGATCACCTCACCCATCGCACGCATGTCCTCGCCACGATCGCCCGCGCCAACCCACCGCTGTCGCACGTCAATCGCAGCCCCTACTCGCCTTCACGTCGTCCCGTTCACACCCGCAAGACCGCACGCCCCAACGTAAAGCCAGACGCAGCCCAGCAACCGTACAGCCGCGATCGCCCTTCGCCTGCGACCTCGCCTTGCGCAGCCGTCTCTCAGGCACACCCAGATCGCCAGTCGCACCTCGTTTGCTCGAATGTACCGAGTATCACCGCGCAGCAGCTTCGCTCGCCTTACTGTCCTTGCCACACACTCATAGTCGAGAGCAGCCTTGTCCTTACCGAGCTCTTACGCTTCAGTTTTGGGGTAAATCCTTTCTCTCGAGCCTCGAGCTTTTAGTTGCCTAGTTTTTTGGCTACATAGATATTAATTATATTTCGTTGTGATTATTTTCCTAGGTAGTTTATTTGTTGGTTCTACAGCTTAAGGAGCACTTTCTATTTGTTTGATTGTTCTGCTTGTTTCCAGGTAAGGATTTCTTACCGACCCTGCGAGGCATCGTTAACTGCATTCTTATTTGCTTATTTACTATTTACGAGCATGTTTAGTGGATAGGGTTTATATACTGTTCTGCTTCCTACTAGCATGTTTTACTTCTGTTTCCACATGTTAGTGCCATGCTAGGTTTTGTTCTTCCAGCATGCTTTGATTCCTGTCTTTAAGCTCGTAGTACCATGCTAGGGTTTATATGTTGTTGAGCATGTTTGATTGTTAGGGAACAGGGTCGAGTATTCTTAGATAGAACTTGTTAGGTTGTCATCATCTAGAGGCTGAGAACGGACATAACGTAACTTGTCCCCACAGGTCGGGACCAGCGAGGACAGGATCCCGCCCCCGACAGTCAGGTGTGGTCTAGCTCATCACATCGGCGTAAGCCTAGTCTGTAGCCTGCTAGAGCGAAACCCTGCCAATGGTGCAAGCTTACCTTGGCCGGTTCTTAGCTTCAGGCGTCGGTGGTATTCAGGCTGCTACAGTGAGTGCCAAGGGCCTCGCACTACTGTAGATCAGTGACACCACTTCCGAGTCTTTAACCATGCGTACCTGGACCGCCAAAGTTTGTCCCTAGGCCCCCACATTTATGCGGTTTGCAGCACCATGCCGTGTGCGTGCACACGTGTCAGGCACCGGGAGGAGAGCTCCCTTGGGCTAATGTTCGTGAGTACACTATTACCTTTCCGAGTTTAGAGCCAGACACCAATTACTCTTCCAGATGTCCCAGGACCAGTTTGGAGAGCTGGTCAAGACCAACTTTTGAGTTGGTCACTTAGCCGAGGGTATGAGACCTTCGAGGATATTTATTTGGGATTAGCTTTAGAGTTGGTCATTTGGATGAGGGTAAGAGACCTTCGAGGATATCTGTTTGGGATTAGTTATTGAGCTGATCACTAGGTCGAAAGTAAGAGACTTCCGATGACTCAGGAGTTGTAATGACAACTCAACCCAGGGATTCTGTGATGGTAACTGTTTGCATGTATACTTGGATGCTAAATGATATGTTGTTTTGTACTGTACTCCGGTTGGGGATTCTTACTGAGTGCCTTTGTACTCACCCTTATTTTATGTGGTTTTTCCACCAGGTAACTTGGGATAGAACCAAGACGGCTAGCGGAGGAGCTGCATGATCATGGGTGCTATCGTTGTCACTCTGTCTATGTTTTATGTTTTATTTAATTCAGCATGTAGTTGGACACGGAATCCAAAGGGGAATTTTGCATTATGATGTTTAAACTGTTTACAGATGTTTAAATAAAATCACTGGCTAGGATCTGTGTTTCTGTTTTAACAGGTTTCAGTTTGGATGCTTTAATTTTAAAGAAAATTTTATTTATCAGCGATGTCTCATTTATTTTTAAATGCTTTTACACTCATGCATGCTGAGAAAGAACCAGGTTTAGGACCATTTTAAAGTCGGGTTCTTACAGTTGGTATCAGAGCGCAGAGTCATAGATTCTGTAGACTAACCTGCTTTGTAGGTTCTTTGTCCCCATGATCATCAGCACTTCAACAGCCGTCAGGTTTGTTAAAGTTCTTTGTTTAAGGGTTTTATTACAGTACTGCATCTAGTATACATGTGTTACCCGTTGTTGGCAGTGAGAGTCCGAGGGTGGACTAACTCTGTGGTTTCCATGTAGATTGACAGTATGCTGGTTACACGTAGTGGAGCAGGGACGTCAAGTACTGCTAACAGAGAGATTGGTGAGACGATGTCTGAGGTTGACCCGACCCGCAGGCCACCTTTGGCCCCGACTGTTAACTTGCCTAGAGAAAGGTAGAGGCTACCATGCCTCAGAGTGAGACTCCTAGAGCAGAGTTCGCTTCGATCATGAGAAACATGATGGTCGGATTGTTGGCTCAACAGAGAGCTGAGACCCAGGCGCAGCTTGTAGCGCAGCGAGAGGAGTCTTGGGTACAGATAGCCCAGCTGAACCAGTTGATCCAGTAAGCACCCCCAGCTGCCCCAGGCCCAGTGAACCCTCCGGGCGGGCAGGAGCCTATTGTTGAGGCAGATGATGTTGATGGAGTCACTGAGTACGGTAAGTGGCTTAAGGATTTCTGTAAGTAGAAGCCCAGTGAGTTTAATGCTTCTGAGAATCCGCTAGTAGCAGTGAAGTGGTTGGCCAGGATGGAGTATATCTTCTAGATTATGAGCTGTCCGGATGTCCAGAGGCCAAGGTGTGCCGCCCAAGTGCTGACTGACACAGCAGTTTGGTGGTGGGAGTCCATAGATAGAGGCAGACCAGCAGGGTCTCCACCAGCCACCAGGGTATTAGTGAAGAGGCCCAGTAGGATATGGCAGAGGCCTTCTCAAACCTGAAACAGGGAGCCGACTCCATAGCTGGTTACGAGAAGAAGTTTTCTGAGTATAGTTACTTTGCTCCTGAGTTAATAGCCACATAGGAGCTTAAGATTAAAAAGTTTGTTGGCGGGCTGAGAAAAGAGGTTGCTTAAGATGTTCGAGCACTCATTCCTAAGTCGTATGCCAGGGCTGTAGCTTTGGCCACCATTTATAACGCTGAGTACCTGCCGTTGTAGGCCCTAAATGCACCAGTTCAGTTTGTTCAGTAACACTCTGGTCAGAAGAAGAAGTTTAAATCTTTTAGTGGTTCTCATTTAGGTGGACAGCAGCAGCGCCGCCAGGGCCAGTTTTGGGGTAGAGATCAGCGTGGACCTCAACATCGACAGCAGGATCGCCAGCAGGGCGCAGTCAGGCAGCCGCCCTAGTGTAACAGATGTGGCAAGTCGCATTATGGAGTTTGTGGAGCTTCGCCCTAAGCTTGCTACAGGTATGGCAAGGAAGGGCACTTGGCCAGATTTTACCCTCAAGACAGAGTAGTTGCCAGGCCGGCCCAGCAGTAGAGCCGAGTATTTGCTACAACTCGCCAGGAGGCAGAGCGGACTGATGTCATCATTGCAAGTACGTTGCTTGTCTTAGATCACTATGCAGTTGTGTTGTTTAATTTGGGCTCGACCCACTTGTTTGTATCTGATTCATTTGTTAGACAAGCTTGTTTGGAACTCGAACCTTTAGGGTTTGAGCTGTGTGTTGCAACTCCTTTGAGACTAAGTATGTTAGCTAGCGAGAAAGTTAAGAGTGGTTGGATACAGATATTCGAAGAGCTTTTAGTAGCTACCCACATAGTCCTGCCTATGAGCGATTTTGACATTATCCTTGGTATGAATTGGTTAGCTGAGAACCACGCAATGATGGATTTCTGCCAGAAGAAAGTCGTGTTTAGACCGCCTAAGAAACAGAGCTTCAAGTTTCGCATTGTGCAGAGTGGAGTGTGTCCGTCGATGATTTCGGTAGTGAAAGCCCATCGTTTGTTAGCTCAAGGAGCTTGGGGCTATTTGGCAAGGTTGTCAAGTGAAAGCAGTACTCCGTTGTCTGTTGATCAGGTACTAGTAGTACAGGAGTTCACAAATGTCTTCTCTGAGGAGTTACCGGGTTTACCCCCACAGAGAGAGGTGGACTTTACCATTGAGCTTGAGCTAGGGACTCTCCCTATCTCCAAAGCTCTGTATCGGATGGCACCAGCTGAGTTACGAGAACTTAAAGTATAGTTGCAAGAGATACTTGACCGAGGATTTATCCACCTGAGTGTGTCCCCATGGGGAGCACTTATTTTGTTTGTAAAGAAAAAGGATAGATCGATGCGCCTTTGGATAGATTACCGATAGCTGAATAAAGTCACTGTAAAGAACAAATATCCTTTGCCGCGTATAGACGACTTGTTTGATCAGCTTCAGGGAGCTTCAGTGTTTTTCAAGATTGATTTGAGATTCGGGTACCATCAGTTGAGGATTCAGGATGCTGATATCCCTAAGACACCGATTAGGTCGAGGTATAGTCATTATGAGTTTGTGGTCATGTCCTTTGGGCTGACCAATGCACTAGCAGAGTTTATGGACATGATGGACAGGGTGTTCAAGGCATTTTTGGACAGTCATTGTGTTCATCGACGATATATTGATTTACTCTAAGACCAAGGAGGACCATGCTTCGCACCTAAGACAAGTATTGACAGCTCTGAGAGAAAACCAGTTGTATGCTAAGTTCTCCAAGTGTTATTTCTGGTTGAGCAAGTGGCTTTCTTTGGACCGTTGTTTCTAAAGATGGCATTGTAGTGGACCCTGCCAAGATTGAGGCAGTAAGTTCGTGGGCCAGACCGACTACGCTCGCAGAGATTCGCAGCTTTTTGGCTTTGGCAGGTTATTACTAGAGATTCGTCAAGGACTTTTCCGCTAAAGCAGCACCTCTAACCCAGTTGACTAGAAAGGGTGTCGACTGGGATGCCAGTTGCGAAGAGAGTTTTGCATTGTTGAAGCACAGTTTGACTTCTGCCTTAGTGTTGTCCGTTTCCGAGGGAACAGGTGGATTTGTAGTGTATAGTGATGCTTCCAAGTTTAGATTGGGTTGTGTTCTGATACAGCATGGGAAGGTGATTGCCTATGCTTCCCGACAGTTAAAGCCTTACGAGAAAAACTATCCGACTCATGACATGGAGTTGACAGCTGTTATTTTTGCTTTAAAGATTTGGAGGCACTACTTGTATGGTGAGAAGATTCAGATGTTTACAGATCACCAGAGCCTTATGTACTTCTTCACTCAGAAGGAGTTAAACATGAAACAAAGGAGGTGGCACGAGTTGGTTAAGGACTACGACTGTGAGATATTGTACCACCCGGGAGAGGCCAATGTTGTGGCTGATACTCTGAGTAGAAAGACGTCACACTCTACAGCTTTGTTGAGTTTCTAGATTCATTTGCGAAAAGAGTTCGAGCGAGCCAGTATTGCAGTGTTGTTGGGAGAGGTTACCGCCAGGGTAGCCCAGTTGATAGTTCAGCCGTCGATTAAGCAGAGGATCATTGATGGCCAGCTAAGTGATCCCAAGTTGAGCAGGTTGATTGAGAGAGTTCAGGAGGATCAATATTTTGACTTCGTTTTAGTACCAGACAGAGGTTTGAGGTATAGAGGTCGGTTGTGTGTTCCATCTGACGCTAGGCTGCGAGCCGAGTTGCTTACTGAGGCTCATAGCTCCTCGTTTACTTGGCATCCAGGAGGTACCAAGATGTATCGGGATCTCAAGCAGACGTTCTAGTAGATGTGTATGAAACAAGACATTACAGAGTTTTTTAGCTGGTGTCTCACTTGCCAGTAAGTGAAGGCTCCTAGACAAAAACTGGAAGGTTTGTTGCAGCCATTGAGTGTGCCACAGTGGAAATGGGAAGAAATTTCTATGGACTTTATTTCTGAGTTGTCGAGGATGCCGAGAGGGTTTACTCAGATCTAGGTTGTTGTGGATAGGCTGACTAAGAGTGCACATTTCATCCCCGATAGAGTTAACTATACCATGGAGCAGTGGGCATAGTTGTTCTTGGATCAGATCGTTCGGTACCATGGTGTGCCGGTGAAGATTGGTTCGAATCGTGACTCTCGGTTCACTTCTCACTTCTAGAGAGCGCTCTATAATGGTTTGGGAACCGAGTGCAGCTTCAGTACTGCTTTTCACCCTCAGACAGATGGTTAGACAGAAAGGGTGAACCAGATTCTTGAGGATATGTTGCGAGCCTGTGTTTTAGACTTCCCAAGCAGTTGGGATCAGTACTTGTATCTGATGGTTCACTTACAATAACAGCTATTAGTCGACGATTCAGATGGCTCCATTTGAGGCATTGTATGGTAAGCGGTGTAGATCTATAGTGTTCTGGAAAGAGGTTGGTGACAGACAGGTTTTGGGGCTCGAGCTGTTACATATGACTTACTATGCAGTGCAGAAGATCAGGGCTCGTATGTTGACAACACAGAGTAGGCAGAAGAGTTATGCCGATGTTCGGTGTAGAGCTTAGAGTTTGAGGTCGACCAGCATGTATTTCTGAAAGTGGCACCGATGCGTGGAGTCTTAAGGTTTGGTAAGCGGGGCAAGTTGAGTCTCAGGTTTGTAAGGCCTTTTGAGATCCTTGAACGGATCGGTTCATTGGCTTACCGTTTGGCCTTGCCCCCGTCTTTGGCAGCAGTGCATAACGTCTTTCACATTTCTATGTTGAGACAGTATGTGGCAGATCCTTCGCATGTACTTGACTCTGAGCCATTAGAGCTGAACGAAGCTTCGAGGAGAAGCCAGTACAGATTTTAGCCCAGGATCGCAAGACTTTGCGTAACCAGGAGATTAATTTGGTTAAGGTTCAGTGGAGGAGTCAGAAAGCGGAGGAAGCTACTTGGGAGTTAGAGGACGAGATGAGGACGCATTATCCAGAGTTATTCCAGTCTTAGGACTTTCAAGGACGAAAGTCTTGAGAGAAGGGAATATTGTAACGACCTAGTCTTCCATTCTGTCTCTCCAAGTATGTTCGGTTGTTTATTCAGTCGTTCGGTTGGGCCGTTAGGGTAGTTTGAGCCTTTAAGGGCATTTTGGTAATTTTATCTTCAGGGTTAGTTCCATAATTAACCAGGGTTTCAAGGCCATTTCTGTTATTTTCTGAGTTCGGTTATTCTTTCAGTTTCAGGTTTCCAGGGTTAGAGTTGCTTTTGAGGGGCTTGGAGGTCAGTTCGCTTAAAAGAGAAAAAGAGGAAATTAATTGTTTAAGTTTTTCCCTCACCAGGATTCGAAGCCGGGATCACTTGAGGACACGTGGCACTCTCCCATTCTACCCTCCTTATTTTGCCGAGACCCTAAGCCTAGCCGCACTTCTCTTTTCCCCACATCGCAATCACCCTCACGAATTCTCTCTTCCCCATCTCAATTCTTTTATTCTCCATCGTCTCTTCTCTTCTTTCTAGCCGATCACCCAATCCATCACCGAGACCCCATTGCACAGCCGCTCGAAACTGCATGCCTAGCCAAGCATCACAGCCGTACCTCCCCGCAAGCAACCCTCGCGATCGCCTCACCCATTGCGTATGTCCTCACAACGATCTCCTGTGCCAACCCACCGCTGTCGCACGTCAATCGCAGCCCCTGCTCGCTCTCGCGTCGTCCAGTTCATGCCCGCAAGGCCACACACCCCAACGCCAAGCCAGACGCAGCCCAGCGACCGCACAGCTGCGATCGCCTCTCGCCTTGCACAGCCGTCTCTCGCGCACACCTGGATTTCCAACCGTACCTCGTTCGCCCGCACGCACCGAGCATCGCCGCCAGCAGCTCTGCTCACCTTGCTGTTCTTGCAGCACACGCACAGCCGAGAGCAGCCTTGTCCTTGCTGAGGCCTAGCTGTCGAGCTCTTGCGCTTCGGTTTTGGGGTAAATCCTTTCTCCCGAGCCTCGACCTTTTAGTTGCCTAGTTTTTTGGATACGTAGATATTAATTATATTTCGTTGTGATTATTTGCCTAGGTTGTTTATCCGTTGGTTCTACAGCTCAAGAAGCACTTTTCTATTTGTTTGATTGTTCTGCTTGTTTCCAAGTAAGGATTTCTTACCGGGGTTGTGTGGACCCTGCGAGACATCATTGATTGCATTCTTGTTTGCTTGTTTACTATTTATGAGCATGTTTAGTGGATAGGGTTTATATACTGTTCTACTTTCTGCTAGCATGTTTTACTCCTGTTTCCACATGTTAGTGCCATGCTAGGTTTTGTTCTTCCAGCATGCTTTGATTCCTGTCTTTAAGCTCGTAGTACCATGATAAGGTTTATATGTTGTTGAGCATATTTGATTGTTAGGGAACAGGGTCGAGTATTCTTAGATAGAACTTGTTAGGTTGTCATCATCCAGAGGCTGAGAGCGGACATAACGTAACTTGTCCCCACAGGTCGGGACTAGCGAGGACAGGATCCCGTCCCCAACAGCCAAGTGTGGTCTAGCTCACCACATCGGCATAAGCCTAGTCTGTAGCCTGCTAAAGCGAAACCCTGCCAATGGTGCAAGCCTGCCTTGGCCTGTTCTTAGCTTCAGGCGTCGGTGGTATTCAGGCAGCTACATGAGTGTCGAGGGCCTCGCACTACTTCTTCTGAGTCTTTAGGCATGCGTACCTAGACCGGCGTAGTTTATCCCTAGGCCCCCACATTTACGCAGTTTGCAGCAGCATGCGGTGTGCGCGCACACGCGTTAGGCGCCGGGAGGAGGGCTCCCTTGGGCTAATGTTCGTACACCATTTCCTTTCCGAGTTTAGAGCCAGACACCGGGTACTCTCCCGGATGTCCCAGGACTAGTTTGGAGAGCTGGTCAGGACTAGCTTTTGAGTTGGTCACTTGGCCGAGGGTATGAGACCTCGAGGATATCTGTTTGGGATCAGTTATTCAGCTGATCATTAAGCCAAAAGTAAGAGACTTCAGATGACTCTGGAATTATAATGACAACTGAACTTAGGGATTCTGTGTTGGTAACTGTTTGCACGTATACTTGGATTCTAGATGATATGTTGTTTCGTACTGTACCCTGGTTAGGGATTCTTACTGAGTGTCTTTGTACTCACCCTTATTTTCTGTGGTTTTTCCACCAGGTAACTTGGGACAAATCACTAGCTAGGATCTGTGTTTTTTTTAAAAAAAACTGGGAAATCGGAGCTTCGCTCCCCTATACCCGGGGCACCACTGGCCCGTCTCTAGACTGTGGCACCGGGATACTTCGAAGGTTATTCTAGTTAAGCGCTTTCCAGCGGCCTCGAACTACGGATCTCTTAAGGAAGCGTGTCTTGAAGTCCTTGCCCTCAACCGCTAGGCTGCCCCTTGGGAACAATGTCTCATTTATTTTTAAATGCTTTTACAC
The DNA here is from genome assembly GCA_037833695.1 of Sechiopsis laciniata. Taxonomy (NCBI): domain Eukaryota; kingdom Viridiplantae; phylum Streptophyta; class Magnoliopsida; order Cucurbitales; family Cucurbitaceae; genus Sechiopsis; species Sechiopsis laciniata. The sequence goes on along the minus strand of JBBMKA010000022.1, from coordinate 7,430,158 downwards.
TTATACATGCTGAGAAAGAACCAGGCTTAGGATCATTTTAGAGTCGGGTTCTTACAAAACCTCTCAATATTACAACATTACCGTATGTGCAAGTTAACATGTACAATACCCCTCATACCCATTGTCCATTTTTGTTTTCCGACCCCCAAACCATAATTCAACAGTAGTAATAATCCCAGAAACTCTACTAAACTCCTGTTTCAAAACCCCAATCACGAATTGAAGAATTAAACGAATTAAACTACGCAACTAAACTTATAACGTTTTAGGTCTTCTAGGGTTTCTTTCCTCTTCCTTTTTCTTATCCGATTCTGATCAACACTACCCTAGGAAGAAGATGAAATGACGCCGATCTATAGGAAGACGGACGGTTTTCTCTCTGAGAAATTGTGAGTCAAACAAAATGGAGAAATGGTGAAATTAGGAAGAAGAAACGGTTGTACAATCTATTTTGACCTAAAGTGGAGTAATTATGTGACATTTATTTCAGTGGTAATGAGTATGGAAGTTGAGGAATTTTTTCTTTTTTGCTTGTAATAGGAAATTCCAAATAAATAATGTGGAAGGTATTATTGTAAATGGATAATTAAAGGAATTATGAATTCCATTAATGAAATTTAGATTTGCTAATATCTTTTTAGGAATCTAGATTTGTAAATATTTTCTAGATTTGATTACTTATTAAAAAACCTCTAATATTTATTAAAATATAAACACGTGAATAATTTATATTTAATTCTTAATTTAAAAAGGGTTTAGATTCAAATCCTAATATTTGACAATATACTTTTAAATAAATACTATGATAAAAATGAAGTTAAAAATAAAAATTTATTTGATAATTAATAAAAATTAAAATATGAAAAAATGAAATTAAATGTATAAGTATGAAAATGATAGATAAAAAAAAACGAAAAAGTACAAATGGTTTTTCAAAAAATGCAAATTAATAAAAATAGGGCAAAACTTCCATAGAAACTAGTTTGTATTTCTATATACAATCCTCCACGTGGCACATTTACCACAATGTTTTTAATCTTTTTTTACTTATTTATTGCCTTTCCTCATTCTCTCCTTCCATCTGTATTTATTTTCCTCTATCTCTCTCCTCTTTTTTTCGGTTCCTTTCTTCGCCTCTTTCTCTTTTTTTACAATTCAAAGATATAATTTTCAGATTTTAATTGATGAATTAATTATTTAAATTGATAGTTTAATTTTTAAAAAATGGGAAGAGGTAAAATTTGAAATTGACAAAAATTAGAGGTTTGCTTTCCCTTCTGTTTAATTAATAGAGATCTTTGGTCAAAGGAACTCTCTCTATTCTTTTATTGCAGTTCTCTTGAAACAATAAAGAGGTGGAAAAGAAGAAGGGCTAGTTGCTTTTGCTTTGAATTTGATTTTTTTTTTTTTTTTTATTATTATTTTTTTAGTTCTTTTTCTTCTAATATGAGATTTTTTGGGTTGGCCTGATTTTTTTTTTCTTTTTTTTGACAAAAGAAATCTTTTGCTTTGCTTTGAATTTTATTTCGCCACTCCAAATCTGGAAATTATATCCTAAAAAATAAAATAAAGAGATGAAGAAGGAACTGAAAGGGGAAGATAGAGAGAGAAAAAGAGAAAAATAATTACAGATCTAAAAGAAAGAGGAAAGACAATAAATAAAAAAGAAAAAAAATTGTGGTGATAAATGTGCGAGGTGGAAGGTGTGTATATAGAAATACAGACTAGTCTCTAGGGAAGTTTTAGCCATAAAAGTAAAATTAAAAAACGCGCACATGGGCCACACGCCAAATTATTCATGTGCATAGACCCCACGTGTCCAGTTCCAAACATGCCCTAAGTTAATAAATATATATATGTATATACATATATATATACACACATATATATATATACACACATATATATACATATATATATATATGCATAATTTTAAATCACTTTTCCGAAACATCAACTCCTTTCTACTTTTTTTTTTTAATATAAGTTGAGAAAGGGGACCACATATTCTACACTGTCAAATAAATGAGAGACAAATAGCAATATTTCGAATCAAATCTATGATCATGGTACTGAACTAGATTACTACTTTTACTTTTAACCTAACACTTCTATTATCTTTCATCCAAAACAAAACTTTTTCATTTTTATTTTTGATGGTCACTTTTACCTACCAAATTTTATCTTTACCAAATCTTTGTAAAACTCTCTAAATCCTTCTTTCCATTTATACAAAACACAAATGGGTACATATCTTTTTTATTGGCACTACTACAATATCAAGAATAGATGGCGGCCGCTGCACGCCATTATTCAAAACCAATGGCAGGCATTAGCCAACCATCAATTGTCCTGACATTGTAGACAATCGATGGCGGGCACTGCCCACCAACGACCCGACTTTCAAAAATACTCTAATCGGGTATTATGGGTGCATGCATTTAAAATCCACAAAATAAATTTAATAATCACATGCAATTCCCAACGAAAAACTCGTAAAATCATGAAACGCAGCTGATAGTTCGAAAAGCATATAAAAATATGATTCGGGATCCAGATAGTTCAAAATGAAATACGATTCAATAGAGTTTAAAACATAAAGTTCGACACAAAGTAAAAACAATGCGAAAAGGAAAGACGTTACCGTGTCCATGATTGATGCAGCTCCCAGCCTAGCCACCTTGGAATGGATCAATACCAGAAAATGTAAGGGGTGAGTATATCGAAATATACTCAGTAAGGAGCCCCACCATGGGGTTAAGCATGCAAACAGAAACAAGTTAGAAAATACGACAGCTAAAGCTAAGTGCCTCGCACAAGCGTGCCCGGCCCCCGAGCCGGTCACAAGCAAATAATGTCAAACGACGACGTGCAAGCCGTGAGCAAGAAAATAGCTAAATGCCAAGCAATCTTCTGACCACTGTCAGGGTTGAACCACGAGTGAGGAGAACACACAAGTTCCCTAAACCTCGAGTCAAGACACGTCTCTTACCATGTCTGAAGAGACAAACAATAGTTTTGGGGTAGTTTGACCTTGTCAGGGACCCACTAACTGCATCAGCAGAGACATACACGAATGTCTCGGAGTAGCCTGACCTATGTCAGGGACCTGCCACGCTGTGCTCACGGAGACATACACAATGTCTCGGGGTAGCCTGACCTTTACCACTGACCCACCATACTTCCGCTGCGCAACTCTAATAGCGTAACAACAGAGACATACCCGAATGCCCCGGGGGTAGCCTGACCTACATCAGAGACCCGTCACACTCCAGTTGCACAACTCTGATAGCGTAACAGCTGAGCATACACAAATGCCAATAAAATCATCTGACCTTATCAGGGAGGACCACGAGTGAGGAAAAACACACAGGATCCCTAAACCTCGGGTCAAGACAACATGAGTCGTGTCAGCAAGGGCATACACAATGCCAATAAAATCACCTGACTCTATCAGGGAGGACTACGAGTGAAGAAAAACACACAGGATCCCTAAACCTCGGGTCAAGACAACGATACATGAGTTGTGTCAGCAAAGGCATACACAATGCCAATAAAGTCACTTGACCCTATGAGGGAGGACCACGAGTGAAGGAAAACACACAGGATCCCTAAACCTCGGGTCAAGACAACGACACATGAGTCGTGTCGGTAAGGGCATATACAATGCCAATAAAATCATCTAACCTTATCAGAGAGGACCACGAGTGAGAAAAAAAAACACAGGATCCCTAAACCTCGGGTCAAGAAAATGACACACGAGTCGTGTCAGCAAGGGCATACACAATGCTAATAAAATCATCTGACCCTGTCAGGGAGAGCCACGAGTAAGGAAAACTGCAGGGTCCCTAAACCTCAGGCTCAGAGCACCAACTGCTAACCCCAGCATGTAGGAGGACCGACCTGCCTGCAGACAATATCCCCACAAAAATGCATGCAGGCTCACCGGCAGGCATTCCTCTGCGCCTTCATCTGTCCCAGTGGCCTCTTCTAGTAGTCTCGGGTTCAAGCAAGGTATGACCGGCTCCCCTTCCAACGTACTGAGCAGGTAAACTGGTGGGACCATGTACACAGCATATGTGGTTCCACGAGTACAAACAGAGAGATATAACTAGAACTAGAGTCACACGAGATCTAGCCTAGGCTAGGTGAGTGCACCCGGCCCATTCGAGGGTTGGTGCGACCTGCAACGTGTGCTCAACAACCAAGGAACCCGTTGTTCCGCACACAAAGTGACACGTGGATAAGATCCGATCCCTTGGTCGGATGTAGGATTCAACCTGTAGGTTAGTGCAGCTCATCCATGTGTCTCGAAGCAAAGAGGATTCATATCCTCGCTCGTTTCCTAAGGGTCACTAGCGAGTCACAACAACAATACGATATTGATCATTTAAACACGAGTCCTAAAGTGGAGAGTTAACTGCTCTCCTAGGTGGTCAACACGATAACCGACCTAGTTATTCTAACGCCGAACACAACATATACGAATAAACCCTTACGTAACAAATCAGAGAAACCGAGCATATAATCATAGAAGCACGTATACAGTCAAACATGGATGGAGCCGACAACATAGAACATGCATAAACTCAAGGAAATTCAGTCAATCGAAAGGTTAAACAGATAAGCAGTTCATCATGTATACGAGCAGGAGATACAGATCGAGAAAGGATGATACGATCACAAGAACAAAACAAACAGGGACTTAACAGTTACGAGCTACACATGATTCCATGCTACCACGAGTAATAATCAGCTCAAATAGTGGATCACAACACAAACACATGCATGAAACGAGCCATCCAACATTCAATTCTCGTAAACCCTAACATGCCACCATTCACATACTTTAAGCCACAAACCCGGTTCATAATGAAACACCTTACCTTCCCGACAACTTGACCGAAACACCCCGAGAACCCACGAGCCAAACGACGAGCAGAAACGATGGAACCCAAGAGCACCTAAACATAGAAACACAAGTAAAAGTCAACGAAACGAGCAATCGAAGCCAAACTAGATAAAATGGAGCTCACCACGAGAATGGGGTCGAGAAGTTGAGCTGGCAACACGTCGCCAGAGTACGGTGAAGCGTCGTCAGAAAACGGCGGCTGCGGCACGTCACCACCAAACCCAATAAACTTTACCTCTTTTTCTTCGTCTTGCTCTCCCGATCACGGAACAAGTCTCGGATCCTCGAACGAACTTCTCAAGCTCCTAGAAACTATGAAGAAAGAAAGAGATCTAAGAGGGTTTTTAAGTGTACTCGCCGAAAAATGCCATTGATGGCTGGAACAAGCTTGAAAACCGACTTTAAAGGGAGAACCGACTTACCCACGGAGGTTAGAACGAGAACCCATGGAGAAACTGAGCAAGAACGTACCGGCAACATGCGATGGAGAAGGAGAGACGGTCGTGGCTGATCTTGGGGAGGAACACGGCTCTTGGTGGGGCTTGGTCGGAGACACACGAAACAAGCCGCTGCACCCGACGTATCTGGAGGGAGGTGCTGGGTGGAGACTCGCTGAAAGAATAGACCGGAGAAAACCCTCTCCGACGCGGCTAAACAATTGCAGAACAGAGGAGGCTCGAGTGAAACGGCACCACGTGGCACGATCCGGCGACTGGGATTGCAAGAGATGGACAATTGGGAGATGGACACGCATACACTGCAGATGGTCGACCGAGATTAAAGAGTTGGTTGGAAACGAAAAGCTGGGATCGAGCCTCTTCTTCCCTACTTGATGGGCAACACGCGGACAAGAGGGAGAATGAGCTAGGATTTGGTGGTGGCTGCATCTTGGGATTGGAGAAAGGGAAGAAATAAATGTTTTAATTTATATGAAAGGCCATTCCCATTTTTATCCATAAACCCTAAGGGCATTTAAAAGCATAATAATAAAAATACCAAAAGAATACTTCCTTTTTACCCTTTTAAATTCTCAATTAACTCATAACAAAAGTGGTAAAGTTTATTAAAAACTAGGTAACTTAATAAAACTATATTTATTTTAGAGTTGGGCAAAATCATACAATTTAAGAATTTTCTTTAAATAGTTTCAAATATTGAATAAATTAACCCACTTTAAACTTAATACATATTAGGGGTGTTACAAATTTTATCATAAAAAATTATATTTATTCATTTATTTTGATTTATTATTTTCAAATAATTGTCTATTTTTATTATTTGAATGGTTTTATTTCATTAATTTAGTAATTTTGATTAAAAAATGTATTAAATTTAAATTTCATTTAAGTAATAAATAAAATAAATTTCAAAAATAATATTTTATAATTTTATATTAAAATATTAAATACTTTTTAGTTAAAAAAAAGAGAAGCATCCATTCCCTTTCTATTCTACCAAACATCAATTTACTATCACATCATTTTTCTTCCCCTCCAACAAACAGTAATTTACCCTCATTCCCTTACCTTCCTTTCCCTTCCCTTCTCTTCCCTTCCCGCCCTAGCCAAACAATTCCTAAGAGGGTGTTTGTTTGAAATATTTAAGTAGGATTTAAGTTAAAGAGTTATATTGAAAAGTTATATTATGTAGTTAAAAATTGAGAGTTATGCCAAAAACTCGTTTGGATGTAGTTTTTGTGTAGAGAAGTTAGAGTCAAAATCTTGTTTAGATGTAGATTTAAAATGAGTAGTTATTTTTAGTAGTTAAAGAAGAAATGATTAAAAATGAATGGGTAAAAATGAAAGATTTTGATTGATTTGAAAGGAATGATTAAAAATGAGTGATTAGAAATAATTAAGTAGTTATAGATGAATGATTAAAAATGAATGTTTATAAATGAGAGTTATTTTTAAAAGTAAAAATGAGGAGGAGTTAATAAAAATTCGTTTGGAAGTAGATTTTCGAAGAGGAGTTAATAAATTTTAAAACTAAATCATGCCTAAATATGTGAAACAAACAACCCCTAATAGTTTCTAATTTTCTAATAGCTATCAAATATGACAGTGTCCTTTGTACTAGCTTTTGGCAAAAGTCCAATTTCTAAACAGTTACTTTTAAAGATCTAAACAATTTCAATGCAATGATAACCACAGTTTTAAATCTAAACAAGTTGGATTAAGATAATGTGTTGTCATAATCAAACACTTGCTCTTCAAAAAGGGCAAAATATGCCCTAAGACAGACATAATTTTTCAATCATTTATTTAATAAAATCTCATTACCTAAAGTCATTCTTAAATGCTTTTGGAAATGTCAAAGCAACAAGTAGCATTACTTCTTCCTCTCAAATTAATTAAATAAATATTAAAAGAAATATGCATGCACTCCTATTAACCATTAAGTTTGACAAAAAAATATATAGAGAAAAATTTTCCTATACAAGAGCTAACATCTTTGTTTATGTGACACCCATTGTTCTTAGCTAAGTTATAAAAACACAACCCTTCTTCATAATTTTGGCCAAATATTTTATAACTTCCAATCAAATTTCTTATTTATTATGATCTCTTCTATACAAAATCCTTCAATGTCATTTTTTTAACGGTACAATGAAATCAACAAATCATGTGAGGGTAGAATTTAATGTTAAAAGAAGAATTACAATGAATAGAATTAATCAACGCAAACAATAGTTCAATTAACATAAATGTATTCTAGTCGTCATGAGTTCGAATCTTACATTCTCAAATATTGAACTAAAAAAATTATATAGGATTAAAGCTAAAATTAGAACCAATATATGTGTCATTTGCATGTATGCCTTTAATTTAATTATTATTTATTATTATATATAAAAGAGTTCATTAGCATTCATTTTATAAATATTTATAAATATGTTTTCATAATGCATGAAAATTGTTATTGTTGTTTACAAATTTTGATATGAACTAGTTTCAAACTAATGATAGAAACATATATTAAGATTTAAATATAAGATCCCATGACTTTAACTTAAAAAGTATTAATTATGAGTAAAATTTATCATTTTTAACTTTTGTATCAGTCGCATCAGATTATTTCTCTTTTTGTATATCGTGAAAGTGGTAGTTAGAGAGATTATATATATATATATATATATATATAT
>JBBMKA010000022.1:7404513-7422001 GCA_037833695.1 Sechiopsis laciniata | reverse complement strand
GTTTTAGATCCCGTACTAGGTCATTCGAAGTGCGTGAAGGTTGATAGTTGAATATTATATATGTTTTATATATTATTCTTGGTTAAAATTTCATTTATGTCCATGAAAAGTGTTTTTATTGTGTACACACACATATATAAAAGTTTTTTGTGTTTTTTTATATAGTGCGCCTTAAGTAAAAAAGCCCTCGCCTTTTGGTGCACCTTGCGCCTCAAGCTCCAGAGGGCCATTGCACCTTAGTGCGCCTTCCACTTTTTAAAACACTGTCGTAGATGTATGGAAAGATGCATGTCGAAACAAAACTAGTTGCAAAAATATCTCTACTGCGAAGTAACATTGTGTTCACAAAAGGATGAAGACAATGTCACCAAACATGGATAAAAAACTAGTGGATTCGATGGAATCTTCAACATGTTGAGTCTTTTCCTTGAAGATTAAATTGTTCCTCTCCAACCAAAATTTTCAAATGAAAGCTTGAATTGAATTCAGTGAAAATAAACTGAAGCGGATTGTTATGATTTTCACTTAAATATGATCATGGGTATTTAGATGTAAGAGCAATTGGTTTATCTTTTTGCTTTGATTGGATATTTATCGAAAGTCTCCTCAAATTTCACTTGGCTTAGTTGTAGGAAAGTAGCCGAGTAGCACTTAAACTTGTTTGTGACTCCCCTGCTTTCATGGTGGATTATTTTTATGGAAAACGTTTTCTTATTTATCCTTTAGATGCTGTAGTAATTGACAGCTTGAAATGATATGTAAAATTTCTGCTCGACTTAATGGCTAATTATCTTATAGAAAGTTAAAGGGTTAGGTTCATAATAATTTCGTTTTTAGTTTTTTATTTCTTACAATTCAGCATGTTTACTTATAATATCTATAGTAAGTTTTCTTTTTCTTTTAAATCACGTTTCAGTTCTTAGAAAAACTTCAAAACAATTGCTGAGTTTCTGGTTTTACCAGATGTTCTCAAAGAGACAACAATGATCGTGACCAAGTTCCAAAAACTATTTGTTTTTTTTGTTTTTAGTTTTCAAATTAGTTATGAAATGGAGCCTTAGTTTTTACCTTTTAGGATATTTTCTCTTTTCTGTTTTATATGCCCTTGTGTTCTCAGGAGTCATTACCATTTGAATCTTGGTAACATTCTCATGTTTTTTGTGAAATATTGTATCTTCTATTGGTGCAGATTTCAGATTCTGAGAGACCTCATACCTCAGAATGACCAAAAAAGAGATAAGGCTTCATTCTTGTTAGAGGTATATCTCACATAATTGTAGAATACATTGCTAATTATTCTAGTTATGAGGCTGGACCGGACAGTCACAGATATCAAAAGAAAAAAAAAAATTATTCTAGTTATGAGATTCCTTTAATAAATTAATATTGGATTTATTTTACATCAGGTGATAGAGTACATTCAATTTCTACAAGAGAAGGTAAATATGTACGAAGGGTCATGTCAAGATTGGAGTTCGGAGCCTTCAAAATTGATGCCTTGGGTATAATCTTCTTGATTAACTACTTTTTTTACTCTCCCCTCCTTTTCATGCAACAAACCCTTTTAGACTAATATCTTTCATGTAAGAGTATGAAAATCATGGATGAACTTGTATTCCCGATATTGATGAATTAAACTGTGAATAAACACTTCAAATCTTCCCTGGCATGTTTGTCCTCCTAACTCATGAAAAGTCCTGTAATTTGTCTAATCTACTCTTGACAGAAGAATTATAGAGTTTCTGAAGGTTATGTTGATAATTCTCAAGTGGTAAAGATTGGTTCCAGTCATGAGAATGCTGTTGTTTTCTCCCAAGCAATGCTATCGAATGCACCAAATGCAATGGACGCTGACTTGGGTCCTGCTACAGTATTAAATGCAGTCGACCAGACTTTTGTCTCTGCTACTCAAGGACTCCCCATGAGCATGCATGCACAACCCATGGTGTTTGACTTGGTTGGAAGAGGTAATTTATCATCCGAATCATTAGACGAACGTGTGTCAGTATCGGAGAACATCTCTTCCAAGACCCAGACGGATTTGTTACAGGGTAGAACCTGCATCACCGCAGGTTTTCCCAACCACACTGTATGTAATCAGGAGGATCTGGCCGTGGAAAGTGAACTGGAGAGTATCTCAGGTGCCTATTCCCATGGGTGAGCATCTGCCATGAGTTTTGTGTGAATATATATCTGAACGATCGTTCATCATATAAAATCTAGAAGATACATTTTTTCTTTCTCGTAGCTAAATTCACATATCTGAGTCGCAATAACAAAAATATATAGTTTCCTTGCCTGCTGGAGAGCCGTATCTAGGTTTCATCTCGTCTTTCTGATTGTATATAATTATTTTGAGAAGGCAGAAAGTGTCTTTTCATGTACTTACCAGCTCTATTTTTTATTTTTCATAAGTGTTCTTATCGGGCTAGAAGTGTTCTGAAATGTACTTTTAAGTCATGTTAGCCTTTTCCCACTTAGTTTTCTTTTGTATTGTCATTGACATGGTTTGTCTTGAACAGGTTACTGAGTACGTTGACCCAGGCCCTTCAGGCTTCAGGCGTTGATTTGTCACAGACCAACATCTCAGTGAAAGTTGATGTCGGAAAACGAGCAAATAAACCGATGTCCCTTTCCGAGGTTTGAAACCTTCACCCTGGTCTTTTGAAGTCTTTCATTCTGCTAGCTAGTTTAATTGATGCCATGTTGTGTCATCTGTGACACGACCACCCATTGTTTCACCAGGATGACAAAGAACAATCTTTGAACAGGGCGATGGCACAAAATCTACATGGTTGCTTCAGTGAGGACTCAGAACAAGCTCACAAAAAGCTTAGAACAGGGGTCTAGTTTGCTATTTTGATCTTTATCTCATCTGTTCTTCCCTTGGGTCTCTTCAATCCCTGAGTGATATATTATTTAATTTTTTTTCCTTAGTAGGTGGCATTTTGGTGGTTTATCTTGGCCATTTTTTCCAGGTCATGGTCTTATAGCAACTGGGATTTCTTTTATTGTACATGTGTTTCTCCTTGGTCCCAGTTTGGATATAATGTTAAGTTAATGATAGGAAAGCTTGCATTTGTAATGTCTTGTACTTGTAGTTTTCTAAATTAATGAGAGCCCTAAGAATATTATTAGTTGCATGGTTATGAGGTTAAGACATTTCCGGATTTATGATGCTTTTAGACTTTCAGTTCAGATTGAATAGACAGACAATATTATGGAATATGAGCAAAAATGAGACAAGTCTTTGATATATATTGGACAATGAAATATTGTTCTATATGGGTTTCACATGGGTAGAAATGCGGAATATGATTTGGCTGTGTATTTTTCGTTATATATTTACAAGGGCATAAATGGAAGTTCAAGAGCTATTACTTAATGTGATTATGTTTGGATGATGGTGAAATATAATTTTTGTCATTGAATTTACTTTGGGTTCTTAAAATCTCACTGTATGTCTTTTTAACATTTTAATTTGTTTTATTTTTGTAGAACTTTTAGCAGGTAAAATGTGTGTATTTTAGTTCTTTGAACAATCAAATCCTTTATTCTAAATTTTGTTTAAATACTATTTTGGTGGGGTTATTTAGTCCATTTATTTTGTTAAATATATTCTTATACTTTTAGAAGGGTTCATTTTGCTCAAGTGATCATATAGATTCAGTGGCATTGTACGATGTTGTATCCATGAGGTTGTATTAGATTCGAATCCTCCTCAGATGTTGAATAAATAAAGGGTTTATTTCGGTACTTATGTTAATATATCGTCGATAAGTTAGCAATTGGTATGATATTTTTATGAGATGAAATAACTTAAAGACTACCTAGTGGGCACAGTTCAACATATGAGATTTGGCCAAAATTGGCTAAAATTGTGCTTTTCCAGTTTGTCCATTTTTAGGGTTAGGGGTTAAGCATTTGTAGCCATTTTGTAGTGGTGATTCTCAGTGTCAACATATGAGATTCAAGGCCAAATAATTTTGTTTCAACAAATTTTAAAATCAAAGTTGTTTTGGGAAGACATAATTGGGCGAATTTTAAAAGACGATGAACGACGTATTCAAAATGGTGATTTTTCCGAAAGGCCAACAATATCGTTGGAGTAATTTCGAAATCAAGGGAAAAAAAGAGAGTAAAATTGGGCTAATTTTGATTTACCACATGGTCAAATATGTGGCAAGCTTTGACATAAATAAAGGAGGGGTTACTAATTTGGTGGAACAATTCTATTTATTTATTATCTTTAAAAAAGAGTGATGACCCAGATCAGATTTCTTCTTTAAGTTGTATTTTCCTCCTTCCCAATATTCATCACACTTGCATTCTGTTGAATTTTCTTTTAAGACATTTTTTCTTTTCATGAACCCATAATTGAAGTGGTGCTCTTAAATATTAAAAGGGTTTGTTATACTTTTTATTTTTTCTCTGCCATTTTGTTTATTTCAATTTTATTTTTTATTTTTATGCAGAATCATGTTTTCGACAAATATATCCTTTTATCCTTCTTTAATAGTAATGTTCATGAATTAGGTTGGGTTAATGTAATTTTTTAAACCAACCCAAATTTTCATGTTGTTAAATCCACTAACTCGACCAAACTTATATGATAGACCAACCCAATTCAAATATTTTCAGATTGTGTTTGATCGAGTCATCATGTTATTTTTTTATTTTTAATTCTAATTTATATATTATTTACTTTCAATTTGTAACCCTCCTTTATTTGTGAAATCTGGTCATCATGAACTAAAGTATCTCAAACTTCTTTTTCGGTAAACCTTAAACTCTCTAAAATGCATTAAAATAAAATATACATAAAAGATTCAAGAATTCAAACTTGTGATCTTTGGACCATGAATACACATTTATGATTCAATTCTTGACCAGGGTTGAATTCAAATGTATATTTAAAAGAATTGTTAAAAAGTTTTTATATGTTGGTATAGAAAGAAAAAAAGTGCAAAATAACTTTTTTTTGGGCAACAAAATGCAAAATAACTTATGCTACATGAATGTAACAAAAAAAAAAAAAAAAAACACTTTCACCTATTCCACCATCCTTTTGGCATCTCAAACGTTTTTTAAGGTAAATGAGCATATTCACATAATCACTTTCTCTCTCTCTAGAAACTTAATTGTAGTGAGTGGTTGACTGGTTCAAAAGTTACGTTTATGAAGGCCAAACCAGCCCACCATTCTTATTAGTGGAGATCAATTTTACGCTTAATTTGCCTAGTGGAAAGTGCATCCTTGGATCACCCAACCAACCCATATTTATTTTGTCTCTCTCCCCTTTTAACCATTATTATTATTATTATTATTATTAGGAGCTTTTGCATGTATATCATAAAAGGGCTAAAATATTCTATGAATAGTACAATAATGAAAATATTTGTACATATAGCAAAAAATGTAAATTGATTGACTTCCATATTAATAAATTCTATCAATAGAGGTTGATAGAATCAATTACTAATAAATAAAGTAAATTGATAGACTTCCATTAAATTCTATCAATAAGCTGATAGAATCAATTACTGATAAAATTGATAGACTTCCATCACTAGAGAATGATAGATTCTATCAAAATCTTCCATAAAAAAAGGGTAAATAGAGATTTTTAAAAAAATAGACGGAACTTGCTATAAATAAATTATTTTTAAAAAATTGCCATAATTATAAACTGTAGTAAAAAAGTTGTTATACCGTGCAAATTCTTTTATTATTATGCTCTCTTGGATCACTAATTCCATCTCTCTAGAAATTTAATGCATGGACTTTATTGGAAGATGGGTAAATGGGGAATTGAACTAATCGGTTGTGATTTTGTGGGATATTGAGTGCAAAGTGGGCAATGTTGACAATAATGTCATTCCTTAAATTTAAATATTTACATAGTGATGGAATAATGCCCAATAGTGTATAACAAAGTCAACACATGCCCAATGAAGGACCCTCCCAATATTGTTAAACTAACTAAAAAAAATTGGAATAATTTTGGTGTGTTCTTCCTCCTATCATGCCTAAACTATTGGGTACCTACCCAATTCATATATCATATTTATCTTCTCACTTACCCAAGTATACTAACAATAATATTAGTTCCAATGTGAGAGAGTGCAACTTCCTTTCTTAGTGCTCTTGATCAGTCATTTTGAAATTCTGTCTCCAGTTTATAGATCCTAAAGTACTAATCTTGACCTTATCATTTTATTGGGAAAATAAAAAATGAAATAATCACCAAAAATATAAAATGTAAAATATTTAATTGTGAAGGAACTTATAAAAGATTAATATTTTAGTTGGTGGATACTAAGAATAAGTGAATTATTAGTAATTTCCATCTGTCTTAATCTAGAAGGGCTTGATGAAAAATTGATAAATGAGAAATACTTCAAATTAACAAATATGAATTATAAGTATTAGTAATAATGAATAAAAATAGAGATTTCAACATTGATATTCGCTTTTTATATTCTAGAGGCTTGTGTTTTTGGCATTTTTGATGTTATTGATAGTTAACTCCTTGAATATATACAACTGTGTGAGAGAGACAGAAGAGTTGAGTATCTCACATCAAAATTTGATGTTGACACTGTTGTAGAATGTAAGAATCTTGGGTTATTCAATTATTTTCCACTGTTACCATTTTTGCTAAATCTAAAGTTGCATCAAGAGGAGAGACTTTATATGTTCTTAATAACTGATATTTATTCATAATTCAATAATACAAGCCAAAAGCTTTTCCTTCCATTCTAAAATTACATGGATCAGTTTCTTCTCATTGTCCAACAAATATACAAGTTTTAAAACCTCCTTTGATGATATCATGAGCTTCATCTCAGTGGCTGCTCTTCCCATGCTTCCAAACACTCGTGCGGATTGGAGTAGAAATAATCTTCTTCCTTTGGCCTATCTGGAATGACCACTCGTTTCTTCGAGATCCCGTTACGGTCGGAATGAGCTTCCTTCATAGCAGATGAGAACTCGTCCCACCCCAACAATCCATTGTTATACTGATCTATTAAGCTAACTACCAACTTTCTGTCAAGAACAATGGTCTTTTTGAACCCCATGAATCTGAAAGAGGAGAAAATTTTAGAACAAACATCAATCCTTGAGATTAATCGACAAAAACGTAAAGTAAAACATTCCATTTAGTTGTTAACCCTTCTAGTTACAAGAAACATTTACGAATAAGCTTACTACATTGCAGTTGTTGCTTACCGACGATGTCCTTCAACAACTTTTGCCATGTTCCCATCATAGGTAGGAACGAAAATGTCGCTCTCCAACGAGACGAGATAGTCCAATGCAGCCATCTGGGATGAATGATTCTGAAAGAACCTCAATTCGGATGGTTTCAGCAGTGTCTCTTTTCTAACCTGTGTTTGCAGAATATAGCATAAGCTTTCAGAGGCTGTTCAGTTCAATGATAAATTACACAATTCAACTTCCCAGTTTCATCAACTGACCACATTGGGAAAAGCAGATGCCAAACTTTGCACCCTTCTTTCTCCACCATATATTTCTCCAGAAGCTACGTATATTTGAACATTATGATCGATCCCGAGTGCACTTAGAACTAGCAAAGTTTCCTCGGGTGTCAATGGGCACAAACCTTCCTTCCTTTTCAGTTCAGAATCAATAACTTTCTCCTTCCACCATGGATAAGCATATCTAAACAACAATTACAGAGAATTCGTCAACAGAAAGCCATCTACACACGACAAAGATCCATCTAAAGGAACAGAAATGGTAATACCTCATCCTTGTGAGTTCGTCGATTTCGTCATTGTTGCAACCTCGGGTGCAACCAGAGAAGGCTAGCATATCCATTTCATATCTAAGATGAAGAACCAAAAAAGGGCCTTTATCTCTCAGCATTCGAACAACCTTTCTTCCCAGCTCCTCAATTGGGGAAGTAAATTTCAGGGCATTAAAATTTGCCCGGCATCGCAACTTCTGAACCTCAATCGGCAATCCATTGTTGGCAAGTCGAGCATCAGTTTTATTCAAATGTACAACTTTATACTTCTGAACCAATGGAAGAATCTGCAATTGAAAAGACCAAAAGAACAAACAGTCAAGTGAAAGAAGTTTAAAGACAGACAGACGAACAGAAAGAGCTCCAAGAATCTCTCGTGTCATGAACATGAGCCCAACCTGATTTAGGTAATATGATACGTTAGACCAACTAATAGGCGACAATGAGTAAATCATTCTCGACTCAAATCTTTGTTCGAGCCTCGGTGGAAGCTTTCTCAATATACGAACCTCATCTCTCAACGAAAATATGAAATGATCAACGTCGAAAATGTCTTCAAAGTCACTAACAAGAAACAAGACACATTTAGCATCTATAACTTATTAAAGGGTAAATTTGCAACCTTAGATACAATGTATTTTGCACAAACACACCTGGGGTCAGCCCAAAAGGAAGTTTTATCCAAATTTGGAACAATAAGAGTAAGATTCAAGTATCTGGCAGTGGCAACCATATCACAGATCTATAAAGAAGGACAGATTTCACAAAGACAATCAGAAAACAGAGTAAACAGAGAATTAAGTGTTCTTAGTGAAAGCAACTCACAGCTGCTCTCATTTGGTTGAGTCCTCCATTGCAAGAAACCATGAGATAGCCATTGTTTTTGTAAATTCCTGTGAAGAACAGACACCAAATTAGCAGGAAACAATTAAAAAAAAGTGAAAATTAGAAGACATTAGAGCTTGGAGCTTACTTTTTGGTGGAAGAAAAACTTCATAATTAATAGAAAAAGTAGATTGAAGAGCCAAAGGAGAATAAAAATGACAGCAACGAGAAGGCCAGGCTTTGAAGAGCTTTGGCCGCCATAGCTCTCCTAAAGCCATAAGCTGAACAAAACAAGTCCAAAGAAGCACTGTTGTAATTGCCCTTGTCATCCATAGCTTCAATCTCGACCTCGAAACACTAATCTTCTTCAACTTCATAACCTTTTCTTCATCAGAAAATCGAAACCCCATTTCCCAATCATTACTGTAATTACTCTTTTGATCAGATTCCTTCATTTCACACATTGGGAATTGAAAACCCAAACCACCCCACTTCCCAAATCGCTCGATATTACAAATGTCGACTAGAAAAAGAGAAGAAATTTCACTATAAAATCAACTCCATCCCAAAATTGGGGTAGAACCCAGAAGTTAATAAACAAAACCCATTGAAGCCCTTGTAGATTCTGAAATGGAACAAAAAATTGTTGCCCAGATGCCCAAATTGAAAACTAAAATAGAGAATGAAAATGGGAGGTTTATTAAGTGAGAGTGGAATGTTAGTGAAAGCGAATGTGTGATTAGGAAGGTAGAAATAGAGAGCGTAAATGAAGGCTGGGCCCTTGCTTTTGGAAAAGGGTTTTGAGAGAGAGAGGAGAGGTCATGGGCAAGGCATGATTAATTTTTTTTTTTTTTGAGTATATATTGGAAGACATATATCGATTCTTGAAATTGAACCTGTTATGTTGGCTTTGAAATTTACAACTAATAATGAAACCATTACACCACTATCTATTCGATGGACATGATTGAATTGAAGCTATACAACGGTGTCTACACTTTGGATTTGTTTTGTTGCCAATTGCCATTCACAAGTGCAAACCTTTTTTGTTGTTGGGAAACAATTTTTTTAACATTTCATAATAATAAGGCCATTTTTTAGTACAATAATGTTGAATTCGAAATTTCAATATCTAAATTTTAGGTGGTATGTCGAAAACATTTGAACCCATAAATAATAGGGAAATGGTATTGGATTTAGTGTTTTTCCAAAACAATTATAAATATAGATAAATTTTAAAATATTTGCATCCATAATCATTAATACGCTTTTATACGATATTAAAAATACTCATTAGTGCAATATTTTTATTAATACCCAATGACTATATTTGTTAATTTCTTAAAAATTGACTATATTTATAATTATTTTCAAGATTTGACTAATATCGCAAGTTTTCCTAAATAATAATATAAATGTTGTTAAGTGATTTTGATTTCACTCAACAATATAAGTGATTTGATTTCACAAGAAAATTTTGATAAAAATGATCACAACATTATCTACAAATTAATAACAAAATTTAATTAAATTTTAGGTCAATTTAAAATTCTCAAAATTAATTAGATTAAAAGTTGATTTATTTGTTATTTAGGTTCAAATTAAACTAGTTCAAGTCAATGGAGACGGCCTAAGGCCAATGAAGTATAAGCCGAAGGCTCAAATGCAAGTCTAAAAGAATACTATATATAGAGTTCTACCTCATTGGAAAGAATTGATTGGACGTAGACCGATGATTAACAATTTAGAGGAGATAGAATCCATAGTGTTATGGGGAAATTTTAAGCTATGAAGATCAAGTTCAATAAATCACACCTGGTCCAAAAGAAACTAATGATTAATTGTAAGTGTGTGGTTAATGTCCTATGCTTTTGAATCACATGTTACACAAGTATACGTAGTCGAAATTGCAACGAGTGATAAGTATTTATTTTATCGTTCTCCTTAGGGATGATGCGTTATAATTAGTTTAATTAATCTTAGAGTCGTGTGGAAAATAAAGAAAAAATTGTGGAGTTTTTGTTTGATTTTTTTTTTCTAATTGCGAAAAATAACTAAGGCTCTAGTTAGGGATGTAGAACACTTCGACGAGTGCTAAGAGTGTGGAACGGTGGGTAGTGAAATATGTACTTCTCCAAATCTAATATTTGCTTCCACATTGAATCACATTGACTCCAACTCCCGTTGCAAGTTAGCGTAACTTTCTAAACAGAGCAATGCACACACTAATGAAATTGTTATTCCTAACCACTTTTTAAACACACAAGAGATATTCTGCTAACCTAACGGTCATGAAGTAGATCTCTTACCACTTCCTTTTCCAAGGCAAACGATAAGCAAGTTTATGTGGATAGCTGGTTAACATTCGCTAATTAATTTAACTAGCATGCTTAATTCAACAACTCCCAAACACTCTTAGTACATGCTTCTGCAACCCAATACCCTAACCTTTTCCTACTCTATTTAGCTAAACATGCTTATCACATAGATGAACAATATAATTAAAGCTAAAGACATGGCAAGAATAATGAAGGGAAATTGTATTAGAAGAATAATGTTATGCTTAAAAGAAAGATAAACATTCATAAAACAAATCCTATAACTACTACAAAATAGGGAAATAACGAATAGATAGAAGTGGCGACTGCTTGAAGAGCATGGATCCTTGTCACTAAGAATCACGACTTCGCTCGGGCATCAAATTGGCTACAACGAAAGAATCTCCAAAAATAGGCACGCCCTCTAGGGTTTGATCTTTAGCTATATATAGGCCTTCGGTTGCTTGGGGATCAAGGTTGGATTTCTTAAGAATATATTTATTCGGAAGATATTTGCTCCCTTAAAACTCAAGATTCACCCGATTATGTACTTCCAAAAGCTTCAATGATTTCTTCGTTGGGAAGCGTCACTTTTGCATTCTTTGGTGATCCTCATACTTCCAACTCATGGATTATCAAAGTTTGCTCAAAATATTATGATTAGAGCATTCTTTCCCAACGCCCACACACTTATAGCGCCTAAGAATCCCTTGTTGTTTTATATATGCAAGACGCATGCCTACTTGAGTTACAATCATATCTAACCACACCCAAATTGTATAGTTCTTAGAATGACATGCTTGAATAAAAAGCAACTCACCTATGCAAAGGAAACAATCTAACTTGTCAAGGCGATGGAAAGACAGCAGAATACTTCTAAAAAGTTATGACTACTAGCCTTTATTATTATTATTATTATTATTATTATTTTACTAATCTTATCCATATAATATTTTGACCTTTCTTTTGTTCTAACTAACATGCTCAATCAGACTTGCCCACACCCCTAAACTTGAAATTTTTATTGTCTTCAATGAAAGAGAGGCTTAGTTCCCCCAAACTTAGGATTTTCTATGCTTTGATCGCAGTACTTCATCTTTTCGGGATTAGTTATAATGAATTATCCATTTACTCTTCCTAGTAAAGAAAAACTTGATGCCAAAGTCCGACGCATTTTAAAATTACGGATGCTTGAATACGAAATTTGAAACTAAAGTCTTATGGTTTGATTAAAACTTTCTAAGAACTGAACCAAAAGTTGAGACTAATCGAAAATATACTTCTATTAATGATTTTAGAATTGAATACGAAAAAATGAATGTACTATAAATTTCTATCTAGCATGCCTATACTTATGAAAATAATTGCGGGAAAATAAAGAAAAATTTGGCTCAAGTTTCAAAAGAACGGGACTTTCTTTAAAGGTGTTGATCTGCTTTTCCCGTACTATCTTTAGGATGAAGTGGTGGAACTGTTTCTTCCGTTCCTCAAACTAATACGGGAAATTTTGGGAGACTAACCTAATGTCTAAATCTGTGATAGCTTCTTCTAGCTTCACATCTCTATGTTTTGCATACTCCCAGTAAGCTTTTGCTTGGCTAAAAAAGTGTTCGCACTCCTTAGCCAAACTCGCAAGAGCTGCAACTTCCTCCGCTTTATGCTCCTTCATCTTCTTCCTTTGGTTGTCTTTAGGTAGAAGTATCAAGCGTGGGTTTTGAGCACTTTCTCTTTTGGAGACGACCGGACGCCTTGATCTAGACACAACTTTGTTATGGAGTGTGGATAGAACATCTTCCCTTTCTTTTTAGTAGCTCACATTGGATTTGCTCCTCGATGATACTCCCAATGTTGATACCCCATCCTATCTTTATCGCGTACAACAGCAAAGCTCTGCTTCGAGTTATTGTAGTGTCATGCATTGTAGGCATGCGAGTTGTCTTGAAAAAAACTCAACCAAATTTTTGATTCTGCATTTATCAATGCTGTTGGAAATCGACCGAGCTCTTCAAGTTCTTCCAATATTCCCTTTTTATTCCTATCACGTCGAGGCACGCTTTCAGCTATTCTTGTGTAGGAGCAGCCACCATCTTATTGTATTATGCGTTAGGGATATTGGGGAGCCGAAGTGGCTAATTCAACATTTTTGTCTTGAAGTCTATCATAGTTTCTTTTACCCTTGAGAAGAAGGGGTTTTTCCTCGTTGAGATTGGCGAAGAATTTTCGCACCCATTCTAGCCTGTCTTCTATGATTGGTCGTACGAACTTCTCCCATTTTTGTCCATAGATTTAGAAAAAAATAAAAATAAAAATCGGTTCATATAATAAATTTAAAGTTAATATTAATTTAAATTGGTTCAATAAAGTTAATAGTTTTAATATAAGTAAAGGAAATATGTTCACATATTTTTAAAATTTATAGAGAAAGATGAAATTTTTTTAATGAATTAACAACATTTTTTCAAGATCAGCTAAAGAAAAACCAAAAAAGAAAAGGAAGAACGCCTCAGTGGCGTCCGTCTCAAGATCCCCACTGATTTGTGTCTACCGACACAATGGTGTGTGATAGCTCTCAAATAGAACGTATTTTAGGCTGTTTTAGTTTGCATTATTCTAGAAATAAATGGGGAAAACGAGCGCTAACAGAGGAAATGCGTTGAAAGAAAATAGAAAATCAGCATGCATTCATAATTTAGCATCAGAAGTATAGTTTTGCGTTTTAGCATAAAACTTGAGTAAACTGTGCCTAATCAATGCTAATGGCAAGACATATAAAGCTAAACCGCAAAAAGACAATCAGCGCGAATGGTGACCAGCAGCGCTGGAAGGCACAAATTCAAATGAAAACACGTTCGGAAAAGACACGCCAATAAGGAAATAATCGAGAATTAATTAGTAACTAAGTTGAAGCCAATCAAATAAATTCCAGCGGAAATCAAGAGATCCTACATTAATGAAGATTTCACAGCTCACCTCAACTTGTCGGCTAAGTAAATCAACTCTATAAATACCAAAGTAAGGAGTCGAGAAGGGTGAGCTGGTCGGTTAGCCATGAAGCCTATCGTGGAGAGAAGCAAATGGTGGTGTTCGTAGGAGCTGATAACAAGGGGACTGCACATCTTCAGCCGCACCAATTCCAATTTACTGTTTTATTAGAAGTAGCTTGTAGTTATAAACATTTTATAGTTGCAATAAAATCGTCTGATTTAACTTCTATCTCATGTTTATTTCTATGGTTGTGTTATAGGAGCTTTTGTTCATTATTCATGAATAGACGTATGCTAGGAGCGTAGGTCATTGAGTTTCACACTACTGCATGTTATTTTATATATATGCGTCGATTAGTTACCCACACATGTACCTTACGGTGAGTTAAGAACAAGGAACTGCATGTTGACCCAGTATGCTACATTAGGGTGTGTGAAAGTCTTTTCACCGTTTAAAGTGTTCGGAATAACCTTACTAAATGCTTGCGTCGCCCTGTTACTAGTATGGAGTTCACAGCGGAAGCTGGCTCTGCCATAAATCATTAACTGTGGAAGTACTTATTTGTTAGGGAAGCAAGGCTCTCTTCGTAGTATCTTCTAAGACTAATAGTTATCATTACTCATTGCATCATATTTATTTTAGTCAGAGCATCATATTTATTACGCATTCACAAAATAAATCACAACAACAACTTATTCAACTCATGCTTTACTTTTCTGCATAACTCTTATTCTTATCATTTAGCTCTAGACATCAATCTCTGTGGGATCAATAAATTTATTACTTATTACTTGCTGCAATTCTCGACCTCGTATACTTACGCATAAGTGATTCCGAGTTACATTTAGCATAAACTGACTTTGAATTAGTTACTAGACATTATATTAGCACCAGAATCAAAACAAATCGAATCAGTGTGTTAGAGAACTATATGGAAAAGGCATTTTGGCAAGAGCAAGGATTTGTAGAGGCCACTTCCAAATTAGGGTGGGATACATTCATAAGACCCAGCGCTGTGGGGCGCGACGAATGGGTGCGAGAATTTTACAACAACATCGGTTCGGGAGAAGGATGCAAGTGGTAAGTTAATGGATAGGAAATTGATTGGAGTGTTGAGGCGTGGAATGAGGTGTTAGGATTCAACAATGATCTAGACGTCGAATTCCAAAAAAAAAAAAAAAAAACACCTGAGCTTAAAGAGAAATTCCAACACCTCATTGTATTTCATACACCTGCGTGGAATTCCAAGAGCTGCATGGATTTCTAACACCTCATTGCATTCTATACACTTGAGCTTAAAAGGGCATTACTGGCTCGACTTTGTTAAGACCAGTCTAATGTCAACCACTCATGCCACCATCATCACTAGGGAGAGAGCTTTGTTGTTCTATGCCATCTGCACAGGCCTCACTATAGACGTTGGCCGTATAATCGAAGAGGAAATCTGGAGGCAAAACAATAAGGTACACACCTTCACATTACTTTGTTCCTACCAAGGATTGTGACTACTGTCAACGGATGAGATGATAAAGATGCACCCCGTCTATTAGGCTTCAAAAGCAAGACTGAAGAAAGCCCCAAACAATGCCCGTATTTTCCCAACTCATTGAACCCCTCCTGCCCAAGGAACTCCCCAACCCAGCAAGCGCAGCCACCACAGCCATCTCAACCAAGTTCAGCATTTCCAGCATCAAGCCCGCGCCTACTGGGCATATTGTGAGAAGCGGGACGCCTAATCAAAAGGGAGATGAAGGCGAGGGACCCGAAAGTGCAATTCTCGTACTTTCCCACAGAAGGTCAATTATATTGGAAGCCACCTTTACCACCCCAAAAACCCGTGGATCAAGCTCTAACTTTTCTGGTTAAAAAGGAAGTTCTTGTCTTCTATACTTGCATTCTCTTTACTTTCAGCAATCTATATGTTCAGTTTTTCTTAGTTTTTACAATTTGTAATCAGACACTCTCGCTTTAGTAATTGAAAGACGGTAAGCTGTTCCCTAACTTTTTATTCCTGTATTAAAAACTTCACAAACAAAATATAACTTAGTTTAGTTTAGAGATTTTTAGAGGAGTGAATTTGCTAGAATGCAGAGAGCATTGACAATAAATTTGGCCTCGATATAAAGAGAAATTAGATGTCTATAAGGATTAAATCTGAAAGCTTAAAACATTGCAATCAAACCTTAGAGCAAATTAAGTTTGAAGGAACTAATCCTCGCCTTCATTAAGAACAATGAAGAATTTAAGTTTGGATAAGGGCAAGGCCGTTACTTAGAAAAAGAACGTGAAAAGTTTGTTTGAAAAAAATTAGAAAAATCAAAATCAAAACAAATTATATCATAAACTATATAAATGAAATTTGTAATTAGCATTATTTATGTGTTTTATTATTAATATATGCAATCTAAAAAATAATAATAAAAGTTAAAATACTATTTTGGTCCCTATATTTTGAACTTTGTTCCATTTTAGTCCTTACAGTTTCAGAAGTCCAATTTTAGTCTTTGAATTTTTAAGTTCGTTACATTTTTTATCGTAAATTTTCAATTGTCCCATTTTAGTCAATAAATTTTAAGAAATTTTTTTTAAAAATTGGGTCATGTGATAGTCAATATTAATTTAAAGTTTAAAAATCCCTAAATTATTGATAGGGCTATAGGTAAGTATATAAAAAATTTCCATTTATCTATATTGTACTTATAAGACCTTTATGGATTATTTTTACTTAGTACTGGTATTTGATAAACATATGAATCCTTATTCTCTTCATAATTAATAGATTTATATGATAAAAGATCTCTCTCACACACACACACACATATATATATAGATATATTATTTTTCTATTATCTTTTAATTCTCTAATGAGTAGTCTTTTTCAAAATAATTTTGTTATTTGTAATCAATTAATCGGTTTTGTTCATATGAATAATATCATTTAAAATCTTTATTTTTACAATATTGATTGATTCTATTTCGCCATTTTTGTGGTAGTAATTTTGCCCATGTGATCGAATATAAATCGTAGTTATAATGTAAAGACCCGACCCGAACCAAGGTCTTAACCTAGGTCTTCACTTAAACCTTTAACTCAATATTTATAACAGTAAAATAGTGGCTTAAAATCACCGTTGATCAACCACATTTAAGAACGCTTTTTATTAAGAACAAACAGTAATCAGGGTACCCTAGGAAAATAGTTAAATAACAGTTAAAATCCAGAACAAGTTAAAAAAACATCTAACACTAGCCTAACAGCTCGTTTTGCGGAATTCAAAAGGAACAGGAAAAAAGAAAAAAAAAACATTGACTCAAAGTAACTATTTTTGCCCATGGTCTTCTTGCAGCTCCGATCATCCCTCCCAGTATATCACGTGCGTACCTATGGATAGCCCACAGAAAAGGAAAGGGTGAGTTTACAAACTCAGTAAGGATCCCACTAGGAATCGACTGTCTAGGTTTTTTGGGCTCAAACCCCCACTAATAACATTGAGCATTGGGCTCCACAGTAATACACAACAATGGACACAAGGTCCCAATCATCAATGGGCACGCAACCCCTCAGTAACAGTTAGTTGGGCACAAG
>JBBMKA010000022.1:7371421-7400510 GCA_037833695.1 Sechiopsis laciniata | reverse complement strand
TTACATATCTACTTATAATGAATTTTCATAGGTGGTGGACTTCTAAATTGATTATGGTTGTTTGAATATATTATTTTGGGGATGTATATTTTTATTTTTAGGTGATGTTTATCAAATTTTAAGGGAAACTTTGCCAAAATTTTTATAGATCTTACTCAAGAGAGTTTATTAGCCTCTTATGATTCTTAGAATAAAATAGACTTTCATTTAGAGTTTTGACAATGGATTTCATAGTCATAGTTATAATCTATTGTTGACGTGCCACATTCTAGATTTACAGAGTAATTTGGGGTGGGGTGTGTCACCATATATGTGTAGATCTGTCCTCCAACATTTTTTATAAAATTTGAGTGTTTTTTTGTACAAATTTTCTTTACCTTTTAATTCATTATTATTCATTTCTAGCTTTGCTTTACAATTTTGTTGTATTATTTTTCTGTATCCATTACCTAACATTTATGTTAATTTTATTTTACATCAATGTTGTTCTCGCCCAAGATAAGTAGTTTACAATTCTAAATTAGTTATTTATTTATATTAAATTATTAAAGAAACAATTTGTATACGCCTAATTCACGTTCAATAGTCTATTCGGTTGTTTGATTTTTAAATAAATACTTTTAAAAAATAATTTATGTAAAATAAATTACAACAAATTTTCTAGTATGTATATGTGACACCATTTGAGACAACAAATTTTTTGTTTAAATAATATTAAAGAGAAAAAAAAAATTTGTGGCACCAAATGGTGCCACATATACACTAAGGATCGCTCCTAGAGAAGTATTCCTCAATTTTAAATACGAATACATTTAAGGTAAAAAATACTGTATTGTGATTTTCAATTCTAGATCTCATAATTAGAAAAATATAATATTTTATATACAAAAAATAGGTAAAATCAATTTCATTTGATTAAATTGCCTACCAAATCCGTCAAAATCCACTACTAAGCCTTCGTTTGATAACCATTATGTTTTTTGCTTTTGAAATTTAAGTTTACAACAACCATTTTACTATATGTTTTTTCTTATTTGGATATCTACATCATTCTTATATTCTTAGAAACCAAACCAAAATTTAGAAAAAAATAATAATAATAACTTCCAAAAATTTGTTTTGTTTTAGAAATTTAGTTATTCACCTATTTTTTTTAA
The DNA here is from genome assembly GCA_037833695.1 of Sechiopsis laciniata. Lineage (NCBI taxonomy): Eukaryota > Viridiplantae > Streptophyta > Magnoliopsida > Cucurbitales > Cucurbitaceae > Sechiopsis > Sechiopsis laciniata. The sequence goes on along the minus strand of JBBMKA010000022.1, from coordinate 7,399,353 downwards.
GAAAGATTGATACATGGTAGAAAGTTTGAATAAAAATAAGTTTAAATTTCAAAAATAAAAAATAAAAAATTAAGCCCCCGTTTGAAAATCATTTAGGCTCCGTTTGATAACCATTTTTTTTTTTTTTTTGTTTCTAGTTTTTCATTTTTGGTTTTTTGTTTTAAAAAATAAAAACCATATATATTTGATAACCGATCTTTGTTTTCTGTTTTTAAAAATTGAAAACCAAAACACATGTTTGATAACTATTTTTTATTTTCAAACATCACATTTTGTCTTGATTTTTTTAATTTTTTACTATTTATTCTTAATTTTTTTATGTTTTTTAAACAAAATGAAGCTTGTTTTTAAAAGTTACTTTTTTTTTTTTAATTTTTAAAATTCCATTAATATTTTTAAAATATTTTTAAAATTTTGAGTTGGGTTGGGTTACGAATTTTGCTTCATGGCTGTTTGAATCGGATGATTGATGGCGGCTGGAAACGAAAGTTTTTTTTTTTTTTTTTCTTAAGCGTTTTTGGTCGATTTCGGAGTGGTTGTGCCTCGTCGTCTAATGTCAATGCGCCACTAGCAACAAATTCTTTCCTTTTTAATTAATTAAAAATGGTTCTCATTCAAATATATTTCGCAATTTAAAATCTTGTTTCATAAATTTTTATTTATCTTTTTTTATATATTTAATATTATTAATTTTTAACTAATTAATTAAAAACTATCTAAATATAATATTGTATTTAAAAATATATTTCGTTATTTAAATTAATATTATTTTGAAAATTGTGTTTATCTCTTTTCTTCTCCTTAATATCATTAATTTTCAACTAATTAATTTAAAATTATTTTCATTCACATAATATGGCATTGTAAAAAAATATAATTTGTTTTTATTTTATATTTCATTAAAGGTCAATTAATCATTTAATTTCCAAAATTTTCATGTGATTTTTTGAAATATAAAATAAAATTCATATCATAAAAAAAAAAATGTGTGTACAAAAAGTATTATCACAAGTAAAATAAAATACATAAATTAAAAAATATAAATTAGAAAAAAAATAAATAAAGGAGAAGATATTATCAAATAAAAGTCTCAAACATAAAGAATAATTTTGGATTTGAAATAATAAAATGACATAATTTTAAATTGAAAAAAAAAACTTGTTAAAAAATAACAAACTTTTCCAACCGCCCCTCCCAAAACAATTACATCTAAATAAGAAATATTTTCGTGCACATGAATGTGCACGGAGTCTCTACTAATGCAGACACTATTTGGTGTCAGATAATTTTTTTATAAATAAAAACTAACAAAAAAAAAAAAGAAAAATAATATGGTGCCACATAATTGTATAAGTAGAGACTCCCTATACATTGTTAAGTATTTCTTCATCTAAATTAACTATTGTTTATCTCTATAAATAACCACATTTAAATCGGTTATTATTACCATCTTCTACAAAAAATTATATCTAAACGAGTAATTAATACAATCTCTTTATAAATTATTCCATAATCACTCATCTAAACACCTCTTTAGCTTAATTTAAATGTTTTGGTTAGAGAATCCATCATCCTGTTTAATCTTATATTCGACCAATTCAACTCAATTCTTATAGTTTTGGATTTGGGGAATTGTGACATCCAAAATTTTTATTTTTTTCATTTAAAGGATTTTTTGTTTTTAACTCAAATACATGTTTGCAACTTTTAATTTTTTATATAAATCAACCTAATAATTTTTATATTAGGAAAAATACATACTAAAAGTTCAACTTTTGTTTTTCATTTTTTTTTAGAGAATATAAAGCTAAAAAATAATAATGAAATTAAATAAAGTAAAAATAGATATACGTATAATAATTAAATTATATATAAAAATATTTTTAAAAAAATTAATAATGCCATTTTTTTAGTTAATTAAGAACGGGATTTGAACTATGATTTCTTAATCATTGAAAATATACTAATGTCATAGAGCACCTAGTTGTAACCCCAGACCAAGGATTTGGATTAGGATTTGCCTCTATTGGCACCAGAATTCTCCTACCTCCCCTCATTACTTCTAAGAATGAAGAATGTCCCTACAAACCAACATTAGTCTTTTCAGGATGTTGTGTCTTTACTCACATGCATTTTAGAAAAATTCTTATGAGGTCATTCTTAGACTACTCCAAACTAAGCACGCTTAATTATGAAGTTCCTTAGATTGAGCTAGATTGAGCCACCGAAAAGAAAGGTGCACCTTACTGATATAGGTAGTACTTTCAATTCTTTTTTAAGTCCTCTCCTTTAGATGTGGACCTAGTTCACTCGAGCATCACAATATTCTTGTTGACTAAATAATAATTTAATTAACTTAAGTCAATTTAAACTAATACTATTAATCTATAAACTAATTATTTCATAAAAAAGTATATATTTTATTTGAATCTCACTTAATTTAAATAAGTTGATAATCCTATTCCATCATTAAATATGGTTGGGTTTTGATTCTAAACAAAATATTTTTTAATTTTTTTAGATTTTTTTTAAGTTTATTTTTATTATTTTATTTTTATGGGTAACCCTTGTTCTTTTCTTTTTAAATTCGCAGTCTCTTTAGAAATTAAGAAGAAAAATACCAATTCAACATCGAAAGTTTCGAATCAAAATTGACACAAAAGCTGGTGGGGGTAAACTAACCCATATCCATTCTACATAATGCTATTTTGTCATCTACTCTATTCTTTTATTATAATAGAAGTGGTATTCAATTTCATATTCTCCTCTCTTTCTAACACCACTTTAGTATATTGTTTCAAAAAAAAAGCGCCACTCTAGTATATTATATAACTTCAATTATAAGCATATTCATTGCACGTTTTTTTTCCTTTTAATCAAAGTTCAACCAAACTTCTATATTGATCAATCTGATGAAAATTCTTTTTATTCATATAATAATTTTTAAGTGAAACCAAAGTAAAGTCAATAAGATTCATTGGTCTAAATTTGACAATATCATATGAGATAGGGAGAGAAGTGTTGACTTGTCCATGATACTTTCATGGATTGCATTAAATTGATCATTGAATCTTTTTTTTAATATTCATGAATATTTGGAGTAGCTTAAGCATACTTCGACTATTTGATAACTCTCAAGAATTGAGACTTTAATGACTAAGTATAATAGTATTTCGCGAGAACTTCGCTACATTATGGAAAGAATCTATTGATCCTATTCGCTGTAGCATAATATTTTGAGCAAAACGTCATATCCCATAGTTTTTTGTTTAGGATAGCAATTTAGAGGTTTTTGCTGCGAAAACTGCATGATTGTGTAAATTCTAAGTTTCAATTCTATAAACATGATATTTCTATTTGGCTGCAACATTCCTGAGGGCGAAAGACAAATACGCCGAAGTACCGCTAAAGCGGCAAAGCCTTAAAGCAGAATTGACACTCGTAAAAATATCTGAAGAAGAGGACGCGCATGTCAATGATCTATGCGAGCCCTTTTAATCTCAACTGTTGCTTTTTAACCGCTCTAGTAGTGAGGTGCACACGTGGATTATGGAACAGGGAATGTCAAAGGTGGAGCAAAAATGGCAGAGTAGAAGAGCAGAGTTTATCGGGGGCATTCGAAAAGTAACATTTAAAGAAGTAGCCGTGGATCAAGAGATCATTTTGAAATTCCATTTTTCGATCAACTTTTTCTTAGTTTTTCGTCGTCTGAACTTAGCTATGCCACAACATTTTGTCCAGAGCTCTGTTCAGTCAGCACGTTTATTGCCATTTCTTAGCATAGAACCGTGTATTTTTCTTTTGTTCCTCAGTTGTTCAACAATTTGCTATATTTTCCACCGGAGTTCAAAGTGCAACCAGAGCCGCGCTAGGATCGATGTTTTAGTGATTTCGATAGGCTTCTTCTTTACTTTGTCTCTCGTTTATTAGTTTTAGAGATTGTTTTGCTTAAGCTTTGTTTGTGAACCCTTGTTATTCCTTTTGATTGAATGAAAATGTTCTTTGTTTATTTGTTGTTTCAAGTATTTTCTGCACCATGAGTAACTAAGTTCATCATCGGAAGAAAATAGGCAAGTAGGGTAGTTCGTTGTAGCATAAGAGGTAGAGAGATGTTAAACTATAAATGAATGCATAATTAATCTTAACTACATTCCGTCTGATTAACCATTTGTATTTACTTAGTTTTGCTTCTGAGAGGAAAGAAATTGAGCGAGCTTGCATGGCATAAGACTAGGTTTGCATAGTCTTAATTAATAATTTGAATAACACTTAGAGATAAGGTTTTACTTGTGTTGTTGGCTCTGTTGTCATGTAAATGCCAGAGCTCAAGAGAGCCTGAATTAGAGCAAAGCAGTAGTTCGCGTTTAACCATAACACCTCGTCGCTGTAGCCTATTACCCAAAAAGCCTTAACCTCATTCAGATACCTTTTAACCAATTTAAGTACACGTCTATAGTCATTGCGTCGTTTTCAATTTACTTTACTAAGCATATTTCTATTACGCTTGAGCAATTTATTTTTTCGCAAACGTATTTATAGATTCTTTACAAACTTTATCCCCCATTACCCTGACTCTTATAACTCGAACTAAGGTGAACATAACGCAAAATCTATGTGGAGATGACTTTTACTTACATTAAAACTTGCTACAACAGGATTATGTATACTTGCACATTCTAGATTCAAAAGACGTGTAATAAATTAATCAACATTTATATTTCACTGAAGCAACATAGAGCATCACGTAGTCTTTTGCACGTCTTTGTCCTAATACTATTCTCACGAAACATCATTTGATCCTACAACATCTAAATGTAAAAAAATTTGTGAAAGATTAATTCCTAACTGTGTGATTTATCATGAATTGAACTTGCAATCTTTTGTTTATTAAAACTCTTTTGACCTATCTATACTCATGATTGTTATCATTGAATCCTAAATTAAGGTTTTTAGTAGATTTCTAAACTTTTAATTTTGTTACTAACTTATTTTTATATGTTGAAAAAATATTTAGTAGTAGGTTAAAGACCTATTTGATTCAAAAGTTACAAATTTGTAATATAATTGTGTTGGGAATATAGGGTAGGAGCATGCATTTATCGTAGCTAACTGGCATTCCGAGTGCTAATATAAATGTACTGTAGTTAACTCAGAGCATAACCTATTGCTAAGTGTGACTCGAAATCGCTTACGCACAAGTATACACGGTCAGAATGCAGCAAATGATAAATATTTATATTTTATCGTTCTCCATAGGGATTGATGTCTAAAACTAATACTATTAATGTGAGAGTTATGCAAATAAAGTAGAGAATGAGTTTGAAGTTATTGTGTGTTTTGGTTATGGATGCTAACAGTGATTAAACATGGATGCTAACATGTTAGGGATTGTACCCCAAAGGCCTAGTAGTTTGTAATTAAAGAGCAAGCATCTAATGTTATATTTCAGTTATTAATAAAGGTTATTATTTTCATTAATTGCGCATTTAATATACAAACGTTGTTCAGCTTTGTCTCATTAATTGGATTAATAGCGATATTTCCATGGTTATTTAGATGTACACTTGGAGAAGTATGTGAGACATACAAGTGAATCTAGTTCCAAGTTAATCACCTAAAACATCTACAGTATATGGACTAAGGTTAGACGCTAAGTCCTGGTGACACTGTTGGTACGATCTGCTTTGTAAATATTGCAAACAACCTGATCCTAGTTGTTCATGTGGAGACATGTGAGTGAGGGTGCCTATGCAAAAACTATACCAAAAGTCTTATGATTGATAGCTCTCAAATAGAGCATATTTTAGGGTGCAATAGTTTGCTTTATTCTTAGTATTAAGGGAAATAAATAAGCATCAGTAGGAAATTGGGAGCATAAATCATAGGAATCAGCATGCATTCATAAAGTAGCATCAAAAGCACAGTTCGCGGATTAAATCCGAAGATTACAACTTTGCGCTAAAAAGACTATTTAATGCAGAAAATGTTGAACTCTGATGCTAAAGGGACAAATCAATGCAAGCGGTAACACATATAGAAGACTCAAGCGTTTCACAAGGCAGACGCGCTCGAAGAATCACGCCAACAAGAAAAAAACAGAGAATCAATCAAGTAATTAAGTTGGTGTCAATCAAATAAATTTCAGAGGAAATCAAGAGATCCTGCATTAATAAGGATTCTCCAGCTTACCTAGGCTTGTTGATCAAGTAAATCAACTCTATAAATTGTAAGAAGGAAGCCAAACTTTGGTGAGCTGGTCGGATGGCCAGAAGCTAATTCATGCGAGAAGCAATTGGTGGTGTGCGTAGGAGCTGATGACAAGGGGACTGCACACTTCACAATCAAGCCAATTCCATTTTTTACTATTTTATAGGAGAATTTGTAGTTATAAACATCTAGTAGTCGTAATAAAATCAACTGGTTTAAACTTCTTTCTTGTGTTTATATCTATGCTGCGTTATAGGAGTTTTGCATGAATACTTTCGAGTAGAAGCATGTTAGGAGAGTAGGTTAAAGAGTTTTACATTGTTGCATTATATTCTATACATATGCATCGATTAGCTACCCACGTATATAACTTGCGGTGAGTTCAGAAAAATGAACCACATGGTAACCTAGTATGCTACAATAGGTTGAAGGCAAGTCTTTGCATCATTTAGGGAGTTAGGAATAACCTCCATATTGCTCGCGTCGACTCGAGTTAGAACGGAGTTCGAAGCGGAGGCTGGTTTTGCCGCAAATCATTAAGTACGGAAGTACTTATTGGTAGAGGGAAGCGAGAAACTCGATAACTAGTTTCGCACTCTTAATATCTTCTACAACTGTCTATTATCACTACTCATTGCATTCATATTTATTACTATTAGCATTTGCTTTAGTTATTTCTCAGCATCAAAAGAAAACAACAACTATCCCAACCATGCATTTACTTTCTGCACAACTCTCGACTTAGCCATATTAGTTCTAAAAATCAATCTCTATGGTATTGATAACATTATATACTTATTACTTGTTGCGCTTTGACCGTGTATACTTGCGCGTGTGCGATTCTGAGGTTTACTTACATAGTTTAACTCTAAATTAATTACTACGATTATATTAGCACTCGAAACGCTCCATTCAATGATCGATCTAGTAATTCTGTTATAGAATCGTATCAACTACTTCACTAAGAATGATTGTATGTCGATGTGATCTTAATGCTGAGTGGGTTGTAAACTCCTACTTTATGAAAGTGTCCTTTTATGTGCATGGGTGAGACCAGATAAAAAGTGCTGGGTCAATAAGCCTCCTATGTTAGAGTTTGTCGTAGTGAGTGGCTGGGAACGCAACATTACCAGAAGGAATTCACGCCTTCTTGAAATTTGAGGAAGATATAGAGTTGTTCACTTAAGAACTGATTCCGGGGCTTGGACAAAGAGATTCCGCCTTTCATTGGCTCAAGAGGACATTGATTTATAGTTGGACTATAAACCCTTATTCATTAGAGCAATTAGTGGTACTTAAGGAGAAAGATATAATCACATGGGTAGAATGGATTTCTTGTCTTTTCTGTGAATTACGAACAAGCCCGCGAAGGATCATATGATAGATGACCGATTATATTCGCGGACGTTAACTTGTTCTATAGTGCAAAAGAGTTCAACACAGGCCTTTAGTTGAATATGCCTGATGTTAACGAATATGGATTGGATCTCAGGTCGTTGTAGCTTTCAACCTATAGGTCAATCGATCTCCGGGCTAGCTCATATTTGCTGGTACACTATTTTTATTAGAGAGTGAGTTTAAAGAGTTCAAATTTACATATTAATCATGTGGGACATAATTAATAGGAGTATAAAGTTTAATTTATTAAACTAGCTAATTAAATATTAATAAGGAGAAATCAATTTATTTGAGAAATTAATTAAAAATCATTATTAATTAATTATTTAATTAAGAGATCACAGTAATTAATATGTTGGATATATTAATTGATTTAATAATTATTGTATAATTATTAAATGGAGAATAATGATTAATATGTTGGACACGTTAATTGGGTTGATAATTATTCGATAATTATTAAACTAGAGAATTAATATATTGGATATATTAATTAGATATTTATTTATTTATAATATATTGGATATAATATGGAATTGGAATTTATTGGATAAATATCAATTAAAGTAAATAAAGGAATATATGGACTTTTCGAAAATTAAATAGGAAAAATCAAGTGAAAAAAATGCATAATGATTTGTCCCACATCGGAAAGTTCTAAGTTGGAACCTCCACCACTCTACTATAAATAGGAGACCTTGGAGGCCTTTATTCTCATCTCACTCACTTTCAGGGTAATCTTTCTCATAAGTTGCAAAACCTCTCTAAAAGGTGAGATCTTTTTTCTCCTCTATAGTCAGACTATTCTGACAAAGTTCCTAGCTCCCTTCTCTAAAGGCTTCCCACCAAGCACTCAGTGGTAGCAAAGAAGTCATAGCCTGGAAGGGCGGAGGAGATCGTTCAAGTTTTTCCACGAGAAATAGTAGATCCTACTCAACATAAAGACCCGCCAGATTAGATTAGAGGCGACGGTCAATGTAAGTATTCTTTTTCAATAACATGTCAATCATCGAGGGTATTTTTTTTAGAAGCCAATCACTTAGGGTATTGCATTTAGATTAATTTGATTAATCAAAGATAACTCATTGGATTAATTATTGTGAAATTTTTATTATTCACATGCTTCCACTGCGCTAAATGCATGCTCCTACCCCATATTCCCAACATAACAATGATTAAACATGGATGCTAACAATAAATAAACGTGAATGCAATGAGTAGTGATAAGAAGATAGCTATAGAAGGTGTTAAGGGTGCAAGACTGGTTATCAAGTTTCATGCTTCCCTATCCTAATAAGTACTTCCGCACTTAATGATTTATGACAGACCTAACTTCCGCTGCGATCTCCATACTAACTCAAGGTGACGCAGGCGTTACTAAGGTTATTCCTAACACTTCGAATGGTGAAAAACTTTTCACCCAATCCTAACGTAGCATACTGGATCATCCTGCAGTTCCTTCTTTCGAACTCACTGCAGACTACATGCGTGGGTAGCTAATCGACGCATGTATATTAAATAAAAATACAGTAGTGTAAAACATAATAACCTACACTCCTAACATGTTTTTGAATCCTCACCGAAAACTCCTATAACGCAGCATAACAATAAATACAAGCAGAAAGAAAAAATCAGCCAATTTTATTATTACTACTAAATATTCACAGCTATAAGTACTCTTAAGAAAAACAATAAAAGTTGGAATTTGTGTGGTTGTAAACTGTTCAGTCCCCTTGTCATTGGCTCCCACGATCACCACCAGATGCTTTTCCTTGAGATTGACGGTTGGCCAACTGACCGGATCACCGAACCTTGGCTTCCCCCTCTCTATTTATAGAGATAAATTACTTGGTCAGCAAGTTGAGGTGAGTTGGGAAATCTTCATTAATACAAGATCTCTTGATTTTCGTCAATATTTCTTTGATTACGCTCCCTTAATTGCTTAATTGATTCTTTGTTTGTTTCCTTGTTGGAGTGATTCTTCGAACGCGACTTCTTTAAAAATGTGCGATTCCGCTGAGTAGGTCGCCGTTTGCATTGATTCGTCATTCCCGCGTAAACGTTCTGCGTATTCCTGCATTGCATAATATTTTAGTGCACTTCATTCAATATTTATACTTAAATCACGAAGCTGCGCTTGTGAAGCTAAATTATGAATGAATGCAACTTCCATTGGTTTTTACTTGCAATTTACTATTTTTGCTCGCTTATTTTTTTTTAATCCTCAGAATAATGGAAACTATAATTGCAACACCCCGTATTCTTCGAGTTAGTTTCTAGTTGGTTGATTATATGAATATCTTGGTAATGTTACCCATAAAGGACCCTTTTTGCCATTATTCATAAGTGTTGGGTGAATTTAGGGCATTTGGGTAATAATCTTATTTGGAATTGTTAAAAGAGAACTCAATTTTAAAGTTAATTATGGGGAAAAAGGTAAAGTTAAGTTAAGAGGGAATACATATGTATTTAGAGTTTGGCTTTGGGTTGGGGAAAAAGTTCATTTAATATAAATTAAAAATTGAAAAGCCCATATGAGTTTTGTAAAGAAAAGGAGAATTCTTTTAAGTTTAATAAAGAAAAGATCGAGGATTTTGGTTTGGTTTGTAATTTTTTTTAAAAAATAGGTGCATTTTACTAAGTTATTTGAAAACAAAGAAAAAGAAAGGGTTGGTAAATGAGTTTTCATTTAAAAGAATATTAAAAAAAAAAAAAAAGAGCCCATTGAAAGTGATTAAAAGAAAAGAAAAAAAACAAAAACCCACCCCATTTTCTTCTTTCTTCTTCACTTCTTCAACTTAAACTCTAGCCCCCTTAACCCTTAGCCGCCACTGTTCATCTGCCACCGCCATCGCACAGGTTGAGCCATGCTGCCGTCGTTGCCACTCAAATCGGGCCGTCTGACCACACCTCGCAGCGTAACCCAGAACTCGCACACGTGCCTCCGACTCGTAGCAGTCGCTCGTTCGCGAGCCCCTTGTCCCGCCTGGTTCGCAAGATGCCGTCACAGCACGTCGAGCCACACTAACAAGTCATCCACGCAGTCCACGCCATTTGCAGTAGCTTCAGTCGCGCCTCTACTACTTAGGTTCGCCAGCCTCAGCACGCCCTGCACGCGTGTCCCCTACCGCCATAGTAGCGAGCCATCTCGCGCAGACGCAGCCTTGTTCTTTGCTAGTTCTCGTAGCTAGCTGCTTCGCCGTGCCATGCTCGATATGTTAGAGAGTTTGAGGTGATCTTAATCAATTTCATGTTTAATCGTCAGTTGGTTGGGTTGTTCTGACTATGGGTAATGCAATGTTGTGCTGTTAGGCTTTATTTTTGTTGGATCTCAAGGTGTGCATTGTTGGTTCTGGTTGATTCTTATTTTCTAATTATTGGACAACCATGTCACCTGTAGATGTTGGGTAAGTTTTTCGAAGTGATGTAGTTGGATTAAAGTTTGTTTGTGTTGATGATTACTTTTGCGTGACCCGAAGCTAATTTTTAGATGCATTTTGTTAAGTTGAGCAAGCTGAGTTTGATTGATCTTTTGGCTGCAGGTCAATGAGCATTTTGTTGATTATTTTGTATTATTGAAACAGGTAAGGGCTTACCTACTTGGGTTGTATGGACCCTACACAAGGTGAAACTGACTGTGATATGAATATCTATTGATGTTTGAGATGTATGTTGGTGCAAAGTAATGTTTGAGATGTGTGTTGATTATTTGCTTGTTGCGTTGTGTGCCTCGTACTTTGGGATTATAGGGTCCTAGGGTGCCACCTAGAATATTATTTTAATTAGTATATACGATATGTATGCTCAGTACCTCGGGATTATGGGGTCCTGGGGACATCTTATATGTGGTTTTATAATTGTATTATTCTTATAAGCATGCTAGGATTATGGGGTTCTAGCATGTTGTTTCTCTTATTGTTGTTTTGTGGATCTCTTGGTATGCGGGTAAGTTAGTTTGTGATGACACGATTTGGTTACAACGAGTCAAGATCATGTATGTTAGTATCCCGTTAGAATGTATGTTGAGCTTATTGAGCATGTTTGGTGATTTGTTATGTGATAGAACTTTTAGTTGTCATCATCTAGAGGATGTAGAGACACGTCATATTGTTGTCTCATTGGGTCGGTATCGTTGAAGATTTTAATCCCGCGCTCGATAGTTAGGGATGTGATGTAACATGCCGCCCCCCGCGATGCCTAGTTTGTAGCTCTATAGGTGGGCCCTGATCATAGTGTACGCCTGCTATGAGAGGGTTTTAGCTTAGGGCGATAGGTGTGAACAGGCTGACTCGGATCGCTGGTGAGAGCCTCTAGGACCGTGCCTCAGTGGACACCTTTCTTTGAATTTTAAGCTTGTCGACCTGTACCAGGTCAGTCTGTGTAGGCCTACACCTGACTGGTTTTCAGCACCATATGGTGTATGCGTACACATACCGAGTGTCAGGTAGATGGCTCACCTGGCTGGTGTCGTCAGTACACCAATAGTGAAAAATTATGTTTGAGCTAGATAGTTGTGTAACGAACATCGTGTCCAGTCGTATTATCTAAAACAGGTGAGTGTCTCAAGGGCCTCACAAGAAAGTTGTGTAACGTACTTCATAATCAGTTTTATTACTAAAGTTAGGTGGGTGTCTTAAGGGCCTTACAAGAAAGAGTCATGCAGCAAACCTCATGACCAAGTAAAAAGCTATGATAAGCCGAGGGTAAGTTGATTGGTTGAGAAAGACATGTAACGAAATTCATGGAAAGTTGGTAAGCTATGTTGAGACGGGAGTAGATATGTATTGCTAGCATGATAGGTTCTACTTTGTGCACTGTACCTCTGTTGGAGAGTTCTTACTGAGTATTATTTATACTCACCCTTTCGGTGGTTTTATTTTCCATAGGTAATCAAAGACACCACCAAGACGGTTAGCTGGTAGATGTTAAAGAGGTCATGGGTAGAGCTTGCTGCATTAGCCTGAGTAGTTGATAGGATAGAATTCCTTTCCGTAATTTGTTGGGCAAGCTAAGATAGAGTTCCTGTTATTTCTGTTAACTACTGTTAAACTGTGGGGCATGGATGCCTTTTTGCATAACTTCAATTATTTATTTAAATTGTATTTAGAACTACCTTGGCCAAGGGCTTTTACTTACGATTTGAAATAAATTCAACAGGAGCAGTTACTTGTTTTAAATTTGAAATTTGAAAAACTTATGTTTTAACCGTATTTAAGTCAACATGTTCGTAGGATTCGTAGTTTAAAATTATGGGTCCTTACAATAATAGCCTAAAATGTGCTCTATTTGAGAGCTATTAGCAGCGGAAGCATGTGAATAATAAAAATTTTCACAATAATTAATCCAATTAATTATCTTTGATTAATCTAATTAATTTATATGCAATACCCTAGGTAATTGACATGTTATTGATAAATAATACTTACATTGACTTTCGCCTCTAATCTAATCTCGTGGGTCTTTATGTTGAATAAGATCGAATATTCTCCGTGGACGATCTCAAACAATCTCCTTCGCTCTTCCAGACTATGACTTCTTTGCTACCTTTGCTACAACTAAGTGCTTGGTCGAAAGCATCTAAAGAAGGGACCTAGGAACTTAAGCATCTAAAGAAGAGAGCTAGGAACTTAAGCATCTAAAGAAGGGAGCTAGGAACTTTGTCAGTATAGTCTGACTATGAAGGAGAAAAGAGATCTCAGCTTTTAGAGAGGTTTTTCAACTTTGTGAGAAAGGTTACTCTGAAAGTGAGTGGGATGAGAATGAAGACCTCCAAGGCCTCTTATTTATAGTAGAGAAATAATTGTTTCAACTTAGAATTTTCCGATGTGGGACAAAAATCAAAGAGTTTTTCCTTTTCATGAGATTTTCTAAAATTCTATATATTTTTTTATTTACTTTAATTGATATTTATCAAATAAATTCTAATTCCATAATATATCCAATATACTATAAATAAATAAATGTCTAATTAATATATTCAATATATTAATTCTCTACTTTAATAATTATCCAATAATAATTAACCCAATTAATATGTCCAACATATTAATCAATATTCTTCATTTAAAAATTATCCAATAATTATTAAACCAATTAATACGTCCAACATATTAATTACTGTGATATCTTAATTAGATAATTATTCAATAATTATTTATAATTAATTTATCAAATAAATTAATTTCTCCTTATTAATATTTATTCAATATATATTAAATTAATATATCCAATATATTAATTAGCAAGTTTAATAAATTAAACTTTATGCTCTTATTAATTATGTCCCACATAATTAGTATGTAAATTTGAACTCTTCAAACTCACTCTCTAATAAACATAGTGTACCAGCAAGTAGGAGCTAGTCTGGGGATCGGTGGACCTATAGATTGAAAGTTACAACGACCTGAGATCTAATCCCTATTCGTTAACATCAGACTTATTTCACTAAAGGCCTGAGCTGAACTCTTTCGCACTATAGAACAAGTTAACTTCCACGGATATAATCGGTCATCTATCATATGATCATTCGTGGGCTTGTTCGTAATTCATAGCTGGGACAAGAAATCCGTTCTACCCTTGTGATTACATATTTTTCCTTAAGCACAACCGATTCCTCTAATGAACAAGTGTTTATAGTCAAACTATAAATCAATGTCCTCTTGGGCCAATGAGAGGCGGGATCCCTTTGTCCAAGCCTTGAAATAAGTTCTTAAGGGAACAACTCCACATCTTCCTCAAATTTTGGGAAGGCGTGAATTCCTTTTTGTGATGTTGCAATTCCAGCCACTCACTACGGCAACCCCCAACATGAGAAGCTTATTGACCTAGCGTTGTTTGGCTGGTCTCTCCCATGCATATCAAAGGATGCTTTCATAAAGTAAGAGTTCACAACCCACTAAGGATTAAGATCACATTGACATACGATCATCCTTAGTGAAGTAGTTGATACAATTATATAACGAAATTACTAGATCGATCATAAAACTTCTAGTCCCGTCTTATGCAAAAACTCTTTTTTGCATAGGCACCCTACTGACATGTCTCCACATGAACAAACAGGATTAGGTTGTTTTCAAAGCAGGCCGTACATACAACGTCACCAAGTACTTGAAACTAGATCCACTTGTATATTTCACATACTTGTCCAAGTATACATCCAAATAACCATGAGAATATCGCTATTAATCCAATTAATGCGATAAAGCTTAACGACGTTTGTATATTAAATGCACAATAAATGAAAATAATAACTTTTATTAATAACTGAAATATAACATTGAATGTCTAACATTAAATGCTTGTTCTTTAAATACAAACTACTAGGCTTTTAAGGCACAATCTCTAATAAATTGGATACTTTTAATTTAGGGGAAAAAGTTTTTTTAGTACCTACATTTTTTTACAGAGCTTCAATTTGGTTCCTATGTTTAAAAAATGAACACTTGTCCCTTTACATCTCAATAATGCACCATTTAAGTCCTTAAGATAAAAGAACTGTCGGTAACATAACAGAATGTTGACTATGATGATGACTATACTATTTTTTAACATTTTTACAACTAAAATCAAAGTAAATAAAAAAAACTCGAGCAATCTAACCCAAACGAAACCCATTTCCATTTTCATCTTTTCAAATGTTTGTTTCTTCTTCCATTCCTTTACATTTCACATCTCTTTTCAAAACTTCGTTCATCTCTAGATGAAGTGGGTTTGCTTCGGCTCTGTTATGATTGAATTTTGCTTGATGTTTTGATGTGGAATTGGTCGGATCGATACATTTGGAAAGATTATGATTTGTGGATTCAAAATAAGATCTCCATCTTTGAAGATGAAACGTCACTAGATTTTTTTTTTATCTAAAAATGAAAATTTTACTAGGTTTCTTATGTATGTGTTTTAAATTTCAAATTTTAATTATTTATTTTCTATTAAAAATCAAATATAATATAACCACATCATCCATCTATTGAGTTTAAAAATAGTTTAGTCATCATATTAGCCAACATTATGTTATGTTATTAACGAGTTTGTTATCTAAAGGACTAAAATAGTGTATTATTGAAATGTGAGAGACAAAAATGTTCATTTTTTTAATCATAGGGACCAAATTAAAACTCCATCTCAAACCTAAGGACTAAAGATATATTTTTCCTTTTAGTTTACCAAATACACATTTTTTTTAAAATTCAATTAAGACATAAAATTAAAAATGAAAGAATATATAAATTAACCACAACATTAAAAGTTCATAGACACCTGTGATGCTTACAAGCATCGTGGTACCGCAACGTATGATGCTCAATGAGTTTATGCGTTCGAACCGACCTTTTTTTTTTATCGCAAAGCACACAAGAGTATTGGAACCTATTTGTATTAGTAGAAACTCATTTTCAAAGGAATTGAATGTCCGAAATTTGAGAGCTTCTAGAGAGAGTATCATTTAGAGTGAGAGGGTCTCATACTCTCTTAGGATGCCAAAAAAAGTAGAGCTCGATTAGATGTTACAAGTTCGAAACCTCCCATCTCCAAATGTTGTTGACTAAAAAAAAAAACTCTTTTAAGATGTGTTTGAGACACAAGTTAAGTTATTATAAACAAAGGATTATGATAAACAAAGGGTTATTATAAACGATAGGTTATTGTTATATATGATGTTTGGGCACTAAACTATTGTAACCAGGATTATGATAAACGTGGGGTAATTAAAAAAAAAAAAACAATATCCAAGCTTATACTATATGTTAATAGGTTTTTTTTACTACATTTATGAAAGAAAATAACATTTGGGAGCTGGTGCCTGCAATCCTCAAAATTGGGAGGCCTTATCCTCAAACTTGAGAAGGTTTCAGCCTTTAATGTGGTTTCTAACTTTGTTTCGTCTGTTTTCTTTAGTGTGAGGAAGATGGTTCAGAATGAAGCTTAATCTTTCTCTCAGTTTTGAAGATAGGCGCCTTCTCCTTGATTGACATGACTTCACTCCTAAGAAAGAGGGTTTCTGCAAGAAAAGGTCTCATTCGTTGCTTGTTAGAGGATACCTTTGTGTTTCATTTGAGATGAGCCATTTAGTGAGATGGCAAATCTTTCGTTTCTTTGGAGAGGGGGTGCAGGCTAGGAAGAAAATCTTGCAACGACGACCTGACTGCTTAGCTAAAAGAGGCACAAAAGAGAAAGGAGTTAGGGCTAAAGTTAGAATAGCTCGTGGAAGAAAGAACCTACCTTTTGTTAAAGGAAAAGTTTGTGCTGAAAAAGAGATGGGAAAGGTAAAATAAAAAGGTTTGAAGATGAGAACTATTCGTACTATGCTGCTAGACACACTACTCGAGATGTTGCAAGTCGTCAAGCATGCAAAAGTTGGGAGATGGGGACCATTAACCCGATAAAGAGGGTATAATTGCTCTAAAATAAATTAGAGCTAAATACCGATTTTAGAGATCGAACCGTGATCAGGGTGTTGAATTGGATTTCAACCAAACAATGAAACCATCAGGCCACCGATCCTTTCGGTATTTGTTCTCTCATTCTCAACTTTGGTGCAATCACTCACTTTATTTCTCACATTTGTTATGACGATGGCTTGTACTGATGATTTAATCTTATCAAGCGACTTTTTTCTTCCTTCTCGTTGTTGTGTTGCCTTTTATTTGTATTGTGCTTTTAGACATTGGTGTGACTTTAGGGATTGGTCCCGTATTTGATGTTTGTTATGTTTGGGAGGCGTGGCTTAAACGTTGATCGGAATGAAAGTTATTGTTTTCTAAAAAAAGAAAGAGTTTTTTTTACTACATTTGTAATACTGGTGTACACGTTTCTCTAAAATTAGATATTTTTACATTTTCACAAACATTTAAACTTAATAGGTTTTTTTTATCCAATTATGTGTTCGGGAGGGGGAATGATAATGATTATGGGGAAATGAGAATTAGGGAAAGAATAGGAAAGAGAATGATTATTTGTGTTTGAGGTGAATGAAATGATTATGTGGAGATTGATTATTTATGTCTCGGGTGAAGTAAATGATTATAAGAAAAATAAAATAATGAATATGATGTGGGTAAAAAATAGTGATGTGATTTATAAAAAGTTGTTGGAGAGAATAAAAATAATTAAGAAAACAATAAAAAAAAATGTGATTTTTGGATAATCAGAGAAATCATCCCTATTTGCATACTTTCCTTATTTTTTTGTGGAACACACCTAAATTTAATAGTTGATAAATGTATTTTAAAATAATTTTTTAAAAAATAAAAAAACAATTCTTTATCCTAAGAAAGAGGCAAAAGGTGCAACGCTCAACACAAAATACAAATTTGCAACCTTGATGAGTCCAACAAAGCACAACAAATTTCAATATTTCCCATAATGCCCATGTCTTCAGTCCATAAAATCCACGCTCCAAAGGGCTTTCTCGTCCATGACATAACGTAGAAATTTCGTACGGGCCGTTTATAAACACGCCCGTCACTTATATTTACCATCAAATCTCTTCGATTTTTGTTTATCGTCCATTATTTCTCATCGGGAAAATCTCTGAACGGTAAGTCTGTAATGGGAGATCCCGCCGGAGATCTTAAATTTGACGGTCCGATCGACGGCAATGTCCTTGCCGCCATGGCCCTTGCCCGGTACGGCGTGGACCGGATGTTCGGCGTCGTCGGAATCCCCGTTACCGCTTTGGCAACACGCGCCGTTTCTCTCGGAATCCGATTCATCGCCTTCCACAACGAACAATCGGCTGGCTATGCCGCTTCGGCCTATGGATATCTAACCGGCCGTCCTGGTGTGCTTCTTACTGTTTCTGGCCCTGGTTGCGTCCATGGCCTTGCCGGCGTTTCCAACGCCATGGCTAACGCTTGGCCTCTCGTCATGATCTCTGGTTCTTGCGATCAGAGAGATTTCGGCCGTGGTGATTTTCAGGAGCTTGATCAGGTCGAGGCTGTAAAGCCCTTTTCGAAATTTTCCGTGAAGGCGACGGATATTACCGAGATTCCGAATTGTGTCGCTCGGGTTCTTAATTCGTCGGTTTCGGGCCGGCCTGGGGGTTGCTATTTTGATCTTCCGTCGGATGTTCTGCACCAGACTGTTTCTGAGTCTGAGGCAAAGAGATTATTGACTGAGGCGGAGGCGGATGAATTCTCACGTCGCGAGGTGATTCCTAGGGTTCCGAATTCGCAGATCGAGGAGGCGATTTTGTTGTTGAAACGTGCTGAACGGCCATTGATTGTGTTTGGTAAAGGGGCGGCGATTGCGCGGGCCGAGGAGCAGTTGAAGAAGCTTGTGGAGAGCACTGGAATTCCATTTCTTCCTACTCCAATGGGTAAAGGATTGTTGCCTGATACTCATCAGCTAGCAGCTACGGCGGCTCGGTCGTTGGCGATTGGTAAGTGCGATGTGGCGCTTGTGGTTGGGGCGAGGCTTAATTGGTTGTTGCATTTTGGGGAATCGCCTAAATGGTCCAAGGATGTGAAGTTCATTTTGGTTGATATTTGTAAGGAAGAGGTTGAATTGAGAAACCCCCATTTGGGTTTGATTGGCGATGCGAAAGAGGTGTTGGAATGTATTAACAAGGAGATTAAGGATGACCCGTTTTGTCTTGGGAAGTCTCACCCATGGGTTGAAGCCATTTCGCAGAAGGCGAAGGACAATGTGGCGAAAATGGAAGTTCAGCTTGCGAGGGATGTCGTGCCGTTCAATTTCTTGACGCCTATGAGGATCATTAGAGATGCTATCTTGGCTCTTGGTAGCCCTGCGCCCATAATTGTGTCTGAAGGGGCGAATACAATGGATGTTGGTCGGTCAGTTTTGGTTCAGACTGAGCCAAGGACCAGGTTGGATGCAGGAACATGGGGAACAATGGGGGTTGGCTTGGGCTATTGCATTGCTGCAGCTGTTGCTTCGCCGGATCGATTGGTAGTTGCTGTGGAAGGCGATTCTGGATTTGGATTTAGTGCCATGGAAGTTGAGGTATTCATTTTCCCCTTTACACTTCTCTTTCATCATTGCAATTGGTTAGAATGTTGTATGGTCAGTGTTCGATTCTTAGCCTAGATGTCTTACCTATTGAGAGCATAGTTAAGTTGACTGAAAATGTTGTCTTGAATAAATCATCATAGTTACTTATTGGTTTGGAAATTTTTGTTTGTTGGATACTGTGTTTCATTTCAGCTGTCTCTTGGGCAACATAATCCTCAAAAAAACATGTGGACAATCTTGATCAGTATTTCTAGGACTAGGACAATTCTTGGACATGTTCATAGGCTGTTTCAGAAGGAGTTTCTTCCTTGTCACGATGGTTGAGTTTTAGATGTCATAATCATTACCTTTAGGTTCTATTTTTTGGTCCAAGATTTCCCTTATTTTCTGCATTTACATGTGCCACACAACGTCTTTCAGATCAACTATTCTTGCTTACAATATTGACCTCAGATTATTTAATATCCTAAGTAGGCACCATAGTTGTTTAAAAAAAGTAGGTAACAAGTACCATAGTATTATATACAAATTTGTCATCATTCCAATCGAGTTTTATAACTTTGTCCGTTGTGGATTTTCTTAACCTCTGTTGAAGTGTCTAGATGTTTTTCTGTATCTGATTTCTGTTTGTAAAGCTGTACATCTTACTTTAAGTTGGCTCGTTTGTATACAAAATGAAGTTCTCTCTGGTGTTCTTTCAGAAGAGTTCCTTATAATCTTTTAATTGGCCAGTTTTACTTCTCATACTGTTAAGACATTCAGAAACAAACAGTTTCTTTCCTCTTCACTAATGTCTCTATGCCAGTCTTTCCAATCCAACTTCGAGCTGAGACATGTTTCGAGCTTTCGTTTTCTTAGTGTCAAAGCATTTTCCTTTTTACGGGGGGATATGTTCTGCCTTCTCATTTGATTTGCTAATGAAATTTTACATTTTTCTGGTTTTCAACAGACGCTTGTTCGATACCAGTTGCCAGTGGTCGTGATAGTTTTCAACAATGGTGGTGTATACGGTGGTGACCGCAGAACACCACAAGAAATTACTGGACCCTATAAGCATGATCCTGCGCCAACTTCGTTTGTCCCATCAGCCAATTATCACCAAATGATTGAGGCTTTTGGAGGTAAAGGATACTATGTCGAAACGCCTGAAGAACTGAAATCTGCCCTATCTGAGTCATTTTCTGCACGAAAGCCAGCAGTTGTAAACGTCAAGATCGACCCCTATGCGGGCGCAGAAAGCGGGAGGTTGCAACACAAGAACTGAAGATAAGTCTTTAAACTCCTGTCATTTGTGCGGAATGAATTAAGCTTGACCAATGTTTAAAGCGAGCTTGGTTTTGTCTTCTTTTCTTTTTCAATACCCTAAGTTATGAACTTATGAACTTTGAATAAAGTTGAATGTAACTTGTAAAGCCAGCAGTTGAAGACAGCCGCGTAGTTTGATAAAATGATAAAATAGAGCTCTGTTATAGTTTTTAGTGGGAGGCCAGTGGTATAACTTATAAGTGGGTTTGGTTCCGTTGGATCTCTCTGTCATGTTAAATTTTTTCTTTTGATAAATTATTATAAAAAAATATCTCTAAACATTACCAATTGTTCAAAATATATTTTAATATTTCAAAAAGTTGCAATTTTATGATTGACCTAATAATTCAAGTAAAAATGCCCCCCTTTTTTACAAATTCAATTCAGATTAGCATCTTAGTCACAACCTTGTGTTTTAGATTATTATTAAATTAATCTTTTGTTCAACATTCAAACATATTTTAGTTGAAGGCAATGGGCAAGTTTTAGGGATATTTTTATAATTTAGTTTTTTATTGAAAGAAATTCAAAGTTATGTAGAATTGAACTTCAATTTTTGGACCAGCTTAATGAATTAGAGAATGTCGACTAGAATTTGGGAATAAACAACTTTTGATCGAAGGGTGTTCGAGCTATGAAAGAATTCACATATCATGTTCCACAGGGTGGATCCAATAATGTTTAGTTGACATTAGAGTTTTAGCTTACGATTTTTCTCTCTTTTACAAATGCTAACAACAAAATATGGAGATGACATTAGGAAGTGTGTTGGAGTCGTTCATAGTGTAGGGTGGAGGCATTAAAATGAAGGATCAATGGGTACATGTTGGTGGTGGCCGGAGTTCTACCACACTTCCTTCAGCGTGGCGGCTGACACTTTTTCTTAGATCGGAGAACGATGGCCGGAGTGTTAAGGTTTATGCCATAAGAACTTAGTTTATTTATTATTTCAATTATAAATTAATAAATTTATTGTTTTATTTAATTCACATTATCCAAATCCAAGTAGGTTGTTGTCATGAAAACTTGAATAAGTATAAGTAGGTCTTTATTCAAGTAAATCACTTAAAGTTGTCTACAATATATGGACTTAGGTTGGACGTCTTGTCTTAGTAACACGGTTGATACAACCCACTTTACAAGCATTGTAAAAGACCTCATCTAAGTCGTTCGCGATGGTGACATGTGACTGAGGATATCTATGAAAAGAGTTTGCATTAGACTGGACGAGAAATACTTGATTTGTCTAGGTAATGATTCGTTATAGACTGAGATCAATATTTCACTTGGATGATCGTATGTTGATTTGATCTAAATTCTAAGTGTGTTGCGAATTCATCTGTAAGAACCCGACTTCTAAAATACTCCTAGATATGGTTCTTACTCAGCATGCATGGTTGAAATACAGTTATAACAGAAAAAAAAAAAAAAACTAAAATTTAAAACTTCTTTATTCAACAATTAACCGTTCCAATGACATTAACTGAAAACATATGGTTCAAGCTTCTGGTAAGAGATTATTAAAGCAGTTAAAAAATGAATGTGAAATAGAAGTTCAACCCTAACTAACATGCTGAATCAAAATAAATAAAGAATAAAGACAGTGGACTCCTATGATCCATCAGCTCCTCCACTTGCCATCCCGATGCTGTCCCAAGTTACCTGGTAGAAAACCACAGATATAAGGGTGAGTATAAACATACTTAGTAAGAACCCCTAACCGGGGTACAATACGCACAGTAACACATCATCCAGCATCCTAGCCATACATGCAATACAATCAATCCATCAGTCCATAACTTGAGTTATTAACATAACTCCCATTTATGAGAGTACTCAGACTCCCAACTTAATGATCAGCTCACCGTACTGATATGAATACTTAAGGGATGCCTCAAGTGTTTGGCTCTAGACCAACTGGGAATGGTGTACTTACGACACTAGCTCAAGGAAGCTTTCATCCCAGCATCCAGTGCGTGTACACATACACCGCATGCTACTGCAAACCAGGTAAATGTAGGTCTATGCAAACTGCACTAGTCTAGGTCCACATGCTTAATGACTCGAAATTGTGTCCACTGATCCACAGCTGGTGGGAGGCCCTAGGCACCCAACTATGCAGCCTATTCACACATCTCGCTTGAAGCTAATGACCTTTCCATGATAGGCTTTCACCATGGTCGGAATCCTGGTCTAGCAGGCTATAAACTAGGCTACATCAGGGGTGGCATGTTACATTACATCCCTTCAGCGCCTTTAGATGATGACAACCTATCTGTAACTACGAGTACTACATGCTCAGTTCCCTATCAGATCACACAAACGTGCTTATCAATAATACATTCATCCCTAACAGGATACTAGAAAAGAAGTAATACAGAACTGATGACATGCTAGCACCTAGACAGATTATCACAACAACTCAGGCTAAGCTATCTATACATGCTCCATAACAGTAAAACATACAAGGCGACATATACAATAAGTATTAACATATGTGCAGAGTCCACACAATGCAGGTAGGAAATCCTTACTAGAAAATAGTACAAAACAGTTGCTCTTGGAGTTGTAGATAATATCACCACACACCTAAACAAACAACCTAGCATAAACAACTAATTAGGCATCTAAACAAACACTTAAACCAACAAAGAGTCTTGGGATAAGAATTTAAGCTCCCTAAATAAAACAGCAATGCATTCGGCACGTGACAAGCAGCAGCGGTGCGGCTGCTCGGTAAGGCAAGGCATATGGACTCGGTGTTGGGACGTTGCTACGTGCGGCTGCTCAGCAACAAGGAACGACGCGAGCTAGGTAGGCGCTGCGCTGGGCTCGGTGCACTGGAAGCGTGCGACTCGGGTGCAGGCAAACGAACGCACAGAATCATGTACGAACGAGGCGACGTGACGCGATCAGCGTACAAGCGAGCAGGTGCAACGTGCGATGATCAGTGTGCAGGCGAGCGACTGGGCAGGTGATAGCGCTAAATAATATAACTATTTAAGCCTCTGAACCCTTGCATTTTACTAAAAAAAGTAAGCAAGCGAACAACATAAAAAAGGAATTAACTCGAACATTCGCGTTTATCTATACATGCCAGCAGGAAGCACACGCATAATAGAAGTTAAGTATAATGCAGTTTCTAAGATGAAAACGTGCGTATAAATGCGAAAATCATATTATTATTCCCGAACTCGCTGACGTGTTTAAATTCGAAGGAAACACTACGGATGCTGATGAAGACTGAAGTGGACGCGTCAAGGAAACAGAAAAGGAAAGACTGGATGACAATCGAATTACGAAATCAAAGGAACCAAGAAGGAAAGAATCATCAAACGAATATTCCAGACAAAATATCTGCGCAAGGATTGAACGTGGTCAACAAGAAACCTCAGACTTTATAAATTGTGGAAAAATCGAAGAAAAAGGTGTGCTGGTTCGGAAAGGATACTACCGTTGATGGGCGTTATAGATGCCGAGGTCTCTTAGGAGATCTCGGTGGAATTTGTTCATCTGTAGTCCTGAAAGAACTTAGTACCACTTGGTGTTTTTTAGAAGAAGACTTCGTTGGCAATAATGTGAGCAATTCTATCAACTCCATAGATAGTTTAGTTTATCATTTAATACATTGTAGTTTGCATTTCATATTTCATACTCTGTTTTATCGCATTTCATAGGAGTAATTGTAACGCTTTCTTAGAATTAATTCTATGAGTTCTTTGTTTCAGATTTGATCTCATGTTAAGCAATTTATGATTAGATTTAATATTAAGAAGCAACCTTAGGAAAACCATGTAGTATTATCATTCAATTTAAATGTCAAGTGAAGGGGGAAAAGCAGTAAAAGCAACGGTTAAATTTATTTATCGCGGGTCGATTGATTGTCCACTCGTAAGTGCTTAGCATTTGCTTTAGGAAATGGAATGTTAAGGGGTTAACCTCACCGTATTCACTAGGCAATACTTAGTCTTGAGTATTTTAGAGGGAAGTTAGGGATAATCATCTCACTAGCTACATACGCAACGCTTGCGCTTAAAAGTAAATCTACCGGCAATGTACAGGCAAGTGGCAGTCAAGTACTCTAGGAGGAGGCGTGAGGTTGAAGTTTAGTATGTGTTAATTTTCTCATGACAACTTAACTTGTTTTAAATTGAATTGTAATGCGAACGTCTCTTTATTAGTTGATTAGTTAGAATTAGGCATTTCAAGTTATCTTAGGGTATCGAGTAAAATATGAATGCAGGTGAAAGATTTTATAATGCTGTTTATTCATTAAGCATGCGTCGGCTAGCTACCCACGCATGCTAGCCTCCAGCTTACTCGGAAGAGGAACCTAGCGGAAAACCTAGCAGGTTACGTTTAGTCTGGTGCAAAGTGTTTTGCATCATTAATTGGGACTAAGATTAATCCCGCTAGTGCGTACGAAGCCCTGAGCTTATTTGTGTGGAATTGCAGCAGGAGTTAAATTTTGCACCATCAAATGCGAAAGTATTTGTTTGTAAGGGAAGTATGATTTGGGTCTCACCAAGCAACACATGCATGTTTGTTCTTTAACCTAGTTGATTTAAAGCATTAACATTAGTATAGATTTATTTATTGAGCACAAAGCAACACCCTTTTGAATCCATTCTTGTTCTTTACATTCAACATTTGACTTATATCGATGCACTACAAATTCTCTATGGGATCGATAAATTATATACTTATTACTTACTACACTCCGACTGCATATACTTGTGCGTAAGCGATTCTGAGTCATACTTAGCATTAGGTTTGCTCCAAATTAATTACTGTACGAATATATTAGCACCCGGATCGCAGGTCAATAGGCGTGCGCAAATGCGTGCGGACGAGTGGGCGGCTATGTGAGTGACAATCTAGTGAGGCACAATTGGTTGCGATCTGCGGTGTGAGGTGGCTGTGCGATGAGTGGCTAGGGACAGTGGGAGTGATCGAGTGAGCGACAATCAAAGGAAAAACTCGGGTTCTCTAGAACTCTCTTTCTTTGAACGATCGATAGAATAAGACTGCGTCAAAGAAATTGATCGTAAAAAATCCCTTTTCGACTTAAGACTCAAATCCTAAAATTGAAAAACTAACCTTCCAAGTCTTAAAATCACAAAAACTACCTTGAAGCTCATTAAAACATAAAATAGGCCCTATGGGTGAATTTGCCAATTTACCCTTAAGGTTAAAACAGCAATAACGGCCCAACGAACTTAGATAACGGTTAGAAAATCATACCTGGAGAGTCGTAACGAAAACTCGAGCCGTTACATCCTAGTTGTGAAAGCGTCATTTGATGTGCATGAGTGAGAATAGCCGACAATGCTGATTCAATATGTCTCTCACGTTAAGAATTGTCGTATTGAGTAGTTTGGAACGTAACGTCGCAAGATGGAGTTCACTCATTCCATGAGTAGTTCTCTTAATGATTGATTCTAGAGCTTGAACAAATGGTACATGCTTCTCATTGACCTGAGAGAATACCCATTTATGGTTGGACCACAAACAACTTGTTCATTAGAGGAGTCAGTGACACTTAAAGGAGAAATATATAATTACATGGGTAAAATAGACTTTTAACCCAACTTTAATTATGGACAACATGTGAAGAATCAATTTGCAAATGATCTATTATATCCATGAACACAGTTTGTCATATTGCGCGTAAGAGTGTAACTCATGCCTTTTGTGGAATAAATATGCAGTTAACGATTGGAGATTCAATTCGGACTAAAAGGTTTGGGCCAATTAAACTCTTATCGTTGGAACTTACAACTTGTACGTACATCAGGTTCTCAAGCTAGCTCATAAGAATAGTAGGTTGGTAGGTATGTAAAGTTTAGTTTGAATAATTCAAACCAATTTAGTTAATATGTTGGACATATTAAAGTGAGAGATATAGTTTAATGTATTGGATACATAAACTAATTATTAATATATTAGATATATTAATAAATTAATATTTATTTGATAAATATTAATTAAGGAGAAAGAATTAATATATTTGATGTATTAATTGTAAATATTTGTTAGATAAATATGATTGAGGGCATTTATAATATATTTGATATATTAATAATTAACTAATCAATCAGTAAATGATTAAAAAAAATGTAAACCGGACGAGATAAGGAAATGCATATGGGGAATATATTGCTTATCCCCATCCTAGTTTAGCTTGTAGCGAATTTTTACGGTTTGGATAAGCCTTTGTCGATGAGAGTTCTGAATTCTAAAGCTTGATCTCTGAATTTTCTGACTTGATGACTGATCTTGAAGGCTAATGAATCTGAATTGTTGGATGCTCTGAGTTTTGAATTGTTTGACTGATAGTTCTAGGAGTTTCTGAGTCATCAATCTGTAGTTCTCAGTTCAGGTCCTTTGTAAATGAGAACCCTAAAACGATATTATGACATGTAAGTTAAATAATAAAGAAAAAATATACTCTTCATCACCTAACTTGAAAAGGGTTTCATTTTTTTAGACTATAACAATAATTTTTAACCATTTTTTTTCCTAATTTTTTTAATCGTATCTACACAATATTATTTATTTTTCAATTAGATAATTAAAAATTAAAACTTAAAAAAAAAAAAATGTTTTATAATTGAAAATAATATTTTTTTTTTCATATTTTTATATCAAAATACCTAAACTAAGTTAATTTTTCTATCATTTATGTTATACAATGTTGAGTATCCTATGAAATTAAAATAGAAAAATAACTATATAAAAGATATTAGTGCACGTAAGTTAAAATAATGAAGAAAAAAAAATCATTTCGTTACCTAAACCAAACATCAGTTTTATTTTTTTAGACTTAGAACAACAATTTTATAATCAATTTATTTTTTTATTCTATACATGTATTTTATTTCCTTGCATTTTTTTATTTTATTTTTTATCTATCCAATATTATAGATTTCCAATTAGCTAATTGCAATTTGAACTTAAAAATAAAGAATTATGTTTTATAATTTAGAATAACATTTTTTTTGCTTATTTTTCTATCAAAATATTTAACTAAGTTGATTTTTTATTATATA
>JBBMKA010000022.1:7353230-7365860 GCA_037833695.1 Sechiopsis laciniata | reverse complement strand
AATTAGAACCTTTGAAAGTTGAGGGATTTAAATGGAACAACCTTGAAAGTTGAGGGACCAATTTAGTATTTTAACCTTTTATTTATTTATTATTTTTGTTTTTGCATAAAACTCAAGCAGAAAATTTTAATTAAAACTTGCGGATTTAGAAAAGGAAAAAGGCACCAAAATTAATAATAATAATAATAATAATATGGAAAAATTGCAGAAACTATCTCTAAAGTATGGTGTTTGTATAATGAAATCCTTAAATTTTCAATTTGATCAATCACCTCTCCTAAAATTTGATAAGTGTTGCAATTGCAATTAAGTACTTTAAATTAAATTTGAGAGATTTCTAAGGGTAAATTTGTCTCATCTTTGTCCCTCTAAAAATGGCAGCTCTCTCTTTCTCTACAGCCACCTGTGCTGAAAACGGAGAGGATTTACAAGAGGGAAATAAAAGTTGTGCAATCCACCCAGAGAAAAATAAGGTGGCAGAATTAATATATATAAAATAAAAAGTAGAGAGATTGTCGTCAGGCATGTGGTAGCCTCAAAAGAAGCCGGCGCAGGCCTCGCAAGGTAATTGAAGGAACCGGGCGGATGCTTTATATACGGTGGGTTCAGCCATACTAGGTCATACCCGGTGGCCAAACACTGCTCAAGTAGTATATAAAATTTGTCAACAACTTCCATTTATATTTGTGACTGTGCGGATCAAATTGCGCAAACCTCAACTAATGTCGTGGACATATCATTTGATCCTATAAAATTTAGATATCAAAGAAACCAATATAAAATTTAGTCTTAGCTCATTTAATTTATATTATTTATAAAGTGTATGCAAGAAGGGCGAGCATATACGACCTTTGTCAAAGGATCACTCAAATAAAATTTATAAACTAGCTTACAATTAATTAATTTGCAGTTTAATAATGGGTCAGGTTGATCCGCAACGATGCTGAACGAGAGTGAGATGTAAGCATACACTAGAAAGTGGTTGTTTTTTTAGATTACAACAATTGGGGGTGGAGGAGATTTGAACTCATGACCTCTTAGTCTGTGGGTGTACATTTATGCCGTTGAACAACTGCTATGTGGGTTTACACTAAAAAGTGGTAAATAAACAAATAAAAATAACTAAAATCAGCTTGATGGTGACCAACGACGTTGAGGTTCATCGGTTTAGTGATTTAGCATTATTCTAAGTTCCAATATGCAATCATGATCTATTTCATTGATTAATTACACTAAAATCTCGCAACAAAAAGGGCATTCGAGTTGGGCATCCTCAATCAAGTTCCTAAGCTCTCTAGAGAGACTCAGAACATGGTCAATCCATACCACCCTTGAGAGTTTACTTGGGATCTAGGATCCTAATCTAGAATTTAATAGGTCATTATTAAGTTTTAGAAGCTTTAATTTCTAGATGTCAGACAACCTTGGATGTTGGGGATCTATAGATGTCATCTAATATCCATTCTTTTTTCACTATAGACATTGAACACTTGAGATGACGAGTATTGATTTCCTTTCGTCTATAGTTACTCGATATCTAAAGTGTTTTTCATTAAAGTGTATGATATCTTATGTCCACGTTTTTATATATAAAAAATGATATATGTCAGCATAGACTTGCATTCTACTTTAAGCGTTTTTCATTGCTCTTTATTAAGCTTCGAAATTACTCCGTTTTAGCTTGCATTTACACCTAAAAAACCGTCACTACTTAAAAATGGTCACCCATGCTCAAACCTCTACAAAATAGATAAAATCAACCAAAAATGGGCTCGAACGGTACGATTGATGATGGTTTTATGCATTTGATTTTAAACTGATCAACTTATGAAAGGTTGTCCCAACCCGTTCCTCAAGTTAGGGAGGTTAACTCCATCCCCACGGATATCGGAGAGCTCAATCCATCCTCCCAAACGTTACAACAAAGTAGAGGTGCAAGTTAAACCCGACCAAATCGCCAAACCCATTGAAACTGACGACAGTTTAAGTCCGCAATCTTCATCAATTTTCTATTTAGACATGCTAAAAAATATCGAACTGATCGATTCCTTCCCAAGTCTTCTACAAAAAAGTACATACTGGATCTCATCTCGTTAAAAATAATCATTTCATACACTACATCATCTTCTTCTTGTTTTAGAGTTCAAGGCACTACTATAAAATATTTCCTTTTCAACATATAAAAAAGAAATTAATAGAGAGAGAAAGAGTTTGAAGAGGGACTAGAGAGAGAGTAAGAGTTGAAGAGTATCCACAGAGACAAAGAGTTAAAAAGAAAATTTAAATTTCCTTTCATGTGTAGATTACAAAAATTAAAATTAAAATATTATTTATTTTAATAAAAACTTTTAACAGACAATTTACCCCTTCCAAAAAAGTTAAAATTTTCATAAACCAAATCATATCATCTCATTGAATAGTCTATGTCCATCTATCTATATCATGTCACATCATCTCTTCTCCACCACACAAACTTAATGAGATAAAATGGAACCGAACCTACTAAATCGCCTTATATACAGTTTGATTTCTTTAAACGAACTGTTCGACTTTGCTTTTTTATATTTTTCCTTTAAATAATTGGTTTGGCTCCAACTGAGCCGTTTGCACCTTTACAAAACAAAGGTGTAATAGAAATTCAATTAAATGAGTATGTGAACGTTACATATTTAATATGATAATTAACCACCTATTTTTGTTATGAAAGAAAGATTATATTTATAAAAGGAACTCATGACAAAAAAAGGTAAGTTATCTCGACCGATTCAAATTACTCAATAAACAAACTTCGTTTTCTCAAATTTTAACTTGAGCGTCAAAGTATCGATGGTTTAACATTGTACCTTGATAGTCTCTCTTTTTTTGTAGATGATTTTTTGTTCTCGGTTAAAAAAAATATATCATTGATCCTTACGTTCCAATTTTCGATATCAATACCAATGAAAAAATCTAAAAATCCATATACTAAACTTATAATTTAACGTATATAAACTTGTCAAATTAACCTATATGTCTCCATTCTTTCCGGTCGTTTTCTCCATAGTCAATTTGATGCTTTTATAAATTGATTCTAGTAATTCATAGAATCCAAATTCTACCTCCTATCCCACGTAGTCTATTTTGTCCACTAACCAAAAACAAAACAATGAACTCATGAAGAGGCAATTAAAAACATATAAATAAAACCAACATGAATTCTTCTGTCTTTTTCTCTTTGATTTGAGAGACAAAAAGAAACAGTTAGAGCATTAATGTTAAAATGAAATCTTCTCATTAAAGTCTAACAACTTTCAAATAATTATCTCTTTTAGGATTGCCCTTTTCAAGCTTTCATAGAATCATTGCTTTCTAACTTAGCTTCTGATCCTTTGCTTCAACACAAAGTCACAGATGAAGAACAATAACTTCTTGACTTTCTTCTCTTTCTTTTTTCTTCTCACAATCTTCTTCAACGTCTCTCCATCTTTCGGTACGTACAGAGATTGCTCTGTCATGTTCGACTGTGGAGAAATCGGCAGTATCGACTTCCCTTTTTGGGGTAAAGATCGTTCTCCGAGCTGCGGCGTTCCTGAGCTGAAACTCACTTGCAACAATAACGTCACCGAGATAGAGATCATGAAAGTGAAGTATAGAGTTTTGGAGGTGTGAAAGTGTTTCTTATAATATCATTAAATCCAAAACCTTAAAAGTTAGTTTACATTATAGGTTAAATTACAAAGGGTTAGTTTACATTATAAGTTAAATTACACAAGGTTAGTAGCTCATTGATTTCATTGTTTGATGATAATCCAATTCAATACCATGGTTACGGATCGTTCTCTACATAGGGTTTGTTGATCTCTCTATTTTGTAATATATATATATATAGTATACAAATTTAATTTCAATTTTTTTGGTTTAAAAGTATTTAAAAAAAATTTGAACTTCCATATTTTTGTCTATTTTGGCTCTCAATTTTAAAACTAAGTTTAAATTCTTAAGCATGTGACAATTATTTCATATATAACCTAAAAACTAAGACCTCGTTTGATAGTCATTTGATTTTTTATTTTTGGTTTTTGAAATTTAAATTTATTTTTACTCAAATTTTCTACTATATACTTCATCTTTCATACAATGTATTCATCTTTCCCTAAGAAAGTACGTGAATACTAGACAATTTTTATTTTATTTTAAAAAAATAAACTTTTGGAAGCTACTATTTTTTGTTTCCAAATTTTAGTTAGTTTCTAAATTATAGGTAAGATGTAAATATCTAAATAAGGAAAAACATATAGTAAAGTAGTTGTTGTAGGCTTAAATTTCAAAAATAAAAAACAAAAAAATAAAATGGTTATGAAATAGGACTAAAAAATTATGAGTTTGAATCTTTTCAATATAATTGCTGTGGAATTCAAAAAATAATAATGACACTAAATTTTTAAACATGTAATTTTTGTATTCAATCAATTTTAAAATTTTCAATTTTATGTTATCGGTCATTTTAACATTTTTTTAAATGGAAACGTTGTTAGCTTACTTTGACTCGTTAATTCTTCGGTAATCTAATTCAACTTTACTATTTATTTTTTAAAATTAATATTTGATTCTTATTTTATTTAAATAGTAATATTTATACCAAAAGCTTGTAGCATGAATTTGAACTAAAACAAAAACAAAAACAAAAAAAAAACTTTTTTATTTTTTTAATTTGCCGAAATACTAAACACAAAATTCAAAATTTAGGTGAATTCAAGCGCGAAAACGCTAAGAATTGCACGAGACGACTATTTCAACGGAATTTGCCCACAAACCCAGCTGAAGAACACGACCCTGGACCCAAATGTGTTCGAAATCGGCAATGGGTACGTGAATCTGACACTCCTTTATGGGTGCGATTCATCAGTTTTGGTTGTTCCTGAGCATTGGAGATTTGGGTGCTCTGCTCATGGAGATGGGTTTGTGAAGCTTGGGGAAGAATTGGAGTTGTGGCGCTGCAAGGCCACCGTGGCTGTTCCTGTTCGTGTCGACGAGGGGATTTTGGTTGGAGTTTTGAAGATGGAAGAAGCCATGAAAGAAGGGTTTGATGTGAAATGGAAGGTGGATAGTGGTGGTTGTGGTGCTCATTGCGTCGGCTCCGGTGGCGTTTGTGGTTATGATTTGAAGCTCCGCCGTGGGATATGTTTCTGTGAGAGTGGGTTTTCTTCTTCTTCACCGGTGGAAGGTTGCCGGAGAGATGGTTCTGCGGCCAAGCCAGGTTGGTGTAGTGCCTTTTCTTTTTCTCTCTCATTTTTGTCAAGGCTTTGCATTTTTTTAGTATTGGTTTATATGATTTTTGTTGTTTCGTTTGGTTTAAAATTAGGGTTTAGGTTAAGGGTTTAGTATGATGCATTTTTGTGTGTGTATATATATATTTACATATTTACAGAGTATGAGTTGAGTTTTATAGAGGAAAATACACATTAACACAACCTAAGAACCCCACTCAACCCAACTCGAAAATATATAGCTTGAGTTGCTAGAGTTGGACGGGTTGGCGAATTGACCAAACTCGAAAATTGAATTTTTCCAAAAAATTTTCAAAACTTGAAATATTGGAAAAGTAACTAAAATCGTAACTGCGTGGCCACCATTGAGTTTGAACCCATTCAATTTCTCCTAAGCTCTATTTTTTTACTGGTCTCAGTGACTCCTCTCCTAGACTAGCTCATGCCAGTTGGTGTATAATTTTGCGACTTTTAGAAGGTTTAATTGCCATAAGATTCTATGTTATGTTTTATATGGTCACTGCAGCATAGCTTTTTCCTTTAAATTTATGCTTATATGAGTTTCAATTGATAAGTTTTGATCTTGTGCCATAGGTGGGAGTGATGACTCCAAAAAAACACTCCTGATAATAGGTATGAACAACCTGTTAGATATATGTATCTTGATGCTACATTGCTTAAATTGCTGAAAATACAAAGTGAAATGTACCCTTTGTTTTTATCTCCAGGTCTTTGTGTTGGAGGGGCAACTGTAATATGCCTATGCTTAGGATGCTGTTTCTTCTATATTACACAAGGAAAAAAGAAACATGTCGACCTGAAGTTGAAAAGCAAAGATCTTCCTTCACCTCTTTCAAGTGCAGGCATTCCAACTCCCACAACGTTTCTCTCTCATAGCATTCCTTCCTATCCTTATTCGAGGTCCGATCTCGAGAATAGGAGCTCCTACTTTGGAGCTCAAGTCTTTACCTATGTTGAACTTGAGGAAGCAACTCATAATTTTAACACTTCAAGGGAGCTTGGAGATGGAGGTTATGGTACTGTTTACTCTGGTAAAGACATGAATTTGTATTGGGTTTAAAAACTTTTATGTCACCCTACTTTCAGAATATTTTTTTAAGAGTGACCAAAATGATCACTTTTTAAAAGTAGGATCAAAATGAACATTTTGAAAGTGCATAGATTAAAATGGATGAAAACTAAAAATATTGGAATCAAATTAGTGGACGTTTTGAGGGTATATAGACCAAAATGGTATTTTTATTGTATGTGTTCGTTAGGAGAAATTATTTGGTGAGGCTACCACAATCATAGTTTGCCGTCCTAGCGAAAGGGTAAAGGGTAAAAGTACTTCATTTTTTTCCAATGGTTATAAAGGAGTAGAAATTGTCCCAAGGGGTGGTGTGGTGGTCGAAGACTTGGGCTTTAAAGGATGCTCTCTTTAAGGTTTCAGGTTCGAAACTCACTTGTGACATTAATTTGTAGACACTTCTTGTGTCTCTATTCCTTCGATGTCTTCCGGTGCCTGACTTAGGGACGTACATAGTTACTTCAGGTATAGTAGAGCGAAATCCCGATTTCTCGGTTTAAAAAAAAAGAGTAGAAATATTTTTAGACTTATATTTGTCCGTTATTAAGAGGCTATCACTCAATGAATAATTTCGCGATTCTAAGACCTTGAGATTCAATATTTTATGGTATTTTTGTTTGATTGTTAATCAGGTACACTCAAGGATGGACGGATAGTTGCAGTAAAGCGCCTATATGAAAACAATTACAAACGTGTCAAGCAGTTCATTAATGAAGTTGAAATTCTATCACGATTGCAACACCCGAATCTTGTGAAGCTTTACGGATGCACATCAAGACATAGTCGAGAACTACTCTTAGTATATGAATACATTCCTAATGGAACAGTGGCCGACCATCTGCATGGAAATAGAGCAAATTCTGGTTTGCTCAATTGGTCTGTTAGGCTGAAGGTTGCTATAGAGACTGCTAATGCACTGGCTTACCTCCATTGCAAAGACATCATCCATCGTGATGTCAAAACCAATAACATTCTCCTAGACAACAGCTTCAAAGTGAAAGTGGCTGATTTTGGCCTGTCACGGTTATTCCCCGTTGATGTTACTCATGTTTCAACTGCTCCACAGGGAACACCAGGCTATGTTGATCCTGAGTATTATCAGTGCTACCAACTTACCGACAAGAGCGATGTGTATAGCTTTGGAGTTGTTTTGGTTGAACTTATATCATCACTGCAAGCAGTTGACATCAACAGAAACAGAAATGACATCAACTTGTCGAATATGGCCATTGATAGAATTCAAAAATATGCTTTACGTGATTTAGTTGATCCAGATCTTGGGTTTGAGAGGGATTTCGCAGTAAGGTCTATGATAACATCAGTAGCAGAGTTGGCTTTTCGATGTCTTCAACAGGCACGGGATCTGAGGCCTTCCATGGGCGAAGTGCTGGAAGTTCTGAGAGAAATAGAGAAGGAAGAACCAGCTGCTAGTAAAGCAGAAGTGGTGGATTTAGGATCTGATAATGTACAACTTTATGGAATATATCGTCTCACCAACTAAGGGCAATAGCTCAGTAGCATAAGTGTGTATCTATGAACAAAGAGGTCATGGTTTGAATCCCCCCTCAATTGTTATTGAACTCAAAAAGAAGGAATACATAATCTCAGCTTTCACCATATTTTGGACCGGTGACAGAAAAATGGGTTAGAAACTCCGTTTTCTATTTTTCCTGTCCTTTCTTTGTTTAAGCTGATTTATCTTCATTTCTCTGTGATATGGACAATATGAAGACTGCTAGGTTTTACTACATTGTTCCTATGGTTGGTTAGTTTTTATTTTTTATTTTTTTGCATAGTTGTGCATAATAAATGGGTTAAAATGTAGAAATTACAGAAAAAAACAAAAGATGAAAAAGAGTGTAATAACCCAAGAGATCATTGAATGATTGCTTCCTTATTATTACAAATAAACTAACTGAGACATCCCTTTTATATAGGAGAATACAAAGATTGTCCAAAATGAAATTGAAAAGGTTGACAAAAAGTCAAACCCCTTAGAATAAGAAATAAGGTGAGGATGGAAACACTTATATGATGAGAAACCACCTAACTCTTTCAAGTGATGAATGAGGGATGACAGAGCATAGAAGAAGAGAATGACCAACTAAGCTAAAGTAATTGAACAGTAAATCTCGTTAGGTGGTAATAGAATAACACTTTTGGTTTTTCAATTTTCATGAAAGTAACAATTTCAATTTGTGAACTTTAGTATCAAAGATTTAGTTCTCTTCTTGCATTTCTGTCCCTATTGTGAAAAACAATTTGGTCGAATTGAATTTTTTACATAGCTTGATTGATAAATAGAAGGGATTAAATGTCATTATATACTACAAAGATTAAGCCGTTACATAAAATTGACACTTAACTTTGAAGAGATTTTTCACCATAAGTATTAAACTGTTACATACTAAAGTTTAGAAACTAATTGTTACAAATTTTAAAATACATGGACTAAATAATAAAATTACTTCCTGAAAGTTCATAAGCTAAATTGTTGTTTAACTATTATAAATGATCAGAAAGACTTCTCTTAGTCGTAGCAAAGAAAAATTGGGCAGAGTTCCTTTCCTTCAATCTTTCTTAAAGATCTCCTTTACTTTGAAACAGATGAAGGTCTTGAACTGAACAACTTAATGTCATCAATACCAGCAGCAACAGTTCTACTAGAAAATGGAAAAGACTGCTTCTGAAGGTAATTAGTTCATTTCATTTTTCATATATCTGTAAATGATGAGATAGTTTTCTGTTGGTTCTTCTTAGCTTTGCGCATTCAGATTTTCCCATCAGACAAATGATAGAAAATAATAGACATGTAAATGTTATGCTAAGTTAGTTTTGGTATTAAGCTTCAGATTGCAAAAAAGCATTTGAATCGGTATCTTTATATAGTTCAGCAGTGTACTGAACTTTCTCTGTAAAATTTTCATGTTAATAGAAGAATTGCTTTCATGGGAATGAGTCAGTTTAGCATGTGCATTTATTGATCTCATAGGCTACACAGATAAATTATAAACTTACACAACAAATTTTGGGTGTACAAATCTGATAGACCCCCTGTGCGTTATGTGTACCAATGTAGAAATAGGAGGGGTTATAATGTAATTGTAAATGCATAGTATGTTCTGTCAAATACTATAAATAGACGGTGGAGAGTGGGAGCTCTGTAATCCCTTAACTGTCCTTTCCCATCTTGTGGTACCTATCACTTTGGTATCAGAGCATACGAATTCTTGGGGACCTCGATGACAACTCGGATGGAAGCTAGGATGGAAATTGTGGAGAATAAGGTTAA
This sequence comes from Sechiopsis laciniata, assembly GCA_037833695.1. NCBI lineage: Eukaryota > Viridiplantae > Streptophyta > Magnoliopsida > Cucurbitales > Cucurbitaceae > Sechiopsis > Sechiopsis laciniata. The sequence goes on along the minus strand of JBBMKA010000022.1, from coordinate 7,356,232 downwards.
TGATATACTTGACACGATTCAACGTGAAATTAACATGGCTGTTTAGGTTGTGATTCAACGAGAATTAGCGAAAATTAGTGAAAAATTAGCTAGCGACCAGAAGAAAGAAATTGCGAAAAACATCTCAGAAGCAATGAGCGATTGTATACAGCTTCTGCATTTGCAATTAAAATAAGTTAGATTGGCAGAACGTTCGAAAGATCATTCAAGAAAAGATCGAACAATGGTAGAAATCAAGAACGCAACTGATTGAGATTAATAACCCAAGAAAATGGATGAATCATTCACAGACAAGATCGAGTGCTGGTATTCGATCTATGATTGAGAAAATTGGAAGTACTTATATTTGGCGGAGAAAATCCCCATGAATGGCTACAACAAGTTGAGTGCTATTTTTCGATTAACAGATTGTCAGAAGCTGAGAAAATGGAGGCTACAATTCTCTGTTTAGAAGGAGTGACGTTGAAGTGGTACATTTGGGCTGAAGCACGTTCGGAACTCTGCAGGAAAGATTTTTTTTGTTGAAACAAGAAACCACTATCAAAGAATATAGAGAAAAGTTTGAAGATTTTTTGGCAGTCATAGCTTTGGATGATGGTACATTAGAAGGAAAATTTGTTCAAGGGCTTTGTGAAGACATCCAAGTCAAAATAAGGGTTGGAGCTCCTTAAGGTTTAATTCCGATAATGGAACGAGTAGAGGAAATAGTAGATGAACTTGATTATTTCGCAATAAAGAAGGCCACCGTTGATAAACCAATACTTGAATTACATAAAGGAACATATGGATCAAGTATGAATTCTAGAACAATTACCTTAAATTCTAACATAAATAGTGCAAGATTTGGAATCCGAAAAGAGATGACTAGTGGAAAAATGGGTGAAGCTCCATTTAAGCGGCTATCCGATGCAGAACTTCAATCAATAAGAGAGGGGACTTTGTTTTCAATATGAAGACAAGTTTTTTCTAGGTCACAAATGCAAAAAGAAAGAACTTTAAGATTTAGAAGTCATCGTTGAACAAGATCCAAATGATGTGGTTTATGCTGAATGCCAAAATTTGGATTCTGAAATCCAAGAAACAGAGTACCTTGCAAAGAAGAACACCCTGTAGTTGAGTTGGCTCTTCACACGATTCAGGGCCAACACATAATTTCATTTTTGAAATGATATTAGCACAACAGAATATAGCAGTAAGTGAGTGTGATGGCTATGGAATTATGTTGGGATCGAATTCTTCAGTTTAAGGATCTAAAATCTGCAAGGATGTAGTTGTATAGCTGGGTGATATAACAATTATTCAGGACTTTCTACCAACGACACTGGGTAGTGTAGATTTAATTTTGGGTGCACAATGGCTGAGTACATCTGAAGAAGTTGTTACCAATAAACTCCGATTAGAAATGAGTTTCGTACTTGGCAAGTTCACCATTAATTTAAAAGGGGACCCGTCTTTGGTACGTTCTCAAGTGTCCTTAAAATCTATGATAAAAACTCTAAAATTAGACACCCGCTCGCTAACTGGGAAGCGAGACACCCGACTAACTAATCGTATGGTATTCAGCGTTCAAGGCATATCTCAACAAATCGACACATTGACTTGAACTCTCCTTCAGATGCACAAATTGTACCAGCAGTATATAAGATATTCCTGACGAACTAGATGTATGCGAAACGCATACCAGACTTAGATGAATACCAAAATAAATGTATACCAGGTGTACAACAAACTTAGATGCTTCTTTCTACCTCAGATGGTCCCCTAGGGACCTCAGCAACTATAAACGTTTAGTAAGTCCAGGCAATGCTGAGACTTGCCATGCGACACTGCCTTGGTGAACATATTAGTAGGATTGTCAATAGTGCCCACTTTTAAAACCTTTATCCTTTTCTCATTTCTCAGAAAATGATACCGAACATCTATGTGCTTATTTCTTTCATGATGAACTTGATCCTTTGCAAGGCATATAACACTCATACTATTGTAGTACACTTTTGGTCAATCATGATGAAGACCAAGATCATTAACTAGTCATTTCAACCAGATTCCCTCTTTAGTCATTAAGCATTGTGTCTCATTCCCATACACAAGACCAACATCAACAGTACCTTTGAGATAACGAAAAATCCTTTCCACAGCTTGCTAGTATTCTTTACCAGGTCGACCCATATACCAACTAACAACACTAATAACATCGGTGAGGTTAGGTCTAGTGCAAACCATTGCATACATTAAGCTACCAACTACACTAGCATAAGGAACGCGAGACATGTATTCCTTTTGAGGATAGTCGAATATTAGCAGCACTTGGGGTATATATTGGCTTCGTTGATGACATGCCAAACTTTGACAAAATCTTTTGAATGTAACTCTTTCGTGACAAGAAGAGCTTCTTCTTTTCTCTTTCCCTATAAATCATCATACCCAAGATTTTTTTAGCAGCATCCATATCTTTCATCTCAAACTCAGTACTTAACAGATCTTTCAACCTCTGAATATCAGATTTCAACTTTGCAGCTATGAGCATGTCATCTACATATAGAACTAGATAGATTATCGAACCATCTTTGCACTTGTCGTGATACACACAACAATCATACTGACTTTTTTTATAGCCGAGCTCAATCATATAGTTGTCAAAAGTCTTATACCACTTTCTAGGAGACTGTTTAAGGCATACAAAGACTTTCCCCTCTGGTTGGGTCATATAAATCTCTTCATCCAACTCTCCATGTAGAAAAGCTGTCTTCACATCTAGTTGCTCAAGTTCTAAATCCTAATGTGCCACCATAGCTAGTAGCACCCTAATAGAAGTGTGTCTAACTACTAGTGAGAAGATCTCATTATAGTCAACACCTTCTCTCTGAGTGAACCCTCTTGCAACTACACGAGCTTTATATTTTATTCCCTCTGTACACGAGATTTCTTCATTTTTCTTGAAAACCCACTTGCAAGTCACAATCTTCCTTTCCTTTGGTCGTTTGACTAACTCTCAGGTCTAA
>JBBMKA010000022.1:7320418-7342602 GCA_037833695.1 Sechiopsis laciniata | reverse complement strand
TCGATTTGAAGTGGTTTTGTTTTTATACATGCCCTAGATGTCGAACGTCGTTTTCATCATTTAGAGTTAAGAACCTAAGTTGAGATCTTGATTTGGGTCGGGTCGTTACATTGCTTGAGCATAAAGCAGCTTGATAAGCATAATGGATACTGTCAGGAGATCTCTAGTAGAGTACTTTGATTGACCGATCTCTAATCCTAACTACGAGTGGGATATCGCCCCAAACCTAGTAACGTGATCAACACCTCTATCTGATAGTTGTACCAGGCTACGTCTGTTCCGAGCACTAGCACGTGCTAAAAACAAACAAGTCCTTTTTGGGACATTAAAGTAATCTCCATGGGGTTTGTAACTAGTCCCCTTTGGGATATCAACATCAACTAACTCCCAATCAATTAACATGTTATCAGATATGCATGTGGAACCCTCTTTATCTCCGAAAAGCATGTTATATTATAACCTTGTTTATAAATAACTTAACTATCTAAATGTTTATAATTGTAAAAATATAATTATTTGAAAAGTTAGAAATAGATCACACAAAGCAAAACAATGATGGGTAATTATTCAAAACAAATTAACCTACCTATTTAAGTTTTCAAATTAATCGTAACAATAATTAAGTTTTTAATTTCGTCTTTGAATAATCACAAAATATGATTATAATTATGAATCTCGAATTTCTAGAGTTTATTTGATTAAATTGTTATTACGATATTTTAATTAATATATTTATTCTTATTAATTTTTGAGAGAAAAAAATATACAAAGAGAAAAAGAAGAATATCTATTTCTAAACCAAAATAATAATAATAATAATATTGGGTATCTGGAAATTTTCTTATCGTCTTAAGTATATTTTTTAAACAACATAGTCACAGGTTCGATCCTAAAATATGGTATTTGGCTATCATTTATTTTAGAGAAATAGTACCCTGTATGTAGGGTTTGTGGTTCCCCTCCTCTACTTTATAATTAAAAAAAAAAAAAAAAAAAAACTATTTTTTTAAGAGTAATTGTGCTACATATTCAAAATTTTAAACTTATTTACAAAACGCTTCAAATATCAAAATATTTACAAAACTATTTTTCCATTTTGTAATTCACAAAAATAATTTTAACAAATGTCCATCATACCCTTCTCTGAATATCCACTTTTAGTATTTCTTGCACATTATTGAATTGGTCGGTGGCACAATTAGTTATCTGGTTTGGTGTTAATTCATTTCCACTCTACGGTCACAGGTTCGATCCTTGGGATCAGTATTTGTAATTCTCCTTCCCTTAATTTGTACTAAAAAAAAAGTATTTCTCGCACATTTAATTGATTCCATTTCAACCAAATAGTTTTGGTGTAGAAAAGTGGCTTACTTAGTTTAGTTATTTATAATATCTTTTGTTGTACTAAAAAAAACTTTTTGTCTTGTTATTCATTATGTATTTATATGATAGTGTATTATTTGATTTTGTTCCAACTTCTACATGTATAGTAAATATTTTTGTATTATTTATTTACGCACTATTTGTATACTTTTAATATCAACACCACGATCTCTTTTCTTTTTCAAAATGCAAACCATGTATATAATACTGTATTTATTTCTATTACGTAGGTATTGTATATTTTTATGCATTTTTATGATATCTTATTATTTGATTTTATTCCAATTTTTTACGTGCAATGCAAATAGTCGAGTATTATTACTTAGTGCAATATCGTAATATACTATTAATACATACAATACCCATAACAATACTCTTGAGAGCAATTTATTTATTTATTTATTTATTTTTTGAGAATATGAGACCAATTTATCTTAAGGCACAAGAATGAAGTATTATTTTATGTATTTTAGTTGCAATATTAGTGTAAAAGTTAGTCATTCAACAAATTCCAAATCGTCTTCTCTCCCTTGTCTATGTTATTGTCCTTTCTCTTGTCATTTTTCTTCTCCTCCACTTCATTAGTAATACATATATACCACCCCTTATATATGTATATTTCAAAGAATTAATGGATCTTTTTTAGTACAATTAAAATTGGGGGAGGAAAATTCGAACTCAAAACTTTTTTTTATCATGGAAATACACTAATACTCCGAGCTATTGCTTTTTGTTGATAGAATTAATTGATCATTAAACTATACAAAATATTTAAAATGTAATACTGTACGATTTTAACCAATGTAGAATAGTATGATCATAATTATTCGAACAGTTATCAAAACGTATTATTTTAATACACCATTTAATAATAGTGTCCATCTAGACATATTTAAAAATACGGCCCTTAATTAAACCCCAAAATGTATTGTATAATATGATATAATTTTAAAAATGCATAATGAAATTATCATATTTAAATATACATGATTATCAATAAGTATGTACTAGACCATAATACCAATAATACAAATATGTTTTAGAATATAGATATTTAATTATACAATCTGTTTAAAGGTATTATAACAAAAGTCGTGGCATTCAATACGTTATTTAGATGACTTATCTTAACTCAATACCTATAATGTAATCCAAAAAAAATACACCTGGTAATTATTTAAATACCCATAATAATTAGGAATACCTCTGTTTAAGGTAGAAAACAGAATATTAATGGGTTACCAAAAAAATGTAGAGATTTCGGAAGTATTTGAATACCATTTTCTAAATTTAGAAGAAAAAAAAAAAAAAAACTCCAATCTATTGAAACGGAAAGAGTAAGAGATAGATATGGAAGGTGGGAATATGATTTTGGTAAGTTGGAGATAATTTAGGGATTTGAAAATATTTCATAAATATTAGATGTATTGTATTTTCCCTATATTTTAAATACTTGAATTAATTTGATAATAATTTAAAACTTGGGTAACTTTGTAATTAGATTTTTTAAATTTGACTTATGCAAAGATCTCCTTTTTAATTATTATAAAACTTATTTTTTTACAAAAACAAAAAATAATTTTTAAAAATTCAAAACCACTTTTAACCGAACCTTAATCATTGAGAGTATTTTTATAGAATGGGTATGGGTGTTGTTTTTTTCAGGAGAGGTGACCAACAAACCAAAAGATATTACGGTTCTAAAATAATATGAGAATCAAATATTAATTTTCAAGTTCGAAGCTGTGACCATAAAGTTGAAATGTATTAATACCAATAAAGATAATCAGTCATGCAACCATTTTTTTTTCGGTGGTGAATATTGTTATTAATGATCTTGAAAATAGGTATTTTTTATAATTTAGTCAAAAATAAAAAAAAACATATACATATATTTTTTTTCAGAATATATATACATTTTTTTTTGCAGAATATATATACATTTTTTTTTGTAGAATATATATACTTATAAACTGTATTGGAGAATATTTATAAAAAAAAGTAGGGAGAAAAGGTAAAATAATGGAGGGGAAGTGGGACCCATAGTCATTCTGTTAAGATAAAGAGATACCGTGAATCTTAAAATAGATGCGATGTACAAAATAATCCCTCTCTCTTTCTTGTCAGTCCTTCGAAATAAAAACTCCACACATTTGTCATTTGACAAAACTTTCTCATAATAATAATAAACCCTTTTTTTTTTTCTCTTAAAACGCCAATTATCCTCTTCCTCCACGCGCCGCCGCCTCCTATCACGCGCCACCATCAACCCACATCTCTTTTCGCTCCTTTTTCCCTCTTTGCTGTCCACTCTGGCTCCACCGTTCCTCTTTTTTATTGGATTAATGGAGACCCAATTCCGAATTTCAACTTCTCTTTCTCCCTTTCCATGATTTTCCCACAGCTAAACCTTAAGATCTGAGTTGGGTTTTTGATTTCTCCTCGGAATTTGCGTCCGTTGGGAGGGTGGGGGCCTTCCTTCTTTATGATTCCGAGGCCTCTGATGAGAAGAAGAGAAGAGCAAAATGGGGGGAGTCACTTCTTCAATCGCCGCTAAATTCGCCTTCTTCCCGCCCACTCCGCCTTCCTACTCTGTAATCGGCGACGATGGGCGTCTCTGCATTCCTGAGATTCCGAGACGGGACGATGTCGAGGTTCTTCGGCTTCGGACTCGTCGAGGGAATGATATTGTGGCTGTTCATGTTAAACACCCTAAGGCTTCTGCTACTCTGCTTTATTCCCATGGGAATGCTGCTGATTTGGGCCAGATGTTTGAGCTTTTCGTTGAATTGAGCGCTCGACTTCGTGTTAATCTTATGGGGTAATTTCCCCTTTTTCCCTTTTCCCCTTTGCTTAATTATGCTTGTTTGTTGCGCTAATTTATGTTAGTTTTTATGTGGGTACTGCTTAATTTAGTAATTTTTTCCATTTCTTAATTTGGATGTTGCATAGTTCATTTATGGTGGGGATTTCTGAAGACTTTAACTACAGTTAAATGGTTCTCTAACAAAGCCGGCATGTATTGATGGTTGTTTCGATGCTACTTTTGACTTCAGTTTAAATTATATGGAATTAATGCGATGGAACGAACATATTTGTAAATACTGAAGCTACATTTGGAGTATTTACACGAGAACTGTTTTTGGTTTCATGAATTCTGATTAGTTTAATGTAGAAAGTTGTCAAAATCATTCCCTTTACAGTACTCGGTGAGCGGGAATGGAAGGTGAGTTATATCTTGACTTATAATATAACTTAATATACTCTTGGAGATGAAACCAATATATTGGTTGCTTCAGAGCTGTTTTTCTCCATGGCAGTGGGGGAAAATGGATGGAGACTGGAAGAGAGACAGGAGTAGGGAAAACATTAGAAGTGTGGATCTTTCTCAAACTCTATTTCAGAAGTAGTGTCATTATGAACATTTATGAAACCTCTCAATGTCTTCTTTTTTTTTTAACCTTCAGAACCACCCTTTCAATCACACAAAGGTACTGAGTAGGATTTCCTATCTTCCCATTCTAGAACTATTATAATTTATATCATATTTGTCAGTGGTTGGTTTCTGTGGAAAATGGTTGGGAAGGTAGTGTGGACTGCGGGTTTATTTAGTTGTACTGGCCAACATCTTTCTTAAGGGTGATGAATTACAACTCACTTCTAATCTGCCTGAAATGTTCAACATGTCACATGTGGATCATTTTACACCATGGAATAAATTTATGCCGGAGGAATTTGAGCACTTTAAGGCAGTGATTTGCAACGCAGATTTGGTATAATCTTTTTTGGGGGCTTTTAGAATGATATTGATCACCACTTTCATTCATTATGTTTTCTTCATGTTTCTACAACTCGAGGCTCTTTTTGTATTTTTCGTTTCTTATGCTTGTGTAACCTTTGTGTACGTCTAGGTTACGACTCTCCAAATTGTTGTGCATACGTCTCCCAAAATTGGTGTGTGGTTTTGATAGGCTTGGGCCTTAGAAGAATTAGGATTATTATAGAGACTTTTGGGCAATTAGTTAGGGACTTAGTTATGGTATTTTGTTATAAATAGAGAGGATTGGGTAGTGTTTTAATATCCAAATATTGAGTGAAATCTTGTGGGCTCATAGAGAGTATTCTCTAGAGAATGAGAGGTTCCAAGTCCTATCAAAACTTGGTTATCTTATAGTTTCTTGGTTATTTGATATCAATATAGATCTTGGATCTTATCAGATTTGTAAATTGTCCATTGAATCCCAGCTCACTTGTTCACTGTCGCACTTTTGCTTCAAAGTCTTGGGATATTTTGAGGGATAGCTTCAAATGGCCAATGGTCCTTCTTGGTGACATACACTCTCCGTTACATTACACTCACCTTGGCCACCTTTTCAAAGAGAAATAGAAATTGCTATGGGAAAATTTCGTCATGACATCCTGTTAAGTAGCTGGAGATCCACTTTGTAATTGGCCTAGTGCCCATTGGACCCTTGTAATCTCATATTCATAATGAATCTGTTTCTTATTAAAAAAAAAAGCTTGCTTAACCTTTTTGTTTTTGTAGTCTCATTGATCTTCATGATAGTTGGTTTCTTATATTAAAAAAGTGCTATGATTAGGATGTAAATTTTTTTTTGATAGGAAACATAACTTTTCATTGATGTATGAAAGATGATTAGGATGTAATTTTATCTTATGAGAACTTTTCTGCTAATTAAAGTACAAATGAATTCAATGACCAACAACCATTACCATTTGAAACTACTGAAACTTGTACTTTATATGTACCACAAATATCTTCAATTAAACTGCATCTAATTGCAGAAGTGGTCATAAACCTTTACATTGTATTTTATGCAGGTACGATTATTCTGGCTATGGACAATCAACTGGAAAGGTAGCACATCTTTCATTTCTTTTTTTTAGTTTGTAATTTTTTTGAGTATGGCCCGTCTAAATGTCCATTTATTTTGGATGTTTCTTTCTATAAATGTACTTAGGAATGGATTAATGCCATAGTATAATTGTGGTTTAACATATATGCATATTTATTTACAAGTTTTGGGGCTCACTTATATTAGGTTGTGAATCATTGAGGACATATTAGCCTACTTCGAATAATCTAAATGCTTAATAGGAGTATAGGTGTGTATCTCTAGTGAAGTCCAAATATTTTATTTGGCAATTTCATGGATAGAATCCTTCTATTCTTTTTCTTAGTGATATCAAATAATGTTACAATTGGACTAAATTAGGAAAAGGTTTACATATAGTAAATATAAAATACTCACTTCAAGCTCGTCTGAAGGTATCTTGCATGGCTAGCTTGTTAATAATTCTATCAAATTATAACTTTTGTTAGAATATCAACAATTTGATCTGTTGTATGTTATCAATTCTCTCTTTTTATGAATGACTTGAATGTACTTTGTTATATCATTTTTTTAATTCAACAACATTTAAGAGTAGGGTATTTGAACCTATAACCTCTTGGTTACAGCTCATACACCATGTCAGTTGAGCTAAGCTCTTGTTGGCATGTTCTTTATTATTTCATGAAGAACCACGTTGTGAGCAATGAAGATAATTGATTATTATCATAATAAACATGCATTGGTCCTATCTCCATGAATTTCAATTCTTTCCGAAGCCTTTTTATCCAAATACCTTCACAAATGCCATAAACTGAGCTAACACTTTGAGTTTTGCTTCAGCTTCAGCACTGCTTCTAACTACCAAACTTTGTTTCTTACTGTAACAAAACTTTCTATAACAAAGGAACAATAACTTGAAGCTGATCTTCCATCTATGGTCTTACCACTCCGTCAACATCAATGTAGACTTCAACTGTGAAATTCTCATGTTTCTAAAACAATAAGCCCTTTCCTTGAGTTCCTTTTTAATAAGATTCATGATGTAAATTGCCTAAAAAATGATCTAGTCTTAAGGCATGCATGAATTGACTTACCAAACTTACTGCAAAAATAATATTCGGTCGAGTGTGAGATAGATAAATAAGTCTTCTCATATGTTTTGGTATTTCTCCTTATCTTTCCCCTCTTTCTCTGTTGGTGTTTGTAGTTTTAGATAAAGTTTGATAGGAGTTTCTGTTGTTCTACAGTCAAGCAGACATATCTCTTTCAGTATGTCAATAATATATTTCCTCTAACTAATAAGTATACCTTGCTTTGATCTGACAAATTCCATCCCTAGGAAGTACTTCAACTTTCCTAAGTCTTTAATTTGAAATTTATTTGCAAGGTTTCTCTTCAAATCGATTAGTCCAGCCTTATCTCTCTTCAAATCGATTAGTCCAGCCTTATCATTCCTCGTAAGAATTATATTGTTGTCATACTCTATTAAGGCAACCTATGAAGCATGGACACTTCAAAATAGGGAAAGAATCTGTGTCGGACACGTATCAGACACGCATTCTTCCGGACACTTCTCAGCACGTATTCGACACACCATTTTATGTGTCCTTGTTTTTTATTTTTTTAATAATTGGACACACCTCGGACACACCTTGGAGACATCTTGTAAACATGTGTAGTCTTTAAGCCCAAATGTTAAAAGCTCAAATCCGAAATAATTAATATTATAGTTAACTAAATAATAAAAGATAAAGGAAAAGGTAAAAGAAAAACAAAAAAAAGTCATCTCTCTCATTCATCACAAAAAAACCAACCACCTTTCTCTCTTCACTTCTTCATGAAAAAACAATTCGTCTTCATCTTCTAAAATACTCGTTTGCCGCCACCTCCCATGAGGCATGCCTAACCGATGTCTATTGTAATTAACTGGACATTATATACTTTTTAGTAAAGTACGTTTAGTATTTTATGCTAAATTTACATATTTACTATTAAAAAAAATAGTGTATTCTCAACGTATCCGTATCCTAGTTTTTTAGACAATGACGTATCGCTATGTCCTGTCGTTTTTGTATCCAAGTCTCGTGCCCGTGTCCATGCTTCATAGAAGGCAACGATTTTGTTATTTCAAGTATGTTTAAAGATGGTATAATTTGCTTGAATACGGAGGAAGCCATAACTTGTAATTACATTCCCAAAAGGTTAGAACAATGGGATTGTTTGAGGCCATATAGAGACCTCTTAAGATTGCAAACTTTATCAATTCCAAGATCCATTTAAGGACTTGGTGGTATATCCATAAACACCTCTTCTTGAACATCATTATTGAGAAATGCGTTTCTTTTATCTAATCAGTGAAGTGGCTTGTCTAAACCCACCATCCATGTTTTTTTGAAAATAGTTGCAATGAGTCTTCGAGATCTTGCTAATTTCCTCACCAATATTAGTCTAATTTTTTTTTTATAAACATCCTGACTTTTAGTGAGATAAAAATGAAAATATGTGAGCATACAAAAAGAAAGCCCACATAATAAACAAGGAGCCTACAAAAATGACTTCCAATCCAATAAGATCTGAAATAAGAAAACAGATTTGTAACCGAAGTCTAGAGAGAAACAAAGAATCTAATAAGGGACCATATATCCTCAGAAGATTTTTCTTTTCCTTTAAAGATTCTATTATTTCTCTCTGCCCCACGCCAACTTGCCCCAAAAAGTTTTCTTTCTCACGAAAGGGAGATGGTCTAAACATTCAATGACCATACCTTTACAATCCCAAGGCCTAACTAGAGAAAAACCAAACTCTAAAAATAACCTATTCCAAACCGACTTGCGAAAGAATATGATTCAAATCCTTAACTCTTCTTCTGCAAAGAATACAACAACACAGACCAATTAAGGAGTTATAGGAAAAGCCATCGGAAGGGTTGGGAGCCCAACAACGAGCATCTCTTCTCCCCACCACACTCTTTGCCGATTTTAGTCTTTGTATAAGCCATTCCATCATTGCCTCTAGTTTCTAAATCAAAGAAAAATTGCCCTACTACATTGAAGAGAAATAAATTGAAAATGGAAATGTAGAATTTGCAATGTGATATGCAGATAAAACCCCAACAATGTATTGAAATATGAGAATATAAATGATAAATGAATTACAACATACCAAATATTCGACTGTGTAGCCATCGGGGCCTGAAGTTTTGTTGGATCCCAAGTTCTTAACTGCTTCCCATATTTTTGCTTCTATGAAATGTCTTACTAAGTCAATAGCTTGTTCATTGGTGATGGAATTCCATCTGGACAATTTTGGGGTGTCACTGCAGGAACTTTGCTTAGTGTAAAACTTTTCATAGAAGCTAATAAACTCTCTTTCAATATCAACATTAGTAATGATCAACATTAGTAATGAGGTTGTTACCATTGGCAGAAACCAGCTATATTATGGAACTTCTCCTTCTTCTTGATGTGACAATATAGTGGAAAAACTTAGTATTTCCGTCTCCCTGGTTGAGCCATTTTGTTTTGCATCTCTGTTGCCACATGCATTATTCTTTAACTGCAACAGCCAGTAATTGTGCTTTTATGGAAGTTCTTTGTTGAAGTTGAACCAATTGTAGCTGTTCTTTTGCTTCAATATTGTCAAGCAAGCTCAGTTTGAGAGTCGTCTGTTCTTTCTTGTTAGTCATATTGTCAAATACTTCTTTATTCCATTCTTTAATCACACTTTTGAAGCATTTGAGCTTCTGAATAATGTCGTGGGCCAGCCTCTCATAGGCATGTTAAGCCACCAGTAAGTGATGGGAAGAAAATCTTTGTGCTCCAACCACATGTTGTGGAATCTGAAGGGAGTGGAACCTCACTTTTGCTTGCCAATTTTCAAACAAGAGGGAAATGGTTTGAGGTATGGCGCTCGAGTTTCTTAGCTTGTAGGTCAATAAAATGTTCCATAAAATCACTTGTCACCAAAAATTTGTCGAGCTTGGATATAGTTGGCGTGGTTTTGAAGTCAGACTTGTGTACAGTTCGTTCGATAGAGGAAGATCGAACAAGTTATAACTTTCAATAAGGTCATTGAAGCTAGACCTGTCAGGAGTGATTTTTCTGTATACCGATCTCTCATGAAGCCATCTAATGGTGTTAAAATCTCCGCTCCTAATCCACTGTCTTCCATAATGAGTAGCCAATTGATTGAGTTCCAATATTTTGGAAAAATATCTGTGCTAGATGGGCCATAAATACTCGATAACCAGAAAAGAAAATCGTCAGCCATAGAGAAATGGACAAAGAGGGTGCACATACTGATTTTAATCTCAAAGATAGATAAAGAAGGATCATTCCACATAATCAGGATACCCCAGATGTCCCCACCGAGTCGAGTGTTGTCCAACAACATTCCTAACACTCCACAAAGATTTTATGAACGCCGTGCCAATGCTCTATATTTTGGTTTCTTGTAGAATGACAAGTACGGGGATGTATTTTATAATCGTGATCTTGACAAGAGCCCCATTTTCCTTGTTTCCAAGGCCTCTAACGTTCCACGTAATAAATATCATCTAGTTGCATTTGCCCCTTGATAGTTTATAATTGTTATTGTAATTGATTGAGGATACTAGATTGGAGACTTTTCTGTATGCTTTGTTCTTCTTTCTCGCATCCTTCATTGCTTTGTGAGTTTGGTAGGTAGAGGGAGAATCTCCGGCCCCATTGTTCTTAGCCAATGGATAATGATTTCAAAGTTGTTGTAGGATGGACGTTGCGATCAATTTTATGAGCTCATCTCTTGTAATATTTTAGAGTCTCGAATGTTGAAGGGTATTCCATTTGTTGGGTATGAGGGTCGGAGGTGTCGGGAGAAGGGGAAGGAAGGGAGGATGGATATGGGGAGGATATGGCGTTCTCGGTGTTAGAGGATGAAAGGACATCAATTCAAATCCTGGATTTTTTAATTAAGAGAGGCTGGGTTTATGGTTTATGATAATGGGAAGGTTGGGTTTAGTTAGGAGAGAAGATGCGGGCCTTGAAGAAGAGTATTGAAAGTATACCAGCCCCACCTGTTTTACCTTATAGGAATAATGATCTCGTTCCTACTACCATTATTGTCAATCTTGTTTATCTTCGTAAAATTGCCCTTTCTATTAAAGATCTTTTCAACCTACATTGTGTAGTCATTGCTACGTGTAGTTTTGAAGTACTTATGGTTGGCTCACTTTTACGAGAGCTTTAAAGCATTCGATCAGCCATTGAAGTAGTGTCGACCAATGAATGGAAATAAAGTATGTTCTGTCCTTTGCATCTCTGTGATCCTAACTCGACTGCCTTTGTAACGTTGATCAATCTCTATCGCATAGCTTTTTCTATCTATCTTTGAGATTCTTGGGTATTTCGAAGACTTCATGGTTGAAGAAATTGCTAAAGGAAGACATCAGAGGAACATCGGGCAGGGGCCGGGGATGGGGGAGGATTTTGGAGGGAGGTTAGAGAGAAAAGTCATATTTTTTAAAATAATATTAGTAGGATCAATGTGGGCTAAAATCAAAACCCCTGAAGTCTTTATCCCCTATTAATATTGTTTTCCACATGGGTATTTTCAAATTTTCAGCCCCATCAATTAGGGGAGTATTGGTTGATATAATTGAATTTGTTCCAATTTATGAGGTTAAGTTTTGTGGTTGGTTAGTGATTCATTTAACATTATTCAACACAAATACTAAAATGTCGTTATTTGGAATCTCAATGACTTAACTTTTTAACATACGTTTTGAGACCAAAAATACAAAAATACGCTCATAAGCCTCCATGGTTTAGTCTTTTAGGGCTTGGGAGGTTATTCTGAGAGAGAGAGAGGTTTTAAGTACCCATCAATTACTTGGTTTGTTTGTATTTTCATTATCATTTATATTTCCATATTTCAATACATAATTCGAGTTCTATCACAATGATAATTTTATTATGATAACATAATATTTAATAAGACCCCACATTGGGGCTGCTTCTTGATGATTAATGCATGTGGATTTGAAAACCTACATGCCTCTAACAATCAGGTACTCTTGCAATTCATCCAATAGCCATTTTGTGGCGTCCTCTTCCAATAATTGCTCCTCTAATTGCTCCTTAGAGGGTGGTTGATGTCATAAGTTGTTGAAGAACCTTCCTCTTATAAAAAAAACAAGAATAGAGGGTAAGGGAGAGGTATGCTTATTAGTAAATAATTAGAGACTTAGGACATTTGATTATTGATAGAGAGAGTGAGAAAGGGAGAGGGTATGCTTATATTTAGTGGGTATTCTAGGGCTTGAGTGATCTCAAGATTAAGGAGGGCCTAAGTACCTCAAATTATTTAACTTTCTTGTCGTATCCTTATATTTTTATGTCAATATACATCTTAGAACCTATCAATTGGTATCAGAGGTTGTTTGGTTCTAACCATGGGGTTGAGATGGGAAAGTTTTGTGCACTTCTTAATTCCTTAGATTTGAATGGAGGTAGAGTTCCAAAGAAATGAGAGAGGGTATGGATGCAGAAAAATGAAAGAGAGTTACAAAATATTAACAATAAGTTTTGCAGAAATGGAGGAGATTATAATGTCAAAAATAGAGGAAAAGACCAAAGTCGTATATGATTGTAACAGGAATTTTAGTTAGTATAAATAAACTTTTGCTTTCGTTTCAACTTATAAGTAGATCAATTTACAATACCGTGAATGTTGCAAATGTATTTAGTGTATGCTTGCTTGAGCATCATTCTTACCACTGAAGTCCAGATAATTAGCTTGATACTATTTGCCAAATAATATATTTGAAAATGTCTTACTAATGAAACGCAAGTGTTAGATTATGTGTAACATTGCATGTCGATGACGCTTCTATTCAATTGTACTACGTTATTCAGCCATGTTTACTATGCAGAATCAAAAAAGTTATATTAGGAAATACCATAAATTCTAGCTTGAAATTTTCATTTTTTTTTGAAAAGGTTTCAAATGACTAATAATGAATCAGCAATATTCAGGTGTAATTTGGTTGGATTAGTACAAAGGTCCAATATTAGATATGGATATTTCAGATTAAGGAGAAAGAAACTCAAAATTTTAACGCATTATACTTGTACATATGAATTTGCTTTTGGATTAGGTTATTTACTAGGGGTTTGTTTTTTTACAATTGCTGAGTTTTTCCCTTCAATAATCCTCAGTAACATCTTATAGAATTTTCTTTTGATACAGCCAAGTGAATATAACACATATGCAGACATCGATGCTGCATATAAATGCCTCAAGGAGAAGTATGGGGTAAATGATGAACAACTAATATTATATGGTCAATCTGTTGGCAGCGGCCCTACACTTGATCTTGCTTCACGATTATCGAACTTGAGGGGTGTAGTTTTACATAGCCCAATCTTATCTGGACTGAGGGTATTGTACCCTGTCAAACGGACTTATTGGCTTGATATCTACAAGGTATGTTATACGACTTTGTTAC
The DNA here is from genome assembly GCA_037833695.1 of Sechiopsis laciniata. Lineage (NCBI taxonomy): Eukaryota > Viridiplantae > Streptophyta > Magnoliopsida > Cucurbitales > Cucurbitaceae > Sechiopsis > Sechiopsis laciniata. The sequence goes on along the minus strand of JBBMKA010000022.1, from coordinate 7,328,877 downwards.
CACTTTTTTAATTCTTAAGATAGTATCTTATTGATATGTTTCCTTGTTCAGAACATCGACAAAGTAGGTTTGGTGAACTGTCCTGTTTTAATCATACATGTAAGTGAACTGTCCTCTTTTTTTTTTTAATTATTTTTTTAATATCTCCCTCTGTCTCTCTCTTTCACATATGATATACCGATAGAGCTGTGCATGATTATAAAGGTTAAGCTTATACATAATTTAGCATGGCGACATCCGCTTCCAGATTAGATCACAAGGAATCATGTAAATTGAAGAAAAGTTCCTCACACCAAAGAACCATAGAAACAAGCATAATATATGGACAAACACGACATAGATACAACGACACATTATATTCTAAAGCTCCAGGACACGAACCCCTAAAGGATACATTTGTAAAAGTTTAATTTTTATAGAAATATATATGTAACCCTCGAGTTTAGGAGGAGTACATTAATGAATCGTGACCACATTTGAATGAGAAGAAGAATTTTGAGGACATGCAAGTTATAGATAAGAAAGTCTTAAAAGAATTGATAGCTACTACCAATATTAACAAGGTGCACCTTCGTTTTTAGTAGCTTGTTAGAAATTTCAAAGTTAAGATCGCTTAACTTGAAGCAATTCTAAGTTAGGTGACCTCTTAAGAATTTTCCTAGGAAGCATGTGAGTGATGACAAAGCATGCTGAAAGGACCCATATTAGTATGTGAGGACAATCGTAGCCAAGGCAAGTAGGTAGTGTGACTATGACGTATGGCAATGTCGGGGAAGAGAGAGGCGCAATCCTTGTTCAAATCTTGGGCCTGTAGCATTACAAATCATATCAGAGCAGAACCTCTCGTAGTAAGATGTGGTTCAAAGATGAATCGGAGTAGAAGCTTGTGTGCAGGTAATGCACCTTCCTTTTAGTAGCTTAATTGTTAGAAATTTCAAAGTTAAGGGCGCTTAACTTAAAGCAATTCTAGGTTAGGCGACCTCTCGAGAAGTTTCCTAGGAAGCACGTGAGTGATGACAAAACATGCTGAAATGACCCATATTAGTATGTGATGCCCGTCTTCATTCTTTAAAGTAGCCAAGGCAAGTAGATAGTGTGACTAAGATGTATAAGGCAATGTCGAGGAAAATCTTAGGCCTGTTACAATTGATATTAGAGCAAAATTTCTCATAGTAAGATGTGGTTCAAAGATGCTTCGAGGTGGAAGCTTGTGGACATGTAATGCTTAAGTTTATGAGGGATACATGAATGAACCATGACCGCATTTGAATGATAGGGATATTGAGGATACATAAGTCATGGATAAGAAATGTTTAAAAGAATTGATAGTTACTACATTTATGAATAAGGTGCACCTTTCGGTTGTCTAATAATAGGAACTCCAAAATTGAGCATTCTTAACTTGGAGCAATTTTAGGTTGGGTGACTGCTTTAGAATTTTCTTAAAAAGCATGTGAGTGAGGACAAAACATGCTAAAAGGACTCATGTTGGTCAATAGAATAATCTTCACTCTTAAAAGAAGTCAAGGAAAGTAAGTAGTGTGGCCAAGATGCAAGGAAATACCTGAGCAAAGAGAGATCGGATCCGGATTAGAAATCCTTGTGCAATCTTGAGCATATGACATTATTACGAAAAAGTCAATAAGCGCATATATATATATATATATGAGAATAGTTTAGCGCCCAGCCATGTGTCAGCATCTGATTAGCCACCAAATTTTACTTTCCTAATTCTTTCACGCCGTTTGTTTGGTTAATTTGTTATAATTAAATTTTTATTTTTTTATTTATCCTTCCTCTCTATTATTCCAAATCTGAAACAATTTCCTCTGATTTTGTTTCAATTTCAATTCCCACAAAATCACAACTAAATTTCAAATCCCTAATATCATCGTTTTATGTATGGTTTTACCAATCGATTCCATCTCTGAACTGTGTAAGAAATTTCTCGTAATCTTCTTCAACAATCTTCTGATATTTGAGCAATATCGTCGAATTCCAATCTCGCAGCCATAAACCCTTTTCTTCAGGTCCTCTTAGAATCTTCAATGTTGAATTTTCTTCTCTCTGTTGTATTTTTATCATTTCTTCACAAATTTTCATTCTAATTTCATAACCTCAATGTTGAATTTTCTTCTCTTTGTTTCTTGCGTTCCCACTTTTCAATTGTGTTTTCATCCCGACATTCGTTGTTCCAAATTGGATTTATTTATTTTGTCGATTTCTAATGTTTGGCTCGTGCTTCCAACTCCATTCTCGCTCTCCGTCCACTCAATCGGCGAGTTTCTCAACAGTGACATGGATCTAGTTCTCCGCCACTGCAATTTATTCCTCAGCCTCAGATTCTTCGGACGGATCTTCCCATTGTGATACAACTCAAACCGCCATTAGACCCAAACCTAGCGGAGAAATCGAGCTCAACCGAATGGGAAAAGGCTCGATTAAAAAAAGAGTAAACCGCTCAAAAAAAAAAAGAAAAGAAATCGAGCTGTTGAACTAGCGGCTAGCGGTCGAGCCGCTTCCGCTTCAGTTCTTCCAACACCAATAATCAAACAACTCTTCCATTCCAGAAAATCTCTGCGGTAGAAGACTAGAAGTAACGAGGATAGAAGATTTCTCATTTATTAACTTAAAAATAAAAAATAAATCATAACAAACCAAAAAAAAGACCTGAAAGAATTAGGAAAGTTAAATTTGGTGGCTAATCAGATGCTGACACATGGCTGGGTGGTAAAATATGGGTAAAGCCCGGCTAGCATTTAAACTATTCTCTTTTCATTATATACTCTCAACACCCATTTTTTCTATACTATTTAGGTTTATTTATTATGTTTAAAAATCGAGGGCCTTGTGCAAACAATATGTTAGGGATTCAATTGGTGGGACGTGGCCACCTATATTGGAATTAATTTTTCTATGGGTTTTCTTACCAACCAAATATCGTAAAGTCAGATGGTTTATCCTGTAAAAATAGTCGTAGTGCTCATAAGCAGACCCGAACACTCACAGACACAATAAAAATATATAAGGTTAAAGTGTTTGACACAATAGACTTGTATTAAATTTGTACAGAGTGTCTGACACAGATCTAGAAACTAAAGTGTTTCGTACTTCATATCTTCACATAAATGAACTTTTATCAAGGGATGCAAGCAAACAATCAAAGATTATTAGATGGTCGTGTGGATAAGGGAATGGCAACAGGGTTGCACATAGCTTTCATATACAGCCTTTATTTTCTCACTGTGCAATATCTTTTCTTATCAAATAATTTTGTTAACCATCCCATAATTGTATCTCCTCAGATCCACTGCACTGGTCACTGACTTGATGGTTTCAAATAATAGGCAGAAAAAATAGACCACTGACCTAATGTGTTTGTCTTGCAGGGGACAGCTGATGAGGTTGTTGATTGGTCCCATGGAAAGCAGCTCTGGGATCTTTGCAAGCAAAAGTATGAACCTCTATGGCTAAGTGGAGGAGGGCATTGCAATCTTGAGCTCTACCCTGAGTTCATTAAACATTTAAAGAAATTCGTACAGTCACTTGGTAAATCAAAAGCATCAACAAATGGTTCTGAGAAAGCTAAAGTAGAAATCAACAGTCAGAACAAACACTCTGAAACTGGGCCTTCAGATACGTTTGAAATAGCTGCGGATCTTCCAGAAGTTTCCCGGAACAGTTTAGATAGTCGGCTTGCAAAAAAAGTAAACAAGCCTGAGAAATCTCGAATGAGCACTGATCGGGTCGATAGGTTTAGGAAAAAAAAGGGTCTCGTTTGGTAATGGATCACATTCAAATTCATATCAAAATAAGCTATGCACTAATCTCAACTGTTTTCCCTTTTATAATGATGCATTCATTCTACCAGCCATGTACCAATTGTGTGTGATTCTGTGTTTTATTTTCATGTATTTTAACAGACTGAGGAACTTTACATTTATATTCCTTAGATGAATTTCTTAGATGAATTTCTTTCTGCACAATCACACTGCAGATCTTTTTTTACTACGATAAGATTTGGGGTTAAGAGATTCAACCCTTCGACCTTTAGATTGAAAACAATTATCAATGACTGTTGGACTAGGTCTGCTGTTGACAGATTTAGAGGCTGAAATATTGATGTAGCATGATGAACAATTCAAATCCCTGTAGTTAACTTTAAGCATTTTGTTTAGTTGTTGAGATGTTTTGGGAGGTGGAGCCACCATCCTTTTCAATGTCAGAATTACATGCACCACTTGCTTTGTTGTAATCAAAGTAAATGAGAACTTTTTATCATTGAAGGGTGGGAGGTCTCGATTGTTTTTGATAATGTGTATTGCTTTCAAAAGCAAATGCAAAAAGAAGAAAAAGAAAGGAATAATGATATCAATCTTTGTAGAAGGCCATGTAAACACTTAGTAACCAATTGCAGAAAGTTGTAGCTATAATCATAGTTTAGAGGCCCTCATCTCCATTAGTTTAATATTTTATCCTTTCTTAAGGAAGGCAAAATGTCCTAATTTTATGTTTTGTTTTATGCATATATCCTAGAAAAGAAAGGCTTTATTGCTTTTGTACTTTCGACTTCAAAAGGAGTAAAAGATAGTAGTGGAATTGTGAGTGTTTGACAGTAATATTACTAACTTTTCCTTTTCAGATTCTAGGACAATTACATTTGAAAAGTTGCACAAATTGAAGACAAATCGTAATTCCATTCCCCAACCATAGTCATTAGCTATTTTGTTACACCAAAAATTTTCATTCAAATTGTGATATACAAAAGTAAACAGCCAATGGCCCCACAAGTTTTATATACTAATAATAGCAGCAGCAGCAGAAGACATGCCTTGTGGATCCCTAAACCCTGTGAGGATGTATGGATTTGCTTCATCAATGATAACTACTCTATAACATTGCTAAGGCATGGCCTCATAAATAACCAACTTGATTTACATTGGACACAAAGAATCAACAAAAGCTATAAAATCGTTGAAGCAACCAATCATGATTACTTGACTTCAGCATCGACTGGGTCAAGAAGCGTCCCGAACATCCAATCCATCCATATAGAGAAATGGCCATAATTGTAGCGGTATCTTGTATGATGAATTGTGTGGTAGCCAGAACCCATAATCGGCCACATTTGTGCATGAATACAGTCATGAATGTTCGTCGTCCATACCACCTCAAAGAATAGCAGCCCAATATGTGTCCTGAAATGGGTTGGAATGAGAAATAGAGCAAACATATGGGGTACTGCCTGCAATATTCCATCTACTGGGTGAAATGCTAGTCCTGCCATACAAACAGACCAGTTTTTATCAGTCAATCTTCTTAGGATGAGAAATAACTAAAGAGCTTCTTTAGTCTGAATTCAGGAGAATCAAAGAGGAAATGAAGTAGGTGATATTAGTGTGTTTTGGTAGGATTTTAAACTTCCTCATCAAACCATTGCCATCTGCCAACTGATTTCTACTATCACATTTAAACAGCAAAGGACAATAATTTTTCTAAGAGAACAATAACTATATTTCGATTCAAACGATGAGCAGTTCCTGAAGTTTGTCAAAACGAAGCAACACAGCGAATTACGTGTTTTCATCGTAAAAATGGATAACCGTTTTACCGAAATACATTGTATTAGTCACTAAAACAACTTATGTTTGGTCAGTAAAAAGAACAATTTTCTGCACATGTATAGTATACCAAGATAATACATGAAAACACGATTAAACTTACGTTCATGTGACTTAGAAGTTCAGAAGGTTTAAGGAAACAAAAGTGTTCTAGAACGCTAATCCTGACAGCTAACAATAGCAACTTAATGCTGAGTATACATATTCCTTCTGTAAATATGTTTACCTTATTTCTGTAAAAGATATTTTGGGAAATATTTCTATTGAAATTGGTTCATATTTCAGTTTCGTTTGACACATCTTAAGGAAATCAAACAAGAATGCTACATGACATTCATTCCTTTCAAAGAAGTTTCTTTGACATGCATGGCAAGATGAATAGCAAGTGGATGCAAAAATTGAGAAAGTAGGTTAGGAACATACCAGCAAAGGGAGAGAGAGTAACTTTCTTGTTGTACATATGATGTTTAGCATGAAGATAGTTGTAAAGAGGCTTTACATCATGGAGCGCCCTATGCATCCAATAAATAGAAAACTCTACAAAGGTAAGATAAACAATTACGTGGAAACAATATGCAAGCCATCCGACATCAAGTATCCTCGGATAGCATTTTGTCCAATCATGTTCTACCACGTACTCAGAAAACGTCGGAAGGATGGAATACAATGGCATGGCCTTAACCGTCACAAGAATTTGTAAGATCATTGATTTGTTCGACGGGATAGAATCTGAAACAAAGTGTTCAGAAGGTCAAGCAATTATACAAGCATGGAGCAATAGACATGAAGGAAATGCAAGTCTAAAAGGAGTTACTTGGATTCTTACATTCAGACTCATCCAAATCTAAAATGTACACACTAAGAAGCATGTAGTTTTTCATGTAATATTTTCAAAATCTTGATGGTTTCAACTGCTATGAATTTTGGGGGGTTAAGTAATCAAATTATCATAATGCAAATTGGAGGCAGATGATCAACAGAATTTCTGAGATCCAAAGCTTATTGACTAAAAGACAGCACACCCAATTATCCCCGACTGCGACAAATAATGATCAACAATAAATAGCAAATCATATCCTTACAAAAGCATGAAATTGGAAAAAAAGTTAATGATAACAAATCTCAATTCAATAGGGTACCAGTTCTAACAAGCTGAATATTCATATACTATTTAGTTCAAAATTGCCACCTACCTAAACAACCCAAGAGTTCATTCAAGATTAAGAAATCATATGCTAAAACTAACATCTAAATCACAAACATCATATGTATGACTAATCTTGTTTGCCAAGACTAACAAAGTTTCTAGAAGGAAATACCATGTTAGGGAAATAACCAGAAAAATAAAAGGTTATCAAAAGGGAACTATAAAATAGTCCGGCAAGAAAGGTAAAAAATGAACTCAAGATTAACAAGTTCTTACTATTACATTTCAACCTTTTAGATATGTCCTTTCTTCATATATAATATATATTCATGAATAGAAAAACCATCCATTTGAACAATAAATAAAAACCCTCTTAACTAAGAAGAACCTATAGACAAGAAGAATCCCAACACACCATCCATTAGTTCTAAAGTATTACAGTTATACTATGGCTATTACAATATCAGCTTGGACAGATGAGATCTATGAGACAAGAACCAGCAGATGATTACAAAATATTGAGAATTAGTAATCAGTTGCAATAGTCCATCCTGGAAAAAGACAAGAACCACCAGCATTAATCAAATCCAATGGCACCAGAAGAGTCAAACAATGAAAGATCAAACAAAAACACCAAAACACTTCAAATAAGAAAATGAATCAGAAACAGCAATCCATTGCATAATCAGTGACACACTAAGAAGATCAAAAAGGGGAAACAACAAACAACAAACAACAAACAACAAAATGAAATAAACAGAACCCAAATAACCAAAATTAGAAATGATTAAAAGGGCAGTTGAGAAATAGAAAAAGAACAAGAGGGCAAAGTGGGAAAAACCTTTAGGAACATAAACATTACGTTTCCAGTAATAGATATAAAAACACCAAAGAAAGCCAGAGAAGAAGTAAACAAGGAGTCCACCAATGCAGTTTCTAAGCCATGTTTGAAGAATATGAGGAAATGGGTGGTAAACAAAGGGTGGAAAAACGTTGCCCAAAACAATGCGGTTGTAGAAATCAGTCTCCTCCACAAAGAGCTCCGTATACGGCGGAGCGCCGCCCATTTCCGGCGAGGGGAAAAGCAGTGAAATCTAAGGCAGAGGAAGTTGTAACTGAGTTGGGAATTGAAGAGGGTCGTGAGAATTTTATTTATTTATAACAAAAAAAGTTGTATAATTTCTACTCTTGATTACAATTTACACTTTACATTGATGAAGTAAAGAAGAGGCTCGCTAAAAGACCATTACCAATTGGTGGGGCCGGACCGGACCAAACCAGAGCCGACCCTTCATTTGACCCGAAATTCACTCCCAAGCTCAACTTTTTTTGAGCTATTTTCCTTTTCTTTATGGTAATTTGGGTTTGGGGGTTTCTTTTTTGATGGGGCTCGATTTTTATTTTTTTCTTCTTCCTTTGCTGTCGCGCCACACTGTGGGCGCCTGCCAGCCATCGTCCAAGCTATTTGCAATTATTACACTATATGGGATTGTGGGATTTGCGATTTACTATAAATCAAACCTTTTTGTTTTAAAAAAAAATTGAAGTTTTTCTTTTATTTTTTTCCCTTTTTTGAAAAAATTAACTTTTTAGTTGCTGATTTAGTTTTAATTTGATTTTATGTTTCAAAATTACACCTTTCATTTTTAATGTTTGTGTTTTTTTTTTAAAGTTTACTCTATACTTATTTT
>JBBMKA010000022.1:7279826-7304450 GCA_037833695.1 Sechiopsis laciniata | reverse complement strand
TATCTACCATATATATATGCTTGCTGATTTTTCATTAGGAACACAAGAAAGGGAATAATTGATCCTATTAGAATAGTGTTTATTCCCAACATTATGGAGGTGTCAATTTAAATCTTTGGAAGAAAAATGAGTATTGCATATTCAACAAAAAGTAGTTAAAGACACTCATTCAATTAAGTTGTATATCACATAAGGAATGAGAAGAAAGTTGAGAAGTCTGGAATTGCCTATAATACTATAATTTTGCATCTTATTAATAATGTGTTGTATGGTAATTAATATTGAAAACATATATGAATTTTGGGAAAAAGTAGATCATTTATATATATCAAAATCTCTTAGCAATAAAATTTACCTCAAAATAGATGTCTATCTAAACAACGAGGTCTTCATCCGAAAGGAGTGAGAAATCTCTAACTTCATGAGAAATGATGGAGTGAGCGAGTGGAAAGACTTTTCTCCTGATAGAATCGTCAACGGCAAAAAACGTCACAAATTGTACCTTTGCCGTCACGAAAGGTATTGCCGACGGCAGTACATTTGTTGGGAAAACCGTGTCCGGCAAGGAATCGTAGACGACAACAATGCGCCGTCAGCAATGCCTGCCTTTTGTGACGGCATATTTGCCGTTAGCAATGCCTATCTTTTGTGACGACATTTTTGCCGCCAACAATGCCTATCTTTTGTAACGACATCTTTGCCATCAACAATTCTTATCTTTTGTGACGGCATTTCTACTGTCACCAATTCAAGTCTTTTGTGACGGCATTTCTGCCGTCGGCAATTTCTATTTTTAATTCGATTTTTTTAAAAATTTGATTTCATATTCTAATTTCCAATTCAGCTTCGTACCTGTTTTCCATTTACCTTTTATTCAATATGAATTCATACAAATCATAAAAATATTAATTTTATCCAAAATAGTGTTCAACACTTACAAAATCCTTAATACAAAAAGTGTATTAACAAAAGTTTTCAACACTTGTAACTTAAAAATAAATGTTAATCTAAAGACAAAAGTAACTTCAACAAAGTCTTCAACCCTTACAAAATCTTTTGTACAAGGTTAATCTAAAGACAAAAGTGCCTCCAAAATAAAGTTTTCAACCCTTACAAATTCATACACCAAAAAGTAGAATTCCACCTAATAAGAAGAGGAAAACAAATATTAGTCAACTATTTTCAACTCTATCATTCAAATATTACAATTAAAAAAAACATGAAAGCAAAAATTGGGCAGTATAACGACGTAACTACAAGATTCTCCAAAATTTAAAAGTACCTAAAAATATACAACTTAACAAATTCTACTAACGTATTCAAACATTATAATTCATAACTACATGCATTTAAACATTTTCTTTAACTAACTACATACCTAGATAGATGGTCCTGCTTGTGATCCGCCTTGGTGACGCATCATTGATTGGATCAGGTCCTCAAGATTTGCTATCTTTTCGTTCGATCTTGTCCATTCCTCTTCAAGTATATGTATTTGACGTGTCTCTTCTTCTCGAAGTCGTGTCTCTTCTTCTCGACAACGTGTCTCTTCTTCTTGGCGACGTGCCTCTTTTTCTCAGCGATGTTCCTCTTCTTCTAAACGGCGTGCCTCTTCTTGCCGACGTCGTACATTTTCTTCTCTTAGCTGAACTAGTATTTCACGATCATTGTGAGATAATCCTCCACTTTTCATGAAGAAGAGCTTTGATTCTATTTTTTTGTGACAGTGGCTGCCAACCATCTTTCGAGCGTTGTTCGTATCCTTGATCTTACCTTTTATGTTCAACAATGTTCCAATCAAGTTCTCACAAACATTTTTTTTTAATATGCATGACTTCCACTTATATCTCAATAAAAGTTTCGACCAATAAAGGAGTTGAAAAAAAAAAAACTTTTTTCCTTCAATTGGGGTCTGTGCGTCTCCTCTTCTTTTTAACTTGCTTAGTTAGGTGTTTACTAAATATAGAAAAATTCAACATATTCAATTCATGCAAGATATTATCGTCATCCAATACTTTAGAGGTGGTTGCAATTCTGATTTAGCATTAAATAATTTGCTTCGTCGCCAATTATGATTATGTGGGAAGTGCCTGTGATGTCCCATGTATGCACGTTTATTTATTAGACTTATAACCGATGTATGATCCATACAAACAGGACAAGCCTGATACCCTTTCGTACACCAACCAGATAAATCACCATATGCAGGAAAGTCATTAATTGTCCACAATCAACTAGCATACATTTGAAAATATCTACCACTAAATGAGTCGTATGTCCGCACACCAGTATTCCATAATTCTTTTAACTCATCAATCAATGGTTGCAAGTAAACGTCAATTTCTTTACCAAGAGACTTCGGACCGGAATCAACAATGACAAAATAAAGTTTGTTTCTTTCATACATTTTCAAGGTGGTAAGTCATATGGAACAAAAGTAACTGGCCACATGCTATACGAAGTACTCATGTTTCCAAATGGATTAAATCCATCTGAAGAAAGTCTCAAACGAACATTTATCGTATTGGAAGCGAACTGGAAATATTTTTTTTTATCAAAATGCTTCCATCCATCGCCATCTGCAGGATGTAGTAATACACCTTCTTCCAAAACATGCTTCTCTTTATGCCATCTCATTTCATAAGCATAATGTTTTAACGCAAACAATCTCTTCAATCTAGGAATCAATGGAAAATGACGCAAAACCTTATGAGGTATCTTTTTCCCTATACCATTGTTAGTTTTATACTGAGACTCACCACATGTTGGACACTGAATATAGTCTTTATATTCATTTCTATACAATATGCAGTCGTATTTGAAAGCATGAATTGAATCATAACTCAATCCTAGATAGTGTAGCTTTCGTTTGGCCTCGTAGTAAGAACTGGGAATGTTAGCATCGATTGAAAATGCTTCTTTCAATAATTGTAGAAGCATATCGAAAGATTTATTACTCCAATCATTATAAACTTTCAAGTGCATCAATCTAATTAAAAAATTCAATGAAGAGAATTGTATACATCCATCATATAACTGATTACACGCTTCATTTATCAAATTTTCTAATGAACTTGGACTACTATTTCATTCGTCGTTGGTGCAATCACATTTTCAAACAAACCATCTCTCTCTTCATCATCTTCGACACTTGGGACAACCATCTCATTAATTAGTTCTAACATTTCATTGGCCACATTTTGATTACTTGATTTAGGACGTATTGTTCTATTCAATTGTATCGGCGTAAGAATAGATTGACGCTCATACCTAGGTACGGTAAATGGTTCTCCATGAAAAATTCAAATAGAGTATGAGGAGCAAAACCCATATTTGAATAGATGACGTTCTAATTCATCTATCACATGTCAATACGAATTCATGCAATGTTTACATGGACATATTGTCTTCCCCTCATTGTTTACATATGATTTTGCTATTTCTAAAAACTTTTTAACACCTTCGGCATACTCATTAGACAACCTACCTCTGTTATTTATCCAGTCCTTATTCATATTTTTTCCTGATTTTTCCACTTTGCAAATACAAAATATTCTTTAAGTCGTCATACGAGGTAATTAATCTGTAAGACACCAATAGACGATGATATAATGTTTGTTCATTAAATGAATTTTATTCTCAATCATACTAATACGTTATTTTTCGATTACACATTTTATTAATCTTTCAAAAGTTAAGCATATACTTAAATCTAACCAAACTAATCTAAAGGGCATCAAAGTAACCAACACTTCAAGATTAAGAATAAAAAAAAGTGATATAAACCAATAAAAGAACAGCAAGGCAAAGACATCAACCTAAAGGGCATCACAACCCATATGGAATTTTTTACAAGAATGAGACATATTTGATCAATTTAAAAAAAAAATAGAAAAGAGCCATGATACTAATAGTATTATGTAATTTATAACCAAATTGAAACAAAACATACATCAACGAAAGCAAACTAAATTGAAATTATATTTAACAATACTAATATAAACAAATCATACATCAAAAAAGCAAACTAATAGAAATGAAATAGTAGTATGTAATTTATAACTAAACTTAATGAAAATCAATCTTAACAAATCAATATGACATAACCAATATAAACTAAATTAAATTAATCTTAACAATTCAAGTCAATATTTCTAAACCTCCTAAATTAAAAGCTTAAATCTAACCTAAATTAAAATTATATTTAACAAAACTCTAATCTTGAAAACCTAACAAATATGCTTAGGTCTAACTAAAAGCTAACCATATATACTTAAATCTAACAAAACTAATCTAAACATTTAGGTTACTTTATGTTTCAATCCAAAAAAACATTAAAAAACAAAACCAAACACCTACAAAATATTTCATTCTAACATATTAACATAATTGAAAACCTAACAATAAACTTAAATCTAACAAAAACCTAAACATATACATTTTTTTGAGATTACAACAATTGGAGGTAGGAAAAACTTAACAATAAACTTAAATGTAACAAAAACCTAATACCATATACTTAGATCTAAGAATATTTAAATATGCAATAAACAAATTTAAAGTAGATTTTAAATAGAAAAAAAAAATTGACCTATAAAGTGGCAGACGGAGTTGGCGGCGGCGGCAGGAATGAGTTGGGAGGCAATGGCGGGCGTAGGCGATAGTGGTCGTTGATGGGCAGCAGCAAGCGTGTAGGGGGCTGGGGTAGTTTGAGAAGGGGAGAAGAAAATTTTAAATTTAAGTTTTTGGGAGGTGTTTCACGACTGTTTTAATTTATTATTATTTTTTTACTAAATGCCGTCGACTATTCCTACATTTGCTGACGACTTCAAGTTGCCGTCAACGAAACCCCCAAATAATTCCCTCCAAAATGAATTTTGGAGAAATTTAAAATCTTTCCTGACGGCGTTAAAGGTGCCGTCATGCATTCCATGATTTCGCAATGGCCATTTTGGCCGTCAGCGAAAATAGGCTTTGTCGACGGTATATATACCGTCTCATCACAAATTCCCAAATTTCTTGTAGAACGAGGATTATGAACCATAGGTATTTGAGAGTTAGAGTCCATCTGGTCTTAGTTAGGTTGGAATGTTATTCTCTCTATATAATTAGTGATTAAGTTGTATGAAGTGTACATGTTGCACAATTGTATATGTATGATAAATATATGTATACTTATATTAAAAACATACCGTAAAAGTATTTCTTTTCTCGTCAACCTCATTTAATACCGTAAAAGTATATGTATGATAAATATACTTATATTAAAAAAATATCACATCCATCTTCTTGGTAGTTTTTCATTATTAACAAGTGTATATTGCATATTAGAATATCAGAAATCTGGTCAACTTTATTTTTAATTTAATTTAATGAAGATGTGAGTCCACTAAAACTTTCACCCATTAATTTCCCAATCTACCCCATCATAATTTCCATAAGTTGTGTAGATTCCAAAATGTGTCTCAAAATTAAAAGATTTCTTCTATTTCAAATATTAAAATTCAAATTCCAAAGAATTGAGCCATATAACATGACAATAAACATATCCATGTTAAAAAGTACCAAATTAATAATTTGCCAAAAGAAATAAAAGGAAAAATTATAATTACCATAAAAATGAATAGTAAAATCAAGCTATTTGGCTCAAAGGAGCATTGGTTTATTCTATTGCACTTAAAGAATATATTAAGAAAAGAAATGATATGTTAAAATATTTTTTAAGAAATAGAAGGGAAAATTTTCCATCCCAAAATAAATGGTCAAATTTTGTCAGGATGCAGGATTATAATTAGCAGCGGAAACGGAGACGAAGAGACCTTTTTTGTTTACGCCCTTACTTAATGGACATATCTAACACCAAATATAGATAGAAGATGCTTAATATATTATGTGTTCATGCTTTATGATAATGTGATAAGTTAAAAATTACAGTTGCTGTCTTTTATTATTCTCTATTCTAACATGGTGTGAATATTTTGTTTTTGTTGAATTGGTTAAAGAAATAGTTTGGATTAAAGGGTTGATTTATGAAATTTTGAATTTGTGTTCTTCATTGTGATAATCAGGATGTTCTAGTATTTTCTTAAGGTCCTATTTTTTACTGAACCAAATACTTAATTAGAAGGTTTTTATTGTGTTTGTGATACAGTATATGAGTCAAGAATTAATTTGATCACGACTAACATCACTCAACTTGTCAGTTGATATTATGAAATTTGTGTCTAGCTACGAATAATTTTGAATATTTTGTTGATTTACTCAAACTTGGAGTTACTAGTTTGTTTGTCATCATTTGAAGATTTTTTTTAGTTCACAAGTTATCAAAAAAAAAAAAAAAAAAAAGAAAGAAAAATCATCATGAAGATTCGAACTAGCAAGACTGATTTTCCATTGTAAATTGTGACTTACAATATTATGTAATTGGTGAATTTTGTTTGTCATTTTTTTTTAATTCAATAACATCTGAGAGTGGAGAATATCGAACATGTAACCACTTAATTACTAGGTCGTATAAGATGTCATCGAAATTATCTTTTTCTTGGCAGCAATGTTCATGCTAACTACACTCCATTTACGAATATTGATCAACTTCATTATAGGGAACCACACACACATATATTTGAAACTAGGGTTTAGCTCGTGGTATTATGCATGACAACTTTCCAATTTTTATTTTGTTTAAGAAAAAAAGGTTAAGTGAAAAGACTGCATTTTGACATTAAAAAATATAGAAATTCCAATTTTCTTTTCTTTTTTTTTCTTTCTTATTATTTTTTAATTTATGACCTTATTTTATTATCATAAATTGAAGATTCAAGAATGTAGACATTGCATCATTTTAGAAAATAACAAGGTCATTAGTTAAAAAATATAAATTAATTTTAAGTTTGTAAACTCTTGGTTTTTTTTTTTTTCTTCTAGAATACAAGTTTGTAACTCTTGTTGCATGAGCAGTTTGTCTCACAAAAAATTGTAATACGATATTTTTGCGATATTTTTGTGAGTTATTGATGTTGAAAAATGATTTTTTGAGATGAACGGTAATATTTATATTACTGAGGACGAAGTGCTTGAAAATGACAAAAGTGTGAATACACCGATGTGGTTTGAGTTATATGGCCCGGTGCTTAAGTCAGAGATTGATAAGAAAAAGTAGTAGAAACTATATTCGAGAGAAGTAGAGAGCATATGAGATTCGAGACTTGACGTGTTTTATATTAATCAGAACAGTTTCAAACATATTTAATGTCCCTTTTATGGTGCTTAAATGGGGTAATGGTTATAACGCTCAACCATTAATCAAGCATGAGGTAAATGCACCAATAACTCTTGGGCATTACTCTTTCTTCCTTCTACATCCGTTTTAAGAGATGACTGAGTATTTTGGAGCTGCAATTACCTTTGGGATGGCCCCTTAAGAGGTTGACTACCCTCCAAATGATTCCCAATGGGGTCTGCTACCCTTTGACTAGACCCCTCGAGGGGTTAGCTACCTTCGGGATGACCTCTAAGGGGTTAGCTACCTTTTGCATAGACCCTTCAGGCGGTTGGCTACCCTCGGGACAACCCTTGAGGGGTTCCTACCCTTGGTCGAACCCCTCTAGTCGAACCGCTCGGGGGGGGGGGGGTCGACTATTCTTGGGTCGAATCTAGAGAGCCAACTACTTCTTGATAAGCCCTTAGGGGTTGATACTTTCAACCCCGCCCTTTGGGCTAGGTGTTTCGTCTATGAAATTCTTTTAATGCGGGTTTTGTTACTTAACTTGAGTTCTATATGTATCATAAGCTTAACTAATATTTTACTCCTGACATAACTCATGATAAAACTTTTCATGATATTCAATACATTCACTCATAAGATGAATCATCCAAGACTTTCATAACTATGAACCATAGTCATGATAAGTCATCTTTTTAGTTTAAAAATAATTAGAGCGGGGGATTCAAATTTTTTTACTTCTAATTGTGATAGACATATTGATTCTATATATTGTGCAGATATCTTTCCATATATTATTATTGGGAGAGACAACATTTTTCAAACTCAGCCTATGGGAGATCTATTTTCATCTCTCTCTAATTCTCATTTTTTGTTTTTTTCTTTCTTGTTTATTGACACCCATAAGATTTAGTTGGGGATTCTTTGTTGTTGATTTCTCCAAAAAAAAAAAAAAACCAAACATGGTTCCAAATAATTTTCACCAACCATACATGTACATAAACACAATTGAGGCAATAAAAAAGAACTTTAAAGTATCAATCAAGACAAAAATAAAATAAAATAAAATAAATAAAGAAAGAAAAGATTTACATAAAATTGTAGGATTGGTGTGAGAGATATTAAAGAACAGTAAGGGAGTGCCGACCCAAACCACACCGACAGCTTTTTGGGGAGACAGAAAGTCCACAATTTTGTTACAATGTTTATTATGATTTTTTTCCCTTCCCAAAAACAATGCAAAATACAATTAAATTTTAATTCCCTCTGTGCCAAATTACAAGAACACCTAATTCAAATATAACAACAAAGAAAAATTAATGGATCCCTTAAATCTTAATGGGGTCCTCTTTTCATCATAATTATCAAAACTTTTAATATGATTGCAAATTTTGAAATTCGCAATGCCACCAAACCAAGCCTAAAACTAAAAATCCTTTTGCATTTCTATTTTCTTTTTGGCTGTTTCGTGGAATTGAGATATTGGAGAATTAAGCTGTAACCCAGTTTAACTAACCGACTGCTTCTCCCATCATTTTTACTTCTTTCTTTCACATAAAAATCACAAGTTTAGTTAGTCAAAAAAGACTTTTAAATTTTGTTTATTTTCTACTTAATTTATATATTTTTTTCTTAATTTCAATAAGTTTTTTTTTTAATAAAAAATCTTTGATAAATTTTGTACTTTAAAATTAATTAATAAATATATAAATTTAACTTATTTGAATTTTGCCGTATAACTTAACTAGTAGGTATATAAAGTAGTGATCAAGAGATTATAAATTTCTCTCCTCCAATTTTAAAATAAAACAATTAGCTTAAATATTGGATAGAAAGTTGAATTTTATGTCAATTGAATTTGTATCTGAATTTTTTAATTATTTATTATTTATTATTTTTAATGTTCAATAAGTTTAGATTTTGTAGTTTAAATTGGAAAGGTAGACAACAAACCCTAAATAAAGATAATTAATTAATGCTCTCAAATAAATCAAGAGCCAAATATTAAATTTTTAAAATTGAACCCATAATTATGAAATTGAATTAGATTACAACAAAACCAACTCACAATTTAGAGAGGTTAAAAAGCTCAAAATTGTTTATTAAACTTTTTTAAGTTTAGGACAAAATGCACCAAACAATTTCCTAATTTAACCTTTTTATTTTCCCATTGGACAATTTTCCTAATGAAAAGTGGAGTTTATCATTACGAAAATTGCACAAATTCGTTAATTTATTCCAACAAAAAGCTAAGTTTCCCTTGTCCTGATTGGTATTTTGTTTTTCTCTCACACTTTTTTTTACTTAATCTAGCTACTTTATTAAATAATTACCCTTTTTTCACTTAAAAGGACAAATCCCTTGTCATCATCAATATTCTCTTAATTTAACAAAGGAAAGAGCAGAGTGGTAAGCACTTAGTTTTCATTATTTATCTTACGTATATAAATGTGAAGTAGACGTTATGATTATCACTTCTAATTAAATTATATAGGAACTTCATATAAAATAATAATAAAAAACATATTTTCCAAAAGAAAAAAACAATCAAGACGATGGTGATATCACTTCAAGTGATGGAAGAACAAGAGTTTAGGTGAAAGACCCAAACTTACTTAAAAATAATATATTATAGATTAAATGAAAATTAACCAGCAATAATAATTTAAAAATCAAGTACAAAAATGGCCCATCTCTCAACTCCTTAAATTGATTTATGTATGTTTAATAATCATGCATTTACTTCTCAAAGTTCCAATGCAAGCAATCATTTGGTAGCTATATAATTGTGTGTTCTTGTTCATGTAATTGATTACCACAGTTATAACAAGTTAATTATTTTCAATGGAGATGATGAGATGAAAAGGGAATGTTCTCATCAAGGAGGTTTCCTATTAAGTACTAAAGTTAACTCTAATTTTACCTTCACAATTTAATTCAAATATTGATGTTGCAAAATTAAAAGTTGATTAGAAAATAAAAAGAAAGTAAAACTCTTCTTTTAGTGCTTTCATTTTCATGATTAATGAACAATTAGTGACATGTAAGAATGACCTCTCAACTTAAACCTAATTAGATTAGATTGATAAATATTTATCATAATTGTAGCATGAGACATCAAAATCATTTTTATTTTCATAAAACTATAACTGATAAATATTATAATTTTTTTTACCTACTCTTGATAGAATATTCATTAAATTCAAAGTGAAGTTGGGAAAGTACTAACTTTTGTTAATGACAAATTTTCAACCTAAGTTATTAAGCTGTGTAAGATTGTCAATGGTTAGAAAAGATTTACATAATTATAGTCAGAAACTTCCACTAATCTAAAATTATTAATTTCCCAATACGTTGATAAAAAGACATAAAAAATTTGACTACCGCGTCAATTTAATAAAAACGTTCTCCATTACAGGAAAAAAAAAACCAAACAAAACAAAAGTCATCTTCCCGAAAAAGACAGAAAAGCTAAATAATTAAGTGAAAAATATGATTAAAGGCAAGAAGAAAAAGAAAACATTCATTATTAAAATCAATAACGATGATAATAATAGAAACAAATTACAATAGAATATTATATTGGAGGAAAGTCACATTTTATAAAATAATTAAAGTTAAATACATTAAGCCTTCGATTAGCAGTCTAATCTCCACCTAACAAAAAAAAAGGAAAAAAAGGTCTGAGACACGAAATAAAGACAAAAGAATTTTGCACATTTAATTTTTTTCCCCAACTAATACACGTTGCATACAGTTTTTGAACAAATCAAAATCAAACAATATAAATTATAGAATTAAATAAAATCGTAATTTGAAGAGAAGTTCAACGCAAATTAATCCATTTGCATACTCAAAAAAAAAAAAAATGCAAGTACATTAAAATAAAAATGAGGATGAAGTTTTTCCTTCTTTTTTAAATAACAATTGTGGATCTAGTTGGGCTAGTAGTTTCAGAGAAAAAGAAGCTTCTTATCCAAAAATATATGATATATTAAATACATAGGTGATTAAAAATTAAGCCTGGTTTAATTAAGGAATAATCAATTGAAAGCGCACCACCAGACAACTTAATCATACACATTTCTTTACAAAAAGAAATTCAGATGCTTTGTTTTGATATTTACAGGGGCCACAAATTTTGTTGGTAACATCTGGGTCTCTTTTCATTAATAAAAATAACTAATTCATTTCAATCAAATAATAAGTTCAATTTTTTTTCCCCCTCAAAATATCACTGTTAATCCATATTGTTGAATTCAAAAAAAAAAAAAAAAAAAAAAACCTATTTGTTGAAGTTTTTTTTCTTTAAAAAAGTAATATTTGTTGAAATTTATTTCATTTCTATAAATTTACAACCATTCAATTTCAGTTTTTTATTATAGAAAAATTCTTAAAATTGACTTTATGGAAATTTTAGCTAGCTTTAGAAAAATATTTACATTTGATTTTTACTTGAATTAAAAAACCATCAACATTATCAACTTGAAATTTATACTTAAAAACACTTTAAAATTGTTACATAAACCATTTTTAATACCTAAACTCACGTAATAATAATGTATTAAGAACTCGAAATTAGCTTAAAAAGAAAAGTATTTACGGACATTATATATCACGTAATAATTAGTTAATTACAAGTTTTAGTCACAATTGTTACTCAAATAAAATTTTAAAAAAAAATAAAAAAACTATGAAATATATTATTTGATTTCCCCAATCTGTATTTTTTTTTTTAAGTTTAATTCCCTATTGTACTTAAGAAAGATTAAATGCAAATTTTTTTAACATAAATTAAACTTAAACATTTAAAAATTGAGAAATCAAAATTACATAAAAATTCAAAATACATAACCAAAATGGTATTTCAAACTTTTTTTTTTTCATTTAACAACAATTAGTTTCAATAATTTAAACTTATAACATATTAATCATAAGCACACACTTATACAATAATTTTTTTTGTATTGTCTTCTAAAAAAAATACTGTTTTTATTGGCATCTCTATTTTTCCTTCCTACACTAAATTCACCTATATAAAAATGGTAGGGACGCCAAATTTTGTTTTCACATTTATGGGGCTCTGGGTTGAATCTCTTTTGTATGATTTAAAAATTTATAAATTTACAAAATTTAAAGTTGGTTACTTGGAAGCCACTCTAAAGCCCATTAATTTTCTACAATATACATAAAAATAAACCTTCACCAATAACATTTCAACAAATTGGCTTGGCTATATATATAAATAAAAACCAATATTTGTTAAAAATCAATTAGCTTTGTTTCACGTGTTATCCTTAGAACTCAACGAGGTTAATAAACATTTGTGTGGTCCTTGTTTTGAAAGATTAATGGAGCAGAAAAAATAATTGAGAGTTTTCTGTTCTGTTCTTTGTATATATAAATATAAGAATTTGCTCCATTTTCACTCACCCACCTGAAACCTCAATTTTGCTTCCTCTTCTTTTATTTGCCCAACTTATTTTCCATTCAACCTTATAATACAAGAAAGGTATAATTTTTTTTTTTTTTTTTTTTTTTTTCCTTTTAATGAACTTTTCTGGGTTTTTCTGGTTTAATGTTGTTAATAGTAGTGAGATTAACAATGAATTATAGAATGAAAATAGCTTTGTTCTTTGTTCTTTCTGTCACTGCTCTGTTTTTTCTTCTGTTTTTAAACTTTCTAATTTGTTTTTTATCCATTTTCAAATCAGTGAATTACCCTTTATTTGTTGCAGTGAAAATCATGGAAAGATCATCAGATTTCTCTCGTTGTGGTTTCATGAAAGGGATTTTCCAGCGACGATGCAAATGGTTGAAGAAATCCTCTGTTCATTCATTACCCACAAACAACACTGAAAATGTCAACCTAAAACTCCCCAAAACTGATAATCCAACGAGGCAAAATCGAATCTCTGTTTCTGATGATGTCTCAGCCAAAAACCCAGTTGAGCAAGATCAAAAGAATCCAAAAAAACCCATTTTGGATCAACCAAGAACTTCGGTTTCTCAGCAAAAGACTCAAAATCGAAGGATTTCTGATGCTGCAAGAAGCTCCACATCCTCCTCCAATGGCTCTGCACAAGCCAGAGCCATGAATTCTCAGCAACAATTCAACGAACCCAAATCCCAAATTCGAACATCTTTGGGGAATTTGAAGCCAGTTGGAAGTGGGAATTTGTCGGCAAACAACAGTCCACGACTTGAAACTGGTAATTTGGGTTATATTTCAAAGAATTTGAATTCAAGTCCAAAACTTGGAGGAAATTGCAACATGGGGAACATCATGAGGAGAAATTCCCATGAATTTCGACAATTTCAAGGTGGGAATTGTAGATTAGAGCCGGATATTTTGAAATCCATGGGAAATGAGGCTTACAAACAGGGGAAATATGAAGAAGCATTGGGTTTTTATGACAGAGCAATAGCTTTAGATTCAGAAAATGCTGTTTATTTCAGCAACAAAGGAGCTGCTTTGATTGGCTTAGATCGTTTAATGGAAGCCATTGATGAATGCAAAAAGGCACTAAAGATTCAGCCTTCTTATCAAAGAGCCCATCATCGTTTAGCCATTACCTATCTCAGGTAACACAAAAGAAAAAAAAGATCCCTTTTTTCAAGCAATTTGAAAACTCAAATCACTAAGAATTTGTTTGTTGGTTGCAGAATTGGAGAGCCTGAGAAAGCATTGGATCACTTGGAGCAATCCGGTGCTTACGGCGAGAAAACCGAGATCGACAAAGCTCGAGCTCTTCGGAGTTGCTTGAATAACTGTATTCAAGCAAGGAAGTTGCAAGAATGGGAAACTTTGTTAAAAGAGACCAAATATGCAATTTCCTCTATTTCTAATTCAGCTTATAAACTCTATGCTTTACAAGCTGAGGCCTTGTTGAAACTCCGTAGACATCAAGAGGCTTATGCAATTTACCAAAAGGGTCAAACCCTCAAAACTAAATCTTTAACCAAGTCATTTAGTGTAGATGATTGTGCACTTATTTTATCCATTGAGGCACAAGTTTACATGACAATGGGCAGGTTAGAAAAGGATCAAAATTTCATCTTTAAACTAAAAGTTTATGACTTGGGTTTTGTTTAGTGATATAAGTTCTTGGCTTTGTTGAATCATTGACAGATTTGAGGAGGCAGTGACAGCAGCAGAACAATCAACACAGCTTGATTTAACCAATAGGGAGGCCAGTAGGGTGGCAAAATGGGCTAAAGTAGTTTCATCAGCTAGATTGAGAGGCAATTTACTTTTCAAGGAATCAAGATTTTCAGAAGCCTGCATTGCATACAGTGAAGGTCTAGAAAACAACCCGGGTAACTCGATTTTGTTATGCAACCGAGCAGCGTGTCGGTCGAAGCTCGGGCAGTATGAGAAAGCTGTTGAAGATTGCAGTGCAGCTCTTGAGGCACAGCCATGTTACAGCAAAGCCAGACTCCGCAGGGCTGATTGTAATGCTAAAGTAAGTTGAATTTCAGGAAAAGAAAATGCACTTTTAGGCCTCTTTTGCTTAATGGTGTGTTTGGATAAAAGGTTTATGAGAATTTGTTTGATTCAACCGTTTGAATCAAGTAGCTCCAAAGAGCCTCTATAAACTTTCTAGGTAGATTATCACTTCTACCACTATCACTTATAATCCCTCAATTTAAATGAGAATTTACGGTCACAACCACTCATACCTTTTTATCTACTAAATAGTGTAGAGTTTCATCTCAAAATGAATGGGTTAAAATGGGAGTAGCCCTCTTATTTTATAAATGTTTGGAGGTTCCTCCATTTTTTCAATGTGGGATCCTCCTCAAAATGATGTCACTTTTGAATTCACCAATCTTGAATCTGATTTCAATTTCAATTTTAATTGATTCAATACCAGTTTGAGTTTAATGAAGTCTGATAGCATAATAGATAGTATAGGAGTTTCATCTCAAAATTAATTGGTTACGAAAGAAGTAGCTCATCTATTATATAAATGACGTTGTTCCATTTTTTTAATGTGTATCCTCAACATCTGACCGGGAGTTTCACACTCTTATAACTACTCAAAATTTCTCATAACTAGTGCTTCTCATTTTCATAACTCTCTATCCAAACACACCTTAACCTAAAACTAATGAAAAAAAGGGGCTTTTTTAGGGTTCTTTTGCTTAAGGTTTTATGGTTGATTTGGCCTAATTTTGTGATTAGATGGAAAGATGGGAGGCATCAATTCAAGATTATGAGGTGTTGATTAGGGAGACACCAGGGAATGAGGAAGTGGGGAGGGCACTGTTTGAGGCACAGCTCCAACTCAGAAAGCAACATGGGGAAGATGTCAAAGACTTGAAATTTGGTTCTAATTTGGTTTCTATTTCTAGCTATGAGCGATTTAGGCACTTTGTTACTTCTCCTGGTCAGTAACAATCACAAGAAAACTGATTTTTTCATATAAATTTTTCACATTTCTAAGTAATGGTATGAATTGGCAGGGATGTCAGTGGTCTGGTTTTGCAACAAAAGCTCCCATAAACAGGAACTAGAAGTGTTCGAGCAAGTTTACAAGCAGTTTCCATCCGTCAACTTTCTCAAGGTAAAAATTTAATTATTCTCTAGTTGTTTAAAATTCAAAAAAGAAAATAAACTCTTACGACTTATTTGAATTTATCATTGTAACTCTTAAACTTCAATTTCATCATATTTGACAACAATCTTTTAGTCTTTAAATAACAAAATCGTTAATTATATAAAGTAATATTGACTAAAACAATGATTAAACTAATTTAAATTAAAAGTGAGTATTATTGAAATGTTATGAGTAAAAATATTCAACTTTGAAACATAGGTACCAAATTGAAACTAGATCCAAACATAAAGATTAAAAAGATAATTTTTTTTAGATAGTATGATATTTCATCTCAAAATCCTTTTTTTTTCATCTCAAAACCAATTAACAACGAATGAAGTAACTTACCTATCTTATAAATATTGTGAGATCTTCTCATTTTTTGAATGCGGGATTTTTTAACCATTGTTTTTGTCAAAAAAAAAAAAAAGAAACGAAGTTTTTATCAAATTTTGTACTTATCAAACAGTTTAAATGGTAACACTTCCAAAGTCCAAGGTGTAATTTTGATTATATTGAAATTTTATGGTAGAAAGTATGTTTTTCCTTTTAAATATTGGGATTAGAATGCTAAATTAGTGATAATTTGGACATCAGGTGGAGATAGAAGAACATCCTTATTTGGCAAAGCTGGAGAATGTGAGCACAATTCCAGCATTTAAAATATATAGAAATGGAACAATAGTGAAGGAGATTCCAGCCTCTAAACCCCATTCATTAGAAACTTTAGTGAAGTTGTACAGCAGTTGAATTTGGAGCTCAAGCTTAGACAAAGCAATAAGTACAATTGGGCTTCATTGCCTGATGGGCCAGCCCATTGAGCTTTAGACAAACCTAGCCAGCTTCATAATGCTGGTTGATTGGCTTTCACAAAAAAAAAAAGGCCTTTTATTGATTTTTTTCCTTTTCTTTTTGTTCACATGTACATATGAATGATGATAATTGTTTTGTTTTCTTTTGGGAAAACGAGATGAAAAAAGATCATATCTAAACCAAAATTATATTAGATAGGATTGTAATACAATCCCAATCGTTCTTTGTTTCTTCTGGATGTGAGAATTGTTGGATATTCTCACATTTGTTAATATTTTTATTGACTTGAGTGATTTGAGACTTTGAGTAGTGTTGCTTTCATGTTTGAGAAGATCAAACAATTGATTTTTTAAAATTATAAAATTAGCGTTTCTATATAGATTTATATTTTGGGTTGTATCGCTATGATTATGTGCTACTTTTAAAACTTTCATCCTGACTCATTTTAATTCTTCTTATGATTAAATTTTGGTGTTATACTTAATTTGCTGGTACATCAAATACCATTTTCATAATTTCTCATGCGGGCTATGAGAATTCAACCTAAAAAGGAGAAGAAGAAAATAAGTAATTGAAAATAGAGACAAAATGGATTAAACACATGGGTACATATAAGAGGTGCCTGGATGGCAAAATGGGAAAATGAGTAAGTAGAAAAAACTTCTCCTTCCAGCTCACAACTCCAACCACTCACTTCAGACTCTTCTCGTAATCATTTTTCCTACAACTTCTCCTCTAAACAATTTTTTCCAAATAAAATTTTCTTCCTCAAGTTCAAACAACCTTTTCCAAATAAAATTTTACTACTATAATTAGATAGGTAATATGCTGGGTGTGTTTGGATAGAAGGCTTTTGATATGAGAGGTAGTATTTTGAGTAGTTATGAGAAATTTGATCCTTTATACTAAATGGCGTAGAACTTATTCATCTCTTATACTATATAAAGTAATTGTCCACAAAAGAAGTAATTGAATAACATTACAATGTATATTCAATAACCAAACCATCATGAATTCGAATCTCCAATTCTAAATGGCGTAGAACTAAAAATAAATCCGTAAACAAATTTTCACAAACATTTAGTCCAAACATACCTAACCCAGTTAAAACAAATAAAAATGAAAGGCTGAAGAGGTAGGCCATAATTTAAGGACAATCACATACGCAATATTGATTTGCTATATCATGCCGGTGAGTAGGAAAAGAGAACTCGGCGCTGGGCCCCACTGACATTTCAAATGACCACTTTACCCAAATAGTCGTATTCCCAAGAAGTCACCACAAATTTTATTCTCCACATCCATATTTTTAACTTAATAAAACCATGGGTTTTTCTTTTTATGTCTATAATAAAGTATTTGAGAGAGTTAATATATATATATATATATATATATATATATATAAAGTATTTGAGTGAGTTTACATATTCGTAATCTATTTCCATATGATAAATATTTTGATTCTATAATATTTAATTACCAAAGAAATTTATAACAAATTAATTTTAGATGATTATTTTTAAGATCTCTTGACTACTTAGTAAATAAATGATGACCATTAAAATACTATTTTGGTCATTATATTTTTTTTATTAATTTGATTTTGATCTATAAATATTTAAATGTTTAATTTTAGTTTATATCATATCATACTACTTTAAAGTGTGGCTTAAGGTGAAAATCATTTTTAGACGATTTTACCTTTAAGTTACACTTTCAATTACAAACATGTCATTGCATTTGATTATATTTTTATTTCTTTAAAAAAAAATTGCACCAACCTAACTTAATTATGGCAATTTATTCCAAAGATGAAAGTCACTTGATTATGGCCAATTAATTTTGCTTATTGCATAAGAAAAATCTTTTAAAGCCAATTTATCGTCTAAACGTGGGCTTTAAAGCATTAAACAACCTTTCTTTTGTAATAATGAACTAGGGGTGATTTCAGTTCGATTTTTATCGATTTTGTACAAAACCGACAACTGAACCAATATCTTCAGTTTTAAAAAAATAGATCCGATCCAATGTCCAATAAACTATAGAACCATTGGTTCGGGTTTCAATTGGTTCAGTTAGATTTTAGATCCGATCCAATGTCCAATTTTTTTAATATATCAAAACAACATTCCACATACAAAAAAACATTTTTCATAACTAGTTCTCAAAGTTGGCAATTTTACATTACAAGAAATAACATATTAAATACAATTTACCCATAAACTGCCAAACTAGCAGAGTCATAACACATAACTTAATTAGAACAATTTCACAAGTTCAAGAGGCAATTTTCCATAGCTTGTTAAACTTAAATCCAGCAAGCAACCACTCCTCCATAAGTTAATTTCATTTCAAAATTTCAAGAAAACCAGCGCTACCAACTGGTAGGAACAAAATACAAGTTCAAACAGCTAAATCATTAAAAAAAAAACAATGCACATCAAAGAACCAATTCCAATTGAAATTAACAGAAAACCCAATATACAACACTTACTTAGGTGTGCTCCATTTTGTTTTATTCCTAATTTATGAAATATCAAATAATTATTTTTGTCAAAGAAAATAGAAGTATGGAGATTGTATAGACTTAAATTTAAGAGAAAAATGAGAAATAGATACATAGAGAATTTTAAAAAAATGGAAATTGAAAAATAAAAATGAATTGAATGTACCATAGAAATGAGCTTATAGAAAACCTATGTGTCAAATTGAATTAAATGTGGTGGGCAATTCATTAATGCACAAGAATCAAACTTTTATGCGTCAAATTGAAGAAAAAAATGGAAAACCTAACCCCAAATTTACCAAAACATTATAGAATCCTTGTTTCAAGGCATTGAAATGTGAAGAGAAAATGGAGATTCAAAAAAAAAAAAAAAAAAAAAACGATGAACAAAGAGCAGCAAGGAAGAAGAGAAAGGCCTACCTCGCTCTACCTTCAAATTCCAAAAGATTTTCTCCAAACGAACCTTCTTCTTGAGCACCAAAATAGAAGAAGAGGGTGAGAAGATGAAGTGCAAAGATTGAAGAGGTGGCTAGACGGAGAAATCGAAGAGGCGAAGGAGGCGGAGAAGTCGAAGTGGAAAAGGGTTTTTTAGTTGTTATTTATATGATTGGTTTGGCTCGGTTTTTAAATTGGTTTTTCCATATGAAACCGAACCGAACAAAAAAAAATCGATTTTCTGCAATTTCAAACCAACAAATCCAATATACTTCTTAAAAATCGAACCGATCCATTGTATCAGTTCGATTTACTCGGTTTTTGGACATTTTTTTCACTCCTATAATGAACTTACATTAAAAGAAAAAAAACGTTCATTCAATTTTGTAATTCTTTAAGAAACAATTAATCTAATCTAATCTAACTACTTTAAAATGTGGTTCAGAAGAAAAATTATTTTTAAAAGATTTTACCTTAGATCAGACTACATATTTACAAATCTATATTATTCAATTATTAAAAATATATACGTACCTCATGTAAAAACCGAAAGAAAATAAAAGTAATAACAATTCTTATAATAAAAAAAATATCTTATAAATTAGAAGCAAAAACCGAAGAAAAAAATAATTATTATTATAGTACCAAAAAATAATTATTATTATAATAATAAAAACTAATAATAAATGTAATACGTAAACAAAAACGAAAAAATGATTTTAAAAAGTAATGAGGGTCGTGAGTTTTTAATAACCATACCCAATAACTTCTTAAAAATTGGGATACGAAAGACTTTTCTTTTTCTATTTACTTCTTTTGATTAATTGTTATTTATAATGAATTAATAGAATCATATAACTTTTGGAATTCAAAAAGTTTTAATTTTTAAAAAGTAATGAGGGACGTGAGTTTTTAATAACCATACCCAATAACTTCTTAAAAATTGGGATACAAAAGACTTTTCTTTTTCTATTTACTTCTTTTGATTAATTGTTATTTATAATGAATTAATAATATAATTTTTGGAATTAAAAAAGTTTTAATTTTTACTATAAATTGAGTTGTTTTGATCATTCTTTTCCATCATCACTTCGATCTAACATTCTTTCTTCAATTTTTTTTACATCCAATTCGTGGATTTCAAAAACTCTTCACAATCTTCAAGATATCACAGGATATTGGTATTATCATCAAGTTATACAAGAAATACATATATTATTGTCTAAATTCGACTTGCAACCCTTGCAACTCCAAGATATTGTTACTTATTTTTCGTCAATACTGATTTTTGTTGTACTTTTGTAATCAGTAATTTATTCATATTTTATTCCAAAAAATTGTTAGAATATCTTTGTAAATTTTTTTATTTTAATCAGGGAAATAATTTATATTTCATTTTGAAATGATGCAACTTATTCATCCCTTATACTATATAAAGTTAATAATTTTTTTATTATTATTATTTCTCTACAAAATTTAAGTTTCTTACATTTTGATGATAGAATTAAGCTATCTTTGAAATAGATTTTGCTTCCTCTCTTACTTTTTATGTACAATTTTTAGATCGAGGACTTCACTTTTCTCATTAATTAGATACAAATATTTAATTTAAATGTAAAATTAAAACAACAATAATAATAATTAATGTATACACATATTAAATATTGGAATATAAAAGTTTTTTCACAAATTAATTATAATATATAACGTTTATTTTAGAAAATTTATGCTCCCCATCATTATATAAAGAAAATTAATCTAATTTAAATACTTTATTGAATTAGCTTAAACGATAAATGAATTGTACTAACAAAAAAAAAAAAAAACTAAATGAATTAAAATTAAGAAAAACAGTTATGAATAATGTACTACATAATTTATGTATAAATATCACCTATGTTGTAATGTGAAAGAGTTTTTTCATGAATTAATTTCTTAAAATTTTATAATTCATAATAGAATGAATATTTTTTTTATATATATAAATTTTGGAATAGAAAAGTGGTAAATATCAACTTTTACTTATAAAATAAGTTATTTTCACAATTTAAAAAGCAAAATAATCTAATCTTTTATTTAATTTGTTGAGCTCGATTTATTGTTTTCAAAGGTTTCGTGTTCTTCCAAGCATCTTAGAATTTTGATATGACAATTTTTTTTTTTTTTTAAAAATATCTCAAGATTTTGATGTTATATTCAAATTGTAAGTAATGATTTTAACATATTTTGCGATCACTTTATTCCATGAAATTAATTAATAATGTTTGATTGATAAATTATAATGATGAGCTATTCTATTTAAGGAGTGGACATTTATAGATTTCTTTTGATTTTAATTTTAACTTCTACCTTCATTTTATTTTAAAATTTATATGATTATCTTAAAAAAAATCCACACATGCATATATGCACACGCACACACGTGTGTTTTCTAGTACTCCTAAAAAGCATAAAATTAATTTATATGATGAATTTGAAGTTTATTTAAATTAAAATCGGGTTAATAATATTAAAATTTGCAAATCAGTAAATAGTAAAATGCGGGCATTTTAAAAAAAAAAAAAAAAGTTATAGAAGAGAAGCAATAAAAAGAGTTAAAAAAAACAAATAAAAATATCATGAAAAAATTAATTTTAAGTACCAAAATAAAAGAAACCAAAGATGAAAGGGGAGTCAAGACATTGGGAAAATCACCCAACCCGTGACTTAGTCTTAATCCACAACTCCGACCAAAACCAAATAAATACCAAAGAATCACAAATGAAGAAAAAATTAGGAGGATAGAAAACGTCTTGCAAACAGACGTTACAAATGAGAGAATTTTTGTTCAAGATAATAGGCCAACAACCTATTATCAACACTACAATTATGGATATTAGATTAATTTTTGGAGATTAATATTCTAAAATCATATATACTATTGAGGAACATGAATGTGTGAAAGTAGGACAGGATAACTTAAATTCCTTAAAAATACACTCAACCATTACAAGTTTAGAATTTTCCTTATCAATCAGTTTTTCGTCTGACAATATTAATGTGTACAAGTGATCATCACAGCCTTATTAAAAGAAACCCCACCTCCAAAAAAAATTCCAAGACCTGAAGTCAAAACTTCCTTCATAGCGAACAAAGTCACCTTATCGTAGAGTAGCCAGCTTCTGAAACATGAAAGATTTTCTTTTTCAAATACTATTGTTTTTAGATAAATTTTCGTTCTATCTAAAATTATAAATTTTTCTGCCAAACTACGACATAACCATCCGTAACTGTAACGGCCCAGTTTTCCATTCCGGTTCCCTAGGTATGTTCGGTTGGGCCGTTAGGGTAGTTTGAACCGTTAGGGGCATTTTGGTAATTTTACCTTCAGAGGTAGTTTTGTAATTAACTAGGGATTCAAGGCTGTTCTGTTAATTGCTGAGTTCGGGTTATGCTTTCGGTTTCAGGTTCTAGGGCTAGTGTCGCTTTTCGGGAAGTTTGGAGTTCTTTGTTTGGCTAAAGAGATTTAAGAGAAAATAGATTGTTTAAGTTTCCTTTGCCAAGACTCGAAGCCAGGACCACTTGAGAACATGTGGCGCTTCCTCGTTAAACCCTTCTCTTTTTACCGAGACCATAAGACTAGCCGCACCTTCATTTTTTCTCAAAATGCAAAAATACTCCCAACATGATTTCTCTCTTCCTCTCTTCTCCTTCCACCGCCGAAAAACACCATCACCCAAACTCCTTCGCCGAGGCTTTGCCACCAAGATCCATCGTCGATCAGCTCACCATCATAGCTTCTTATCGTTGCTTTTCACTGAGCTGCACAGATCCAGTCGCACGCATCAGCGATCGCCAGCCACGTCGCAGCATCGCCTAGCCCAAATCGAGTCTTCCACCTCGCAGCTCACCGAATCCCCTTCGCCCGCGATCGCCAGCCAACCTGTTTGCCTCAGCCGAGTCCGCGATCGCACAACGCCGAGACCTCGCCCGCCCGCTTGTCCGAGCCGATCCATTGTGCTACGTGTTTCATATTTCGCCCTAGCGAGCCCTTCGCCTCAGCGAGACGTTCGTCCACGCTGACTCACGGTTCCATGTTCGCTTCGCCGAGCCTTGCACTTCTCCCAGTCGCCCGTCGCTTCCCCGCACGCCTTACCGAGAGTTCACCTTCGCTGTGCCACTTGCCTCCGCGAGCAGCCTCGTTGCACAGTCCTTGCCGCAGCCCTTCGCTTGCTGCCGCACGTCCGTGTACAGCTTCGCCTTCGCCTTCGCCTTTGCTGAAGCCTGCTGCCGAGCCTGTCTTCTCGGTTTAGGAGTATTGTTTCTCCATCCTTGTGTGTGTTGGTCGTTACTGTTAGATGTGTAGAGTTTGATTAATGTTGTTATCATTATTTGCTAGATTCGTGTTGGTTCTGCAGCTCAAGGAGCACCATTGTCTGCTTGGGATTTTCTTCTTGTTTCCAGGTAAGGATTTCCTTGCCGGTGTTGTGTGGACCCTGCGCTTGACATTGATAGTTTTCTGGCTGTGTGTTACTGTTTTCTAAGCATGCTAGTGGATATGTGTTTGAACGCTATTTCTGTTACTAAACTTGTTTGTATATAGGCTTGCCTGTTTATTGCTTGTCGATATACTTGTTAGTGGATAGGATTGTATGGCTTGTCTGATAGGATCTGGCATGTAGATTTATGTACCATGGATTGCACTACTTTGTTGCGGTGATTGTTTTTATCTCTGAATGTGATATCCTTTATGTTAATGTGCAATGTTATTGATGCTGAACTCTGTTAACCTAGGGTACTTCTCGTTAGCTAGATCTTGTTAGGTTGTCATCATCTAGAGGCTAAAAGTGGACCAACGTATGTGTCCCCACTGATCGGGCTGTGAGGACAGATTCCTTACCCCCGGTAGCTGGGTGTGGAGTAGCTATCACACCGGCATAAGCTTAGTTTGTGGCCTGCTAGAGCAGGGTCCTTTCCTTGGTGTAAGCTTGCCTTGGGACGACCTTTAGCTTCAGGCGTTGGGTGTGATTCAGGCTGCCACAGTATGGTGTCGAGGGCCTCCCGCC
>JBBMKA010000022.1:7231632-7266660 GCA_037833695.1 Sechiopsis laciniata | reverse complement strand
ATTCTTATGACACTTGAATCGTGAATGCTTGCTTTCAATGACATGTTTGAAATTGCGTGAATATTAAAAATATTAAAAAAAACAAAAAAACTCACTTTACTTTTTTTCTATTTCTTTCTTCTCCAAACCACTTTCTTTGTCTCTTCTTAAATTCTCTTCTCTGTTCCATGTTGATGAGAGCTATGGATATGGAGCTCTTTATGTGTAACGAACAAGCAACCCACTAGAAAAGCTTGCACGATTGCCCCCATCTAAAAAATAGGAAATCAAAATCAAGGAAAAAAACAGGGTCATGTCCAAAAACTTAAACTAGTGCTTTGATTTATGAAAAAATATAGATTTTTTTTTTCTTTTCAAATCTTATGCTACACCTTTTCGTTCTTTTTCTTCTTCCTTCAGCTGGTGCTTTATTTTCTCAGTTTACTTTCCACCCAAATGATTTTCAGATAGGTTCTCGACCCAAAAATTCATTGGTTTCAAACAATAATTTAAAATTGGACCTCATCAATTATCAACACCTCATATTCTTACATCATCAATCTTCTTCCAAGCTTTGATTCATCTTCGGCTTCTCTGGTATAATTTTTTTTTTTTCTCTCTTTCTAGAATTCACACAGTGAGATTTGTCTTTCTAAAATGCGGTCTCCATTTCTTTGATTTCGATTGTCTGGGGTGAAAGGAAAAATAGAAGCGTGAACGACAAATTGGGGGAAGAAAATCGTGGTTGTCGTCTTGATTATCAAAAAGGGAAAACGGGCTGGAATTTAGGGGAAAAGGGGAAGGGTTAGAATAATTGGTGGCGGCGGATAAATGAAACGGGGGTGCAGGTTGGGTCTCAACCGGCCGGTTACGAAAATGGACCCCCAAACGTGGATTGGGTTATATAACCCAACCCGCCGTTTACAAACACGGGGCTCCATTTGACTTAGTGATGCCAAAACTTAAAATGAGTTTTTTTTTTCTTTTTGAATTCAGCAAACTTGAGAGTGGGTTTGAATATATATTAGATGAGGGTACATTTGACTTGGAATGTACAAAAAAAAAAAAAAAAAAATCTAACAATCTCAACAACCCAACCTAAATCGTAAGAGTTTGGTAATTGGGTTATCATTTTATTAAGGTTAGATTATAATTTGATAACTTTTTGGGTTAGTTGGTTCCCATTTTAGCTAATTTTTTGTTCGATTCAATCCAAACTAAAAGGAGTATTGAATATGTCTATATATTGTATAAGATTAATTAACAAGATAGGTTTTTAGACAAGATAAACTTAAATTAAGCCAAGTCATTGATAACTAAAATGAGACACCAAAAAAGTTTTTTTAACCTAGTAGGAAAAGGCTTCTGACAAAAGGTTCAGAGTTTGAAGACTTGGTTTTGTATCCATCTCTAGTGAACGTTGGAATTCAAGGTCATAAAGTTCAATGAAAATCCTTTGTTGGATTGTACGAGGAATATTGGGCAATCCAAGTACATTATAAAATGTTAGAAAGACGCTAAGCCTTTCAGAGGCCCGACATTGTGTTCTTTTGATCTCAAACGAAAGTCAGTGGTAACCGAGTTCTTTCTTTATGCTAACGTATTAATTTTGAAGATGGATTTTGATCAAATAATATTGGTGGTAGTGGTGGTTTTTGTCTTTTTTGGAAAAATGAAGTTCATGTAAATTTGTGCTTCGTGAATCATCACTAAATAGATGTTATGGTAAGTAATTATAGGAAGAATTGTAGGTTTATAGGGTTGATCTATGGAAACCCAGTGACATCAAAGTGACACTTCTTGTTGGAACTTATGAAATGCTTGCATGGCTTTTCTTCCCTTGCCCTTGTTAGTGGCATGGGGTTTCAAAAAAATATTGTATGGGTCTAAGAGAGGGGAGATCTGGTTTGTCCCATTTTTAGATGGATAACTATAGGGACTTTATTGGTCATAATGAGCCCCAATGATATGGGTTTCTTTGGGCACCCCTTAACTTGGGTGTAGTATTCTTTGTCTAATGCAATGTTGCTCTTGTGGTCAAAGAAACGATCCTTCAAGTTCATTATGAATATAACGTTTGAATTTATCTATAAAAGTGGAAACATAAATTCTTCTCAATTGAGGGAGAAATTATCCTTATCAAGATTTTCTTACAAGTTATTCCTACGTACTCTATGTCTTGTCTTAGGATTTCAAAAAGTCTTATCATGAACGGTCATCGTATCCTATCCTAACTTTTATGGGAAGATTTTGATTCCACTAATAAGATATGTTAGCAACTTAGGTCAAAGCATGTAGATCTAAATTAAAGGAGGGCTAGGTTTTAAAGACTTAGAGTGGTTTAATCAATCCTTTTTGGCTAAATAGGCATAGCAGCTGGTGGTTTATTCGAAGTCTTTTCTCTCAAGAATTTTGGGTGGAATTATTTTCTATAATGATACCTTCTTAAAGGCACGCTTCCTTAAGAGATCTCTGGTTTGAGGTCGCTGGAGAGCATTTAAACTAGAATACCCTTCGAAATATTCCGGTGCCACAGCCTAGGGATAAGCCAGTGGTGCCTCGGGTATAGGGGAGCGAAGCTCCGATTTCCCAGTTTTCAAAAAAAAAAAAAGCTAAAAAAAGTTCTAATGACTCTTTTATTTGGCAGAGTATTCTTTTGTTTGAATTTACTTATGGAATTGATATTTTATGTAAAGAATTAAATTATATTTATAAAAATACATATTGTTTACACGAAATTTCCGGAGATAAGTACAAATGAGACAAGTGTAAATGAATTTTGAATCTTTATTGATTTGATTTGTGCATATGTTACAATCTCTAGTATTTATCTTCTGATTCTTTCTCTCGAGATGTGGATTTCGAAGATGTTGATCTCATGGCTCGTGAGCTTGTTCTCATACGAAGGATGATTGAATCTTCAATATGTTGGTGAAGAGATCATGATGAGTTTGAGGGTGCCTCTTTTGTCGTTAAGTGTTCTAAATTCTGAAACTTTATCTCTAAATTCTCTGACTGACTGATCTTAAAGGTTTGAGGATTTGAATTGTTGGATGCTGTGAATTCTAAATTCTCTGGTTGAAAGCTATGAAGTTTCTGAGTCTTTAGTTTGTAGTTCTCAGCTCAAGTTTTTTTGCAAATGAGAGAGAGTTATCTATTTATAGAGTTTCCATGGACTTGTGGACTTGGACTTCATGGACTTTTGGGCCTAAACCTTGATCTTGGACATTATGGATCTTAGACTTGACCATTGAATTTGAGCCTCATGGATCTTTGAGTCTTATCATTGGGCTTGAGTTTCATGAATCTTCAGGTCTAATACATGGGCTTGAGTTTTGTGAATCTTTGGGCCCAGTAAACGGGCTTAGGCCTAACTTACTCCGGGCAAAATTCTAAACAAATCGACTTTTACTCCAATTAATTTTGGGACAATTATGGATTTAAACTTGCCCAATATTTAATTGGATTTATTTATAAATGATATGACAATTTCTGATTGGCTGAAATTTCTTCGGTCAACACATTTTTTTTTTTTGTACAATGGAAATATAATTTAAAATAAAATGAAGAAAAATATAGTATTTTTACATTAAAAATAATATATAGAACATATCAACTCAATTAAAAAAAATATATGCATTTTTTAGTTCACCATAACAAAAGTGGAGGGAAGTTGGCCTCTTATTTGAAAATAATTCCTAATTCCTAACTAATTATGTTTGCACATTGACGACCATAATTGAGTTGCTATTTGAAAATCTTTCAACAAAAACTCAACTATAATGAAAGAATTAGTGGTCTAGTGGTGTTATTGTTTGATGGTAATCCAGTTCAAATCATCTATCACAATTCGATTTTGAAAATTAATATTTGGTTCTTATATTATTTAACAGTAACAGTGACCTTATGTAAAATTTGTTGGTCTCCTTCTCTCAATTTGTACTAAAAAAACAAAACAAAACAAAAATTCAAACTATAAAATTATTTCTGTTACCGTAATTTTTAGTAACCAACACAATAAATAAATTTCATTATTCATGTAATTCTATTTTTTATTCAATATAATTCTAACCAATTAATAGTGTTTATATTTAACCATTAATTTATAGTTCATTAATCAAACACGATACTTTTTTTTTTTTAAACAATCAAACATGATACTTGATGTCATATTTTATGCCTTTATTTCATTATTTTTTTTCAATAAGGTTCAATAATTATTGATGCATAATTTAATATTATATTAAAGAAAACATGTCTATGTATGCAGCAATATATTTTAGAAGTGGATACGCCATCAAATTATTGATTAAAGACTACACGATATTATAATTTAGTTGAAATTCTCAAAGAATTAAATAATCATGGAATTTTTATATAATATCAAAACTTAATTTTTCTTCACAAAACAATACCATATTTGTATTCGATGACCTTCACAAAAATAGACACTCTTTTAATTAAGTACTTTAAATTTTAAATATACATTCTACTATCTATCAATATCAGTATGTTAGTTTAATGCAATTTAGTAGTTTCGATCAATAAAGTTTTTTAACAATTTTTTTTTTTTAATTTTTTCAAATAGTTCAAATCAAAGGGCCCTACTTCTTCAACTTGACATGCTATGTCCATTCATCAAGCAAACACACATTACTCAAATGAAAGAAAAATATAATATTTACTTTCATTACAATTAAAAAGAAAAAAGAAAAAAAAAAAACTTTCATTTTAAGCTTTTAATTTTATTTTTATTTTTATTTATTCATTTTCAGTTTGCCTAGCCTCCTCTCTGAGAGATTGAGGGTGGTAGAATTCGAATAGATAATTTTTTTTGTCATTAAGTGTATACTAATATAGCTGAGCTACTTTCGGCATTATTTTTAATCATTGTTAGCCTTTCAATGCTTATTATGATTAGCCAACAAGAGAAGTAGCTCAACGGTATCTATATACATCCATAAACCATGAGATCATGGATCCAAATCCCCCGTCCCATTGTTGTAAACTCAAAAAAAAAAATGCTTACTATGATTGAATTAGAAATGGATAAAGCAAAATTTCAGCTCAAGGAATTGAGCTAGATGAAAGAACTTGTGGTTTGGTTTAATTTATTCCTTTTAATTAATTTCTTCAAACTTTTTAACTGTAGGCGGACATGATTATGGTTTATTTTAAAATTATAAAATTCATTTTGTTTAATAGAAATTCAATATCTTTACTCTGTCAAAATATATAGTGAATATTATGCTAGAGTACATAAATAGATATTATGGTTTCATCCCAAAATAATTTGATAATGAAATAACTATTATGTTAATAGACAAAATCTGTGAACAGTTTGGATAGATCTGCATGTTCTGGGATTCGAATTTTTTTTTTTTTTTCTCTAAAGAAACACTTGTGGTTAAGTTTTGAATCATATTGCGTTTGAAGTTTCCTCTTTTTTCTTTTGAGGATTCATCTACCTCACTGGTTTACATGATTTTAAGATTAATCTACAAAGATTATCTAAATTTAACTTTTAGTGTGTTGATATTAGCGTATTGGTCTCTCAATTTGAGTTTTTCTCTATTTGTAAGAGGGTCGTTTCGAAAAAAGCCCGTTATCCATTAATGATGCCCTTTTTTGGTAATTCTTCGAGTTTTGGTCTCGATCCGAGCTGTAGATAGAAACCAAAGTGTTGGCTAGGAGGTTTTTTACCCTGTTGCGGGTCTCCCCTTTGTGAAATAAGTATTGTGAGGTTAAATTTTATGTCTAATGAAGTTGTTTGATTTAAAAAAAATGGTAAGGAAAGAAGTAGTCCACGTTTCTTATAAAGGAGATGAGACATCCTCACAATTCTAACGTGAGATAAGTTGACGATTTTCAATATCCCTCCTCACATTTGTGTCTCTTTGAATTCACCAATCTTTGGTTGGATCCAAATTATAATTGTTTAGGTTGGATTCGAATTTGTGGGTCGAATACTCTACTTGGGTTGGAAAGAATACCCACTTGAGTTTAGTGAGCTTTATACCATATTTATATCTTATGAAGTTTTTGTTGGAATAAACTTTAATGTAATAGTTAATTAAGGAATTAGTAGGTAGACAATTAAGGAATTAATATGTTGTCAATTTAGGAGACTAATTAAGGGATTAGTAGATTCTTGATTTAGCAATTACTGGAAAGGTTTTTTGCTAAGAACTTGGAGACCAAGTTTGCAATAGGCTATAAATAGAGTGTTCGTTCATTGTGAATTAAAGAGAGAAAATGTGACAGCAAAAGTAGAGAGTTTTAGAGAAAAATAAAGTAAAGTATTTTAAGAATTTGTGTTTTATTGTTTTATTTTTCGAATTTAGTTTTTACAAATTGCTATCACAGCCGATGGCGAACGTGACGGGTCAAATGTCGTTGCCACGATTGATGAAGGCAAATTACAAGAATTGGAGAAAAGGTAACGGATGCACGAGTTGTTGAAAAGATTTTGAGATCGTTGACGGATAATTTTGAGAATGTGGTGTACGCGAGCGATAGAGGAGTCAAAGGACCTTACGACGCTCACTGTTGACGAGCTTGTTGGTTCTCTTGAGGCACACAAGCAACGCAAGAACAAGAAGAAAAAGGAAACACTAAAGCAAGCACTTCAAGCCAAGGCATCAATCAAAGATGAAGATGTACTCTATTCTAAACAATTTTAGAGTAGAGGTCGCGGCCGTGGAGATCGTGGATATGGTCGCAGTAGTCAAAGCGACAGTTATGATGCGGAGAAGGGATATACAAGTCAAGTGAATTGGCGCGGAATAAGACGCGGTCCAGGAAGAAACGATAGATCGAATTAGTCAAATATTGAATGTTACAAGTGTCACAATTATGGTCACTATGCGAGTGATTGTTATTTCGATAAATGCTACAATTGTCGTGAAGAAGGGCATTTTGCAAGAGATTGTCATGCGGATAAAATGGTTGAAGAAACAAGCAACTTAGCAGTAGAAAACAATGTGAATGAAGGTGTTCTTTTGATGGCGCATAAAGAAGGAAGTGATAATAATGATACTGTGTGGTATCTCGACTTAGGGGCAAGCAACCATATGTGCGGACACGAGCATCTGTTCAAAGAGATGTAGAAAATAGAAGATGGTCATGTTTCTTTTGGCGATGCGTCAAAAGTAAAGGTCAAAGGCAAAGGTAAAATTTCTTTTGTGTAGAAGGATAGCTTGACATGGTCAATTCAAGATGTCTATTATCTACAACAAATATTTTGAGTTTGGGGCAACTCACAGAAAAGGATTATTCTATATTTTTTAAAGGCCAGTTGCTGCATATGAGGGATAAGAAAGAGCGTTTAATCGCCCGAGTAGAGATAGGAAGAAATCGCATGTATAGAATGAATTTGAAAAGTGTGCGAGAAAGATGTTTGTGAGTCGACGTAGAAGATAAAGCAGCGTTGTGACATCTTCGTTTTGGTCATCTACATCATGGTGGACTAAAAGAGTTAGCAAAGAAGAATATGGTGTACGGGCTACCAGAGATGGACTATGATGGAAAGTTTTGTGAAGAATGCGTGCTCAACAAGCATGCAAGAACCTCATTTCAGAAGAAAGTGAAATATCGAGCGAAGAAACCGCTCGAGATGATTCGTATGGATATATGCAGACCAATTACCCCCACATTGTTCAGCGGTAAAAGGTACTTCATTACTTTTATTGATGATTTCTCACGGAAAACTTGGGTTTATTTTTTGAAAGAAAAATCAATGGCATTCGAGGCGTTCAGAAGATTCAAAGTGAAGGTGGAAAAGGAAATTTGTAGACGGATCAAAGCTGTGCGTTCTACCAGAGGTGGAGAATATACTTCGACGGTGTTTAGGAAGTTTGCGATGAGCAAGGCATGAGACGATTTCTAACCGCATCATACACTCCTCAACAGAATGGTGTGGCCGAGAGAAAAAATAGAACCATTCTTAATATGGTTCGAGCAATGCTGAAGAGTAAAAGTATGCCAAAGGAATTTTAGGTGGAAGCAGTGTAGTGCGCAGTCTATGTGCAAAATCGATGTCTACATGCGAAGCTAGATGATAAAACACTGCAAGAGGCATGGAGGGGACGAAAGCCGACAGTTTCGCATCTTAGAGTGTTTGGTAGTATGGCTTATGCAAACGTACCTAATCAGCGAAGAACGAAGCTCAAAGACAAGAGTAAGAAGTATGTGTTTATTGGCTATGATGAGAAAACAAAGGGTACAAGCTGTTTGACCCAATAAGCAAGAAAGTGATGGTGAGTCGCGATGTACCAGTAAATGAAGAAAGTGAATAAGACTGGAACAATTTGATGGAAGTCAGCATCGAAGTTGGAGAATTACCAGATGTTGCATCAACGAGTATGCCAAGAGAGCCTAAATCAACTGAAGAAGAAGAAGAACCACAACAACGCAGAATGTAGAGTTTGCAAGAATTGTACGATGCGAAAAATGAGGTGCATCTTGTGTATTTTTTGGCAAATGCAAAAAGTATTAGTTTTGAGGAAACAGTGCGAGACAAGAAGTGGCAAACCGTAATAGATGAAAATATTAATGCGATAGAGCGCAATGATACATAGAAGCTGACAGAATCGCCGAATGCAAGTCAGCCGATTGGTGTGAAGTGAGTATTCAAGAAGAAAATGAATGCCCAAGGGAAGATAGAGTGATACAAGGCGAGACTTGTTGCAAAGGGATACAAGCAGAATGCGGGAATCGACTATGATGAAGTTTTTGCTCCAGTTATGAGAATTGAGACAATTCGATTGTTATTTTCGCAAGCGGAACAATTTAGATGGCCGATTTATCAGATGGATGTCAAGACAACATTCTTGAATGGTGTGCTTGAAGAAGAAGTGTATATTGAGCAACCACCTGGATATGTGAAAATTAGAGAAGAGAAGAAGGTGCTAAAATTGAAGAAAGCGCTTTACGGGTTGAAGCAAGCACCGCGAGTATGGAATACTCGCATTGATACCTATTTCAAGGAGAACAGATATAAGCAGTGTCCTTATGAGCATGCACTTTACACAAAGCAGAGTGGAGGTAATACGATATTTATTGCCCTTTATGTTGATGATTTGATTTTTATGAGTAATAGTACTGAAATGAGATAAGAGTTTAAGAGCATGATGATGCAAGAGTTTGAGATGACAGACTTGGGCTTACTGAAGTATTTCCTCGATTTTGAGGTTAAACAAGACGAGACCAGAATCTTTGTATCACAAGAGCAGTATGCGAAAGAGATCTTGAAAAAGTTCAAGATGGAAAATTGCAATCCGGTTGCAATACCAATGGAACCATGTACGAAACTTTGGAAGTTTGATGGAAGATAACGTGTAGATGCGAGCAAATATCTAAGTTTGATGGGAAGCCTTTGCTATCTCACATGCACAAGGCCAGACATCGCATTGAGTGTTGGCATGGTTGGCCGATTCATGGAGGAGCCAGTTTATATTCATTGAAAAGCATTGAAGCGAATTTTGTGATACATCCAAGGAACAATGTCACTTGGGATGTTTTATTTGAAAGCGAAAGAGTACAAGTTGAGTGGATACTCCTACAGCGATTGGTACAGAGACATAGACGATCGAAAAAACACTTTAGGGTACCATTCTTTATGGGTAACACAACATTTACTTGGTTGTCAAAGAAACAACCGATCGTGACGCTTTCAACATGTGAAGCTGAATATGTTGCAGCTT
Organism: Sechiopsis laciniata; assembly: GCA_037833695.1. Taxonomy (NCBI): domain Eukaryota; kingdom Viridiplantae; phylum Streptophyta; class Magnoliopsida; order Cucurbitales; family Cucurbitaceae; genus Sechiopsis; species Sechiopsis laciniata. Next base: position 7,256,977 of record JBBMKA010000022.1, on the reverse strand, counting down.
CTTGGTGCATTTGTCATGCGATATGGGTGAAAAATTTGTTGAGCAAGATGGAGTTAAAGCAACTTGGTGCAACAGTGATTTAAGTAGACAACATATCAGCAATTGAGTTAGCAAAGAATCCAATGAATCATGAAAAGAGCAAACGTATTGATGTTCGTTTTCATTTTATTCGAGATCATGTGAAGGAAGGAAGCGTGGAACTGAAGCATGTTGCGAGTCAAAATCAAATTGCAGATACTTTCACAAAGCCGTTGCCGAAAATTTTGTTCGAGAAATTCAAGAAGAAGATTGGCATGGCAGATGGTAGAAGCATTTAAGTTTATGGAGGAGTTTTGTTGGAATAAACTTTAATGTAATTGTTAATTAAGGAATTAGTAGATAGACAATTAAGGAATTAATGAGTTATCAATTTATGAGACTAATTAAGGAATTAGTAGATTTTTAATCTAGCAATTAGTGGGAAACATTTTTGGTAAGAACTTAGAGACCGAGTTTGTAATAGGTTATAAATAGAGTGTTCCTTCATTGTGAATTAAAGAGAGAAAATGTGAGAGTAAAAGTAAAAAGTTTTAGAGAGAAATAAAGTAAAGTATTTTGAGAATTTATGTTTTATTGTTTTGTTTTTCGAATTTAGTTTTTATAGTTCTGTCTCAAAACCATTTTATTAGGTAAACTAAAATTTCATCTCAAAATCAATTGGTTTTTAGATGAAACATCATATTATCTAATATAGTATTAGAACTCATTAAACTCAATTGGGTATTCGATTCAACCCAAACGAGTATTCGATCTACAAATTTAGATTCAATTTAAACGGTTTTAATTTGGATCCAATTCATTGGTGAACCTAAATAGACAATATCTTGAAAGGATGTGTTAGTGATCCTCATTTTGTCCCACATTTAGAAAGGTGAGGAGTTTTCATCATTTTTATTTTTAAAAAAAATATGGGCTCCTCCCTTTTATTATAATTTAATTTTGAGATGAAACTACATACTATCTAATAATACACTTAGTAAATATTTTAGAAAATATTTATTCGCCTAGTGTACACTTTCATATATTAAGCAATTTTGGTCCATAAAATTATGTTGGGAGAGGTTTATTTTGAAACTTTTAATTTTCTATTGAAAAATGAAAAGTAAGATATGGTGCTTATATACAGATATAAAGAACCACATTAGGATTCTCAAAATTTTCCATCTAAAAGAACTTTCTTTCTAGTGTTTTTTTTTTTTTTAAAAAAAAAACTTTCTTTCTAGTTAGTACCATAGTTTTGTTAAGAGTTTATATCAAATTATCATGTATATTCTTAAATAATTCTTATTCTACCATGAAAAATAATACATTGTAAAATTTCACCGTCAATTAAAATATGAATTTACAGCGTTCTATCAAAATTAATCTGGTTTTCTATTTCTTCTAAAAAAAACAAAATTAATCTGGATTTAGTACGAAGATTTGATTGTTTTTCCATGAAATCAATAATTTAATGTTGTCAATAACAATGAATTTTACTAAGGAACAATGAATCTCGTCATCTAATTTATTGTTGAATTAAAAATTAAAAGAAAAAAAAAACTTACTTTTAAAATGAGCTATTTGATCTAGTAATATGACATTAGGGTTGAGTTTTTGCTCATAATATAGCGCTTGACATTTTGTGCAACTTAGTAACTAAAAATTATAAGTTCGAATCTTTCCATCTTTAAATGTTGTTTGCATAAATAATGTATATAATTTCTTACCCTCAATTGTTAAATAAAAAACTCGATTAAATAATTCAAAATAAAAAAATTCCAAATAAAAATAAAACTATTAGAAAGATGCTAGTTTCAAATTTCAACATGGTTGAAATGAAATCTATGATATGTAATGTGATATTCTTTCAAAAAAAAAAAATGCTCACAGAACTTGTAGCAATTCAAGTCATAGATGACGAGCTATCAAAAAATATTTCAAAAACATGGATGTTAAATGACGGGCATATTTTTTTTTTTTTTAAAAAGGCGAACATATGATGACGAGCACTTTTAATGACAGAAAAATTTAATGACGGGTATTTTTAATGGCAGACACTTTTAATGACGGGCATCAAAAGATGACGGGTAATGCCCATCATTAAAAGTGTCAGTCATCTTAAAGTGACCGATATCTATAGTCTAAATTTCTTTTAGTGCGTTTTATTTTTCATTTTTCCCACTTTTTTCGTCTCAAACATCTCACTATTTAGACTAAAAATCCTAAAACTTTGTAATGCCTCTCTCTACTCTTTTATATTCTTCTCATTTTCACCTTTTATGATTCATTGACCTCAACTCCTTGTATCTATGTTTCTATTCCCCTTTTGGTGATTGTCATTTTCGTTTTGATCTTATTGTGAAAAATGGTAAGCATTTGATTTTTTCTTTTTAGTTTTTTTTTTTTTTTTAAGTTTTTGAGATGTTTTATTCTTATTGTGTTTAACTATTGTTTGTTTAAGATTGTGATTTTAGAGTGGAAGTTGCTAATCTGTTAGTTTCGTTGTGCTTGAGAGCGATTTTCCTTGTTAATTTTATCTTTAGTTTGGATTATATTTTTAATGCATTCTGTGTGTAAATATTATTGGGTTTGTTGATTTTCATGGGGTGGAGGCAAAGTTGGGAGATGTTTTCATGATGATATTTTGTGTAGGAAAAAATTTGAAAATGAAGAACATGAAAAGCATCCTGGAGTGTTCGAAGTTGTTCATGTGAGAAGGGTTCAAGAGTTTCATTGACAAAAAAGTTTAAGTGGGTTGAAGACAAAAGCTCAATACAAAAATCAATAAAAGCGTTAATGAGAACAACATAAAATTCCAAGTATTGAAGATTTTCATGAAATCCAGGCACAAGATTCCAAACACGAACGCAAAATAGAAAATAATTTTCTTCATTTCTTCTCTACTACTTTAGCCCAAGAAAATAAAAAGCAGTTCCAGAATTTTTGAGATCCTAATAATATTTGAGATCCCAAATGACGGAACGAACGTGCACACGGACTATTTTTTAAAAAATTTAAAACAAAAATTTTAACGACAAGCACAAAAGATGATGAATAAACCAGTCATCAAAGAGCTTCAATGATGGTCATTTTTGCCCGTCATCAAAGAGGAAAGATGATGAGCGTGCCCGTCATAAAAGGTGTCCGCCATCTTTTCCATTTGATAATAGGGGAAATGATGGCGAGCTCGCCCGTTATCTTTTTAAAAGATTTGCCAGTTATCTTTTCTCTATTTTTTACTAGTGAGTGTATTGAGAGATTATTGATTCGAATATCTCACCATTTTTTTTAATATTGTTAAACTAAAAAAACACTTAATTTTCTAAGCTACTGGGAAAAAAAATAAGAGTACTAAAGTTAATCATTAAAATTTTGATCCCTCTTGTTAGAAATTAATAAAATCACGTGGAAGCACCTAATGGAAGCATGCTATTATTGGAATCTGAATGAAACAGAACGGTTCGCTAACTTTTCTGAAATTTTTAAGTTAAATTAACTAATTAATATAAATTAATAAAAAAGGATTATAGTATATGTGGTGGTGAGATATGTGAACTAAATTAAAAGGCAAAATTACTTTTCATGTGAATTTCTTCCCTCCAATTTGTGCAATATATACATCTCATTTTTATTATATGCCATATAGGCCCCATATCCATGCCATGCTGACAAGGCTTCAAATTCTTTTTTTTTATCTTGTAGTTTATGCCAAGATAGATTCAAACTTATAGCTCTAGGTCATTAAATATATATTGATATCATTGTTTTTGTTTTATGTTATGGTTGATTATATTCTCTCCACTTTTTCAAATATTCAACTCATTTAAAATAAAAATAAAGATTAAATTATAAATTCAAACTTCTATGGTATAATTAAAAAACTAAATCTTAATCCTTATATTTAAGAGAAAGTTAGAATATAATCATTATAGTTTGATATAACTTAAAAAAAATAGTTTATGTTATTCTAAATGGTTAACAAATTAAATCTATAAAAATTTATTATTCACATGTATGATTAGAATGTAAAATAAATAATTGATTAGAAAGAAAATCACTTCATTTATATATAAATAGTTATTTTTTTAGTAACTACAACCATCCTGAACTTTTTAAAGTTTTATAAAGTTATAAATATTAAATTCTAATTTTTTAAATTTAAAACTAAAATTTAATTTTTTTTTTCAAAATTATATAATTTTTTTAAAAAAATCACAAAAACTAAACTTTAACTTTTAACTTTCTAAAAAAATTTATAATTTACTAAATAATTGATTAGATAGAAAATCACTTCATTTATACATAAATAATTATGTTTTTAGTAACTACAACCATCCTGAACTTTTTTAAGTTTTATAAAGTTATAAATATTAAATTCTAATTTTTGAAATTTAAAACTAAAATTTATTTTTATTTTTTTCAAAATTATAGAAACTAAATTATAATTTTTTTAAAAAAAGTCACAAAAACTAAAGTTTAACTTTTAACTTTCTAAAAGAATTGATAATTTACTGAAATCAAATATTAAAAAAACCTTTAAAAAACTGTATCTTCCATGAAATTCAGCTCTGATTATTAGTAATTAATTTATAAAAAGTTGATATATTAACCCAATTTGGAATAATGAAAAAGATTTGTCATTGACAATTTTTTAATTTTTTAATTCAACCCAAGAGAGACTCCCAAACCTATTGACTTGAGCCTTCGTCTTCCTTGCGTTGATTATATTAAACATTTATTATTATTATTATTATTATTATTATTATTATTATTATTATTTAATCAATTTGGCAGATCTAAGAACCAATAGGGAAATACTAAAGAACAGGGCTTCAAAATCAACCCTATTTTTGTTCATATCTTAATATCCCAAAAGGAATTAAATCCCATATCCATTCCCAATCCCACCAATAACAAAGAAACAAAAATAAAAAAGCGATTTAGAAAGACAGAATTTGTGGGAATATTGCTAAGAAAAGATAACAGATTAAAAAAATAAAAATAAAAAACACTAAAAATCCATCCATCAATTATGAAGCAGCTACCCTTTCTCCCTTCCCGGAGATCTGTGGTGGAACCGCCGCCGATGAAGTTACCACCGCCGCCGCGGCCGTTGCCTTCTTTGAAGCTAAATTACACTTCTCCATTCTCTCATCTTGCTTCATTTGCTTTTGTCTACATTCATCGCTACAAAATCCCCTGTCTCCCCTGTGTAAAAACAGAGTCCAGAATTCAATCACAAAATCCAGAAAAGAAAAATTGGGGTTTGATTAGATTTACCTGTACATGTAAATATCCCGACCAGGAACAAGAGGGCGAGAACAGAGAGAACAAGCTCTAAGAAAATTATTGTTGTTGTTGTCTTGTAGATCAATTGAATGTCTTCTGTAATTTCTCGGCGCCGCCACTTTTTGGGTGTTTGTCGGAAAACCCAACGGCGGCGGGATTTGGTCGCCGCCCAGATCGAAGGTGATGTCCGTCATGCTGGCGGTTTTTTTGATCGGAGCACGTGACCTCTTGCCCAGAGACATGGTTTTTTTTTTTTTTAAAGAAAACCAGAATAGAAAAAACCGCTTCTGGTTTTGGGGAAGAAGGAGAAGTGAAGGAAAGGGAGTGAAGAAGGAGGTGATAAAGCAAATGGGGAACGAATCTGGTCCGTTCGTTAGAATTGATAATGACTCGTCTCCATAAATTAAAATAAGGAATCCACGTCAGCCTGTCTATTTCATAAATCTAATTATTTGAGCTCAAAGTTTCATCTCCAATTTATTTTTCATCAATAATCTTTCAAGTATATTTTCATTATTTTTTATTTTTAAGGTCTGATTTTGGTTCGATTTTTATTGATTTTGTGTCAAGTTGACAACGAAACCGATATCCTCAATTTTTTAATAATTGGATCCGAACCCATGTCCAATAAAATCCAAAACCATTAGATTTTGTTTTCAATTGGTTCGGTTCGATTTTCGATTTTATCATTATATTAAAAACAAAAAATTAATGAATTCATTTTTCCTTTTCATTTTTTAAATTTATTTTTAGATAAGAAACAATTTCATTATAAATATGAAATTATATAAAAGATCATATATTAATTGTTCAAAATTCACTATAAGAGATTTATATTTATTTATCTTTTGAGAAATCTTCTAAATAATGGAAAGAACATGATTTTTTTGAATATATTGACCATATATATTTTGGTTCGATTAAATTAATATTGGTTTTTAAAATGAAAATTGGAAGTGAAACAATTTTTTTTTTTTTTAAATTACAAATCGATATATCTAACTTTGTATTAAAAAATTGATCCGATTCATTAGATTAGATTGGCTCAGTTCAATTTTTTGGTTTTTTGTTGCACCCTTAATTATTAGGTTTGTTTTTATCATATGTTAATCTCCATTTTTTTTTTTGAAACATATGTTAATCTCCAATTTTATGTTAGATTTTCATCAACTTCAAATAATAATAATAAATGTTTTAATATCAAAATAAATTTGAAAGAGATTTAACTCTATCATCATAAAATTGAAAAAGTATAAATGTTTTTTTTATTGCACGTTGAAATATCATATTTCAAAAGTTTTATAACAAATACTAAATAATATTTAATAAATTTATATAATACTTAATAATATAAATGCTAAATCAACAATTTTTTAAAGAATACCTTAAGATATTTATTCTTTAACATATTATTATTTTAATATATAAATATATGAAAGGTACGAAGGATGTTCATAAAAGGTTATTCACAATTGAGTTAGACTAGATTCTAATTTGTTTTTTGTCCTTTTTTGACAATTGAGTTAGACTAAATTTTAATTTTTTGGAAAAAGTAAATTTTTAGTCCCTAGATTTTGGATCGAGTTTTAATTTGGTTCTAAGTTTAAAAAATGAACATTTTTACCCGTTAAATTTAAATAATGCTCAATTTTAGTTTTTGAGATAGCAAAACCGTTAGTGACATAACGAAATGTTGACTGGGATGATGACTAGGCTAATTTTAAATTCAATATATTGATGATACGATTATATTAGAATTTATTTGTAATGAAAAATGTATAATAAAAATAAAAAATTCAAAACACATATACATAAAACAACATTAATGAACTTTTAATTTTTAGATAAAAGAAATCTAGTGACTTTTCGTCTTCATAATTGAAATTTTCATTTTGAAACAATACGATTTCATATGAAAATTGTGATTTTTTATTTTTATTTTTATTTTATTATGCATTCTCATTTTTCGTCTCTCATTAGATTTTGTTATGGTAGAGTTATTTAATTGTATTATAGAGGTTTTATCCTTAGTTAGTTAGCCCTCCCAACAAATATAACAACTTTCTAAGCTCTATAAATATCCCTGTTAAAAGCTAATAATATTGAGGAATTATTTTAGAAAAATGGCATGGTATCAAACCAGTGAGATTCAACCACGTGCCAACATGTGATTTTCTTTCTATTCCTTTTCTCTCTCTCACTTTCCCAATTCTGTTCTTCTCTTTCGTTCTTGCGTTTTCTTCAACGTTATCATTTCTGCATTTTCTGAATTCATCAATGGCGACATTAAAGTCGTCTTCCTCTTCCCTTTACTTACTCACGAACATCTGTAATCTGGTGTCTATTCGTCTTGATTCTTCTAACTATGTTCTCTGAAAATTTCAAATTTCTCCTCTACTTAGCGCATAAACTCTATGGTTACGTTGATGGCTCAATTCCAGAACTAAAATCGAAGATCGACAATAAAGGTGAAGCCAATACAGAGTATGTTGAGTTGTTTGAACGAGATCAGACGTTGATAACTCTTATCAATGCAACTTTATCACAAACAATCCTATCTTATGCGATTGGGTGCAACACGTCGAAAGAACTTTGAGAATCTCTTGCAAAACACTTTTCCTCATCTTTAAGGGCTCAGATTGTTGGTCTCAAGAGTGAATTACAAGGTATCTCCAAGAAATAAGGTGAGTCAATTGATCTTTATGTTCAAAGAATCAAGAACCTTGTAAATTGACTTACTGTCGTTTCTGTCAAGATCGATTCAGAAGATCTTGCAATCTATGCCGTCAATGGACTTCCATCCCACTACAATGTATTCAAGACCTCTTTACAAACTCAGTCTCAAACAATTGCCCTTGATGAACTTCATGTTCTAATGAAAGCAGAAGAAATTGCTCTCGAAAACCAGTCCAAGATTGATAAATTGTCCAACCTTTTACCCACAGCCATGATGACTCAAATGAACTTGTCTGGTAGAGGATCTTAGAATAATCAGAATTGAGGTCGTGGTCGTTCATTCAGAGGTCGAGTAGTTTCAATCAAACAAATTTTCGATATGAACCTGCTCATCAACCTTCTGAATCTAGTCTACCTCCTAACAAATGTCAAATATGCAAACGTAATGTACATGATGCTCTAGACAGCTTCCATCGTATCAATTTTTCTTATCAAGGGAAGCAACCCCCAGCGAAATTGGCAGCCATGGTAGCTGCTCGGATGAATTCTTCATCTAGTAATGCCTATTCAAGTCAAAATTATAGAGATTCGAATGTGTGGCTGTCTGATATAGGCTGTAATGCTCATATCACAAATGATCTTGGACATCTACATCATTCTACTCCTCACAGTGATGATGAACATGTTATCGTGGGCAATGGTAATGACGTGACTATCACTTATCAAGGATCAGGTTCTATTTTTACTTTTTCTTGTTCCTTTAAACTCAATAATCTCTTTTGTGCTCCTTCTGTTGCTTCCAATCTGCTATCTGTTTAACAATTGTGTACTGATAATAATTGTAGATTCATTTTTTATGCTCTTTCTTTCACTATACAGGATAAATCAACAGGTAAAGTACTTTTTCAGGGCCGAGTGTTAATGGTCTTTATCTAGTCGTCTCTTCTGCATCTTGTCCTTCATATATAGAAACCAATATGTCTGTTAAAATCACTCCCCAACAGTGGCATAATCGATTGGGACACCCCTGCACTTCGGTTTTCAAATTAGTTGCTCAAAATTTACCATCTGTTTCTACAGTAGTTTCCACAAATTGTCCTCATTGTTTAGCTGGACATATGTCTAAACAAAATTTTCCTAGGTCTACCACTTTTTCTTCCTCTCCTTTAAGTCTTTTACATAGTGATGTTTGGGGTCCAGCCCCTGAAAACTCTGTAAATGGACACAAATTCTATGTTTCAACAATAGATGATTACTCAAGATATTGTTGGTTATTTCTAATTACTTTTAAATCTAAAACTGTTGTTATCAACTTTATTACTTATATTGAGAATGCTTTGTCTTTAAAAGTTCAAACCTTTAGGAGTGATGGTGGTGGTGAATATATAAATCATAGGTTAAAAGACTACTTTACATCTAAAGACATTCTTCATCAAAAGAGTTGTCTTCACACTCTAGAACAAAACGGTCTTGTAGAAAGAAAACATAAACATTTAGTTGAAACATCTATTTCCTTATTATCAACTTCAAAAGTTCCTTTAATGTTTTGGTCCTTTGCTCTTTCAACTGCTAGCTATCTGATTAACCGTCTTCCTATTTTAGTGTTTAACAACAAAACACCTTATGAAAAACTGTTTAGCTGCTTACCTGACTAACAAGCAATTAAGAACTTTTGGATGCACTTGTTTTCCTCTTTTACGTCTTTATGTTTATAATAAATTAGAATCTAGATCTACTGAATGTGTCTTCTTGGGTTATCCTTTAGGTTACAAAGGTTATCTTTGTTATGATAGGTCTAGAGATAAGTTTTATATTTCAAAGAATGTTGTCTTTGATGAAAACAAATTTCCCTACTCTAACCAAAACACACCAATTACTTGCCTGCTATTCTCACTCCTCCTACTTTTATTCCTCCACCTAACTCTATTACAGGATCAGTTGTTCCTCAATCTAGTCATACAACAAATGATCCTATCTTGCCTGACTTGATCCTACCTATAGAAGATAATCTACTTTCTTCACAAATTGAAGAAAATACCATCTAAACTACTATTCCTCCCTTAGAAACCTCAAATATTTCACATACCAACACACATCCTATGCGAACTAGAGCCAAATCTGGTATATCAAAGAGAAAAGTTTTTCTTTCAACTGTTAACACTTCTATTGAACCAACTTCTTTTACTCAAGCAAGCAAGTTTCATCAATGGCATAAGGCTATGTTAGATGAATACAATGCTCTTCAAAAGCAAGATACTTGGACACTTGTTCTCTTACCCTCTAACAAAAACCTTATTGGATGTAAATGGATATATAAACTCAAGTATAATCTCGATGGCACAATAGCTAGGCACAAGGCAAGGCTAGTTGCTACTTCGAAACCTTCAGTTCTGTTGTCAAAAAACCAACAGTTAATCTAATCCTTTCCCTTGCAAGTCAATTTGGTTTGTCTCTTCGTCAACTGGATGTTAAAAACGCCTTTCTTCATGGAGATCTTTCAGAAGATGTTTATATGCAATAACCCCAAGGATTTGTAAATAAAGATTATCCTAACTTTGTTTGTAAACTAAAAAAATCCTTATATGGATTAAAGCATGCCTCTCACATTTGGTTGGAGTGTTTTACTTCACACATTTTTTCCCATGGTTTTTGTGCCTCTACCTGTGATCCCTCTCTCTTTATAAGGAAAGAAAATAATACTATATGTTATCTGTTATTATATGTTGATGATATCATCTTAACTGGCAATAACACTCTGTTTATTAACAAGTTAGTTGAGAATACACAAAGCAACTTTGAAATGACAGATCTAGGAGCTCTTACCTACTTCCTTGGTCTTGAAATTCAACACAAAAAGATGGAATTCATGTGAATCAAGCCAAGTATTCGAGAGATATTCTTGAAAGATATGGTATCTCCAATGCCAAAATCTGCACCACACCTTGTTCCAATGAGTCGCTTTCAACAGATTCTCCTCAATGTACTCTAGACGATTCAAACAGCTATAGAAGAATGGTTGGAGCGCTTCACTATCTTATCTTCTCAAGACCTAATATATCCTATGCAGTTGGCCGAGTATCTCAATATATGAACAACCCTAGTCTCCTCCAATTTCAGGCAGTTAAACGTATCTTTCGATATGTTAAGGGAACCTTATCATATAGTCTGCATTTTCGGCCAGGATTGATGAATCTCACAGCTTATTCTGACTCAGATTGGGATGGCAACATCTTGGATCAGCGTTCCACAACTGGATTTCTCATTCTTCTTGGCTCAAATCCGATTTTCTGGCTCTCTAAAAAGCAGTCAACTGTATCTAGAAGCTCTATTGAGGCTGAGTACAGGGCACTTGCAACAACTACTGCAGAACTATGTTGGCTGCATCAACTTCTCAAAGAAATGGACGTCATTCTTCCAACTGTTCCCTCCATCTACTGTGACAGTCAATCAGCTCGCAACTTGCCAACAATCCAGTGCTCCATGGGAGAACCAAACACATCGAAATCGATTGCCACTTTGTTCGTGAAAAAGTCACTTCCAAAGATGTCTCTCTCTATCCCATTCATACTGAAGAATAGCCAGCTGATCTATTGACAAAACCTCTCTCTGCGCACCGACTTCAATTTCTGTTGTCCAAACTTATGTCTTCTTCTAGGTCGTCATTAGTTTGAGGGGGAATGTTATTGTAGAGTTGTTTAATTGTATTATGGAGGTTTAATCCTTAGTTAGTTAGCCCTCTCAACAAATATAACAACTTTCTAAGCTGTATAAACATCCTGCTAAAAGCCAATAATATTGAGGAATTATTTTAGAAAAATGGCAGATTTATCTTATTTCTCTTTTTTTAGTTCTTATTTCTATTGCTTTTAAATTCTCTTTCTCACATATTTTTTTCTCTCTCGTATAAAATAAAAATAGAGGGCATATTTCGTTGAAATTCCAAAAAAACATTCATAAATGAAACCAATCAAATAAACCGTAGTTCCAAAAAACAAATTATGTTTATCTATTTATTAAAAAAAAAAAGCTATTTAAAGTTGATTATTTTTTTTTTATATATTTATCTTCTAATTTATTAGGTATATATTTTATTTATATTTATAATTTAAATAAAAATATGAAAGTGGTTTTAAAATGTGAAAATAGTTTTTTTTTAAACACACCTTTTTTTTATACTGATTGAAAAAACAAACTTGTTAGATAATAAATAATTGTAAACTATCTCATTTTTTATGTTCTTTCCATCCAATATTTATATAAAAAAAATATTATTTCATAATTCTTTTACTTTCAACATTCTTAATGTTAAAAGTTCATCACTAGTCCAATGAAGTTTAGCCCAATAATTGTGAGAGCCCAAATTATTAAGAATTATAATTAGTCTAAAGTATAACTCATTATCTAGAAACTTCTTAACAAAGTGTAGAAGTATTTAGAATTATAGAGTTATGTGGACATTTAAAGAATGTCTTAGAAAGTGGTAAGTATCTACATATATTTAGGAACACTCTAGACAAATGTGTATTGTCTAGCCCATATTATAAATACCCTTCCACCCCCACCATATTTTGTATCCAAGAAAAATCAAGTGTTGTAGTGTCCTACAAAGTGTCTTAGAGTAATTTTGTAGTGTGAGCCTTAAACACTTGTCTAGTAATCTCTTCTTGGTGTTTCCCACAAAAGAATTGTGTTCAACAATTTGGTATCAGAGCCAAATTGTAATAGGTTGTTTGATCTCTTGAAATTCTCAGTATGCTCTGTGATTGCAGCTCTGACTGATCTTCCTCATCAGAAACGATTTTTTAAGATTGTTAGTGTGTGAGTTTCTTCGTGTCGTGAGTAGTCTGAGAATCTAAGTTTGGTGTGGAAAACTAGCTTGTTTGGTATTACTGAGGTACTGCCAACACGATGGGTGATCTCCAAGTCGTCGGAGGAATCAAGAAACTCAACAACAACGACTACAACACGTGGGCAACATGCATGTTGTCCTACTTACAAGGAAAAGACCTATGAGAGGTCTTTGGCAGGAGTGAAACTACGCCGCCAAAGGAGGATGCTAATGGCGCTTTGCGGAAATGGAAAATCAAAGCAGGTAAAACAATGTTTGCCTTGAAGACCACAGTAGAAAAAAAGATGCTGGAGCACATTCGTGACAACAAAACCCTGAAAGAAGCATGGGACACGTTTGTGATACTCTTCTCAAAGAAGAATGATACGAGGCTACAACTTTTGGAAAGCGAGCTACTATCAATCTCACAACGTAACATGACGATTGCTCATTACTTCCACAAAGTCAAGTCGATCTGTCGGGAGATTACTAAACTAAATCTAAAGTCTGTCATTGGAGAAGCTCGGATGAAGAGGATTATCATCCACAGATTGCGACCGGAGTATAGAAGCTTCGTCATTGCTATACAAGGATGGCCTACTCAACCATCACTTGTAGAGTTTGAAAATTTGCTGGCCAGTCAATAAGCCATGGCTATGCAAATGAGAGGCATCACGCTAAAAAGTGAAGAAGAAGCTACACAAGCAAAAACCGGAGCAAATTTAAGCAATCATCCAAGGGTGAAAATGCTGACAAAGAAAAAAGTAATCAAGGAACCACACAAACTTGGAGAGCTCATAAGAACGTAAATAAGAGTTCTCAAGGAAAGAGGTTTGAAGGCAATTGCTACAACTGCGAAAAAAAGGGCCACATGTCCAAAGATTGTTGGTCGAAGATAAAGCATGTTGAAAGCAATGCAGCAGCTTCCAAAAATGAGATGGAAGATGAATGAGATGCTGAAATACTACATGCCTTTGAAGAAGACGAGCAAGCATAGATGGCAATAGTGGGAGAGCATGTCGATTACGAGAATGATTGGATCATTGATTCGGGATGCTCAAACCACATGAATGACGATCAAAGGAAACTCCAGGACAAGAAAGAGTACAACGAGAGTCATGTAGTACGTACAACCAACAACACTACGATTGTGCCTAAAGGTGTAAGGGTCTATGAAAACATTAAAATATTGGAAGATCAAACAAGTGGATGCTGCTATACCTCGAGAGATGTAATGTTTGAAGAAGCATCTTTGTGGTGGTCCTCAGAGAAAAAAGTTTTATCAAACTCAAGCAACATTGAAGAAATTCTATAAGAAGAGGCGATAGAGCAAATTACACACATATGGTCAAGTGTGGATGAGTCTGAAGAACCAAACGACATTGATGTTGGTGAGCAAGAAGTAACTCAACTAAGCGAATTTAGAGAAAAGGAGATGTCAACTCCCCAACTTAGACAACCAAAAAGAATTCGAAGTCAAATCCGAAGAATGCTAATGTAATTATTATAGAGGATAGTGTTAAAGAGTTGGAGACGTATGAAGAAGCATCAGAAAAGTCTGCTTGGCAGAAGGCGATAAGGAAGAACTGACAAGTTTGGAGCAAAGTCAAACTTGGGAAGTGGTGTCAAAACCAAGAGATATCAAACGCATTTCCTGCAATAAGGTTTACAAAATAAAGCATCGCCTAGATGGATTAATCGAAAAATACACGCCTCACCTTGAAGCTCGAGGGTTCTCTCCACTTGGTACGACGAATGGGGGCTAGTGCTGAGGGAAAGTGTTAAAAGTTCATTGCTAGCTTAATGGAGTTTAGCCCAATAATTGTGAGAGCCTAAATTATCAAGGATAATAATTAGTCCACTTAAAGTATAACTCATTATCTAGAAGCTTCTTAACAAAGTATAGAAGTATTTAAAATTTTAGAGTTATGTGGACATTTAAAGAATGTCTTAGAAAGTGGTAAGTATCTAGATATATTTAGGAACACTCTAGACAAATGTGTATTGTCTAGCCCATATTATAAAATTAGGGGTGCACAAATAACCCGATAACCCGAGAAACCTGAACCAACCCAACCCAATTTGATGGGCTGGGTTGGGTTCAAAATCATGAAATTTTCATGGGTTGGATTGGGTTAAGGGTTGACCTAAAATTAATCCAATCCAACCCGACCAACCCAAATTTATTATTTAATTTAAAAAATATTTTTTTTACCTATAACATAATTATTAAGTTATTTCATTATTTATATTATATGTATATGCATATTTATTTTATTTAATTATTATTGCTAGACTTTTTATTTTTTAGTATTTTTTAAACTTTAAACCTATTGATGAGGTTTTAAAGCTAAGTAAACTTGAATTTTGCATCTACAATAAGAATCTACTTATACTAATGTTCGTCATAGGTGTTAGATTGCTTATTGAGCACATTGCTTATCATGGTGAGCTTCTTTAATTTTAGGTTAGTTGCAAATTTATGAACCCGATAACCCAACCCAACCCAACCCGAAAATAAAGGGTTGAGTTAGATTGGGTTGTGTCTTTAATTGGGTTGGGTTGGGTTGGAGAATTGACCAATCCGAATTTTTGGGTTGGGTTGAAAATCACTCCAACTCAACCCAAACCAACCCATGTTCACCCCTATTATAAATACCCCTCCACCCCCACTATATTTTGTATCCAAGGAAAAACAAGTGTTATAGTGTCCTACAAAGTGTCTTAAGAGTGATTTTGTAGTATGAGTCTTAAACACTTGTCTAATAATCTCTTCTTAAGTAGTCATAATAAAAAAGAGCTGGTGTTTCCCACAAAAGAATTATGTTCAACACTTAATATATCAAATACCTTTTCATTTAATTAAGTCATCTAAAATTATTTGAAATATGAGATCAACTTTTCTTTATAAAAGAAATAAAAAATATTAAGTTTTGATAATTCAAGATCAAAATAGACTATAATCAAAATACAACATTATTTTAAATATTTTATTAACATTTCATTCCAAATTATCAATCCAACAAACCAAACATAATAATCAAATTATGGAGAATTTTATTACGGTACTGATTCTGGGAAATCAAGATTTCGGAGAATCTGGATTCCAACACGTAAACAAAACAATAACCTTAAATAATTGTTATAATTAAAGTAGGGACATTTCAACCACTCTTTTTTTTTAATTAAAAAACAAAGAAACAAAAATAAATAATAATGGGCGTGCAACAAATTTATTCAAGTGGTGGGAATCGGAGGAATCGGCTTGGACCCGCCGGTGAAAACTTGAGTATATTCCCACCCCACGTCCCAGTAAATTTCTTGATTGACACAGAGTGAACTGTTTTATTATTTTCTTAATCTCGATCTAATTAATATTATTACTACTTTAACTAACTTTAATCTCTAGTTAATATAATGTATATACTTTTATGTATATGTATATGTATATGTTCATGAATTTAGGGAGGAATATAAGGTCCACTAAATAAGTGGTCCATTTATATACTTCATGGATTTGGAAACCCACACATGTGAAAACAGCTCACTTGAAGTTGAAATTTCAGATTCCAATAATAATTATTATTATTAATTATTAATATTATATGTTCTGCATAACAAAGCTGTTTGCTTTGGAACTAAGAATATCTGCAATTGGTTTTCCTTTGTTTCAATTCACAATCATTAAATACAAATTACAACTATTATCAATCTCATTTAATTTACTTTAAAAAAAAATAAAACTTAATTTACCCTACCTTTACAAACAAGTTTATAGCATGAATTTTTAAAATGGGTCATCATGGGGGTGGAGTAAGCTCTTGACATTTCCCTGTTTAGTAAATTATCTAAATACCATTTTCAATCATATTTTTCGAATTTTAGAAAATTACCATTGATTTGAGATTCTTCCGATCTGGTTAAAGTTTTTCTTTTTCTCTTTTTACGGAAAAAATTTCCCATGACTTTATTTTCTGTAGTTTTAAAAAACTGAACTTTTTCTATAATATAAGAAAACTCTAAACTATACACTTTTAGACATAAATAAAATTGTTAATAAAAATATAGTTCAATAGATAAGTCCTATCTACACCATAATTTGAAATAATCAAAGTAAAACTTGTGATAAGTATTTTAGGTATACTTACCACCATTATATTTTTATTACAACAATACAATCTAACAATACAATCTAATATTTCTTTTTTTATCAATTAAAGTCAATTCTTTTAAAACAAAAGATTAATAATAAAAAGATGCTCACAATGGTGGTAAGTATACTCAAAATACTTTCACACCCTTCACCAAATTTTACTCTTAAAATATTAAAGAGAAAGTAAGAGAACGCCACATAAATTGTTATAAAAAAAATTAATAAAAATGAAAAGAACAAAAAAAATTGTGGCACTAAATGATGCTACATATGTGTATGTACATTTGTGGGAACGTATTTCTCAATTTTAAATGAGAAATACTCATCTACACATAGATGTATAGATGAACTCTACTTAGAGATGGGTAAAGGGACTCTACTGAAGCATATATGTGGCACTATTTGGTGTCACATAAATTATTTATAAATAAAAATTAATAAAACAATAAAAAAAGAAAAAAATTATTTATGTGGCACTATGAGTAGAATCCATCTACACATTAATGTATAGAAGAGTATTTCTCATTTTAAATAGAAATATTTCTATTCATGAACTAGTAGGGAGACCCTACTTGTTGTTTATGTGGCATTACTTATACTACAAATTTTTTTCATTTCAAACAAAAAATCAACAAAAAAAAAACGTAAATAAAATTTGTGACGTCCAATAATGCCACATAAATAACAAGTCACATAAACAACAAGTCACATAAATAACAAGTAATGTATCTCCTACTTCTTCATGAGTATGAGAAATATTTCTCCATTTTAAATTGGGTAAAAAATATTGAGGTAAAACAGGAAATTGAGCTACAAAAATTTGGTGGGTAATGGGTTGACAGCTGTCGAGCAATCACAGTGGTTGGGTTTACTGGACTGAACCTTTTTCATTTGTGGTAGAAAAGGAAGGTATTTTGGAAGGATGCCTTAAATGCACGCACCAGTTGAACATTTCACTTTTTTCACAAATCATTACACCTTTTCTCATTTCTTTCCATTCACAAGATAATTTACTCTAATTATTAAGGCTAAATGGTATGAGTGTATCTAAGATCAAGAAGTCATAAATTCAAATTCTATCTATTTAAAGTAAGAAAACATGTTCTGATTATTATGTGGTGATACTCTTCATGTCATTGTCAAGTCACACAGCTAATCATGAACAAATTTCTTAGGCAACATTCAAGACTAAATTCTAAACATGCCCATAAGAAATGGAACAACAATAGATTGTTACCTCAAAGAAACATAAACACTAAACCTTTCTGGATAAATGAACATCATCTGTTCTTTCATGGTCTGAAGATTCAGAAGAAGAGTTCGAGATTTTAGAATCGACGACAAGAACGCTACTGCTCTGAGCCTTTTCCAGGACCGGAGCAGTAAGATTTACCACGGACCAGAAACCGTGCATCTTCTTGTCATCTTCTTTCATTATCTCTGCATATTTGGTTAAATTGAAGCTAACATTATTGTTTCCGCCAAAGGCAGACTCTAGCTGGTCCATATCGAACAGATCCTCTATTATCCTCTTCAAGTTTACGTCGTCCGAGTAAATGAATTTCACTTTGTTGGCAGTTTTTGTGTCCAGGAAAAGTTTTGCAACCTGTAAATCAAACAGTACGTTGTATTCAGCAGTGTAAACAACAAATAATTGCAGCAAGTAAAACAGCAATGGCAATGGCAGTGTACTACTAGTAGTACTCCTATGGGCCATAAATCACAATGAGATGTATAGTAAATTCAGACGTTTGAATGGCAATGAGTTCTTCACATGAATTTTACCATCCAGAAGGGTTCAAAAAACTTGGGCGAGTTGTATAGAATTGCCAATCCGAGGCGTTCAGGATAATGTTCCTGTAAAACATGTGCAGTCTCTTTTGTTGCTTTCAGTGAGATATTTGACATGTCAAAATCTTTGAAATCAATCAGCCAGATCACACTCTCCTGGTCTGTTGGCAGATTCAAAATAGCATTCTCCATGCAATACACCAAGTACCTAATCTGTCCTTTTACCGTCTTCGAGTTCTGTGGTCGAGAAAACATGAAGGCCTCGTTTGATGATCATTTTGTTTTTAGTTTTTGGTTTTTTAAATTTAAGCCAACAACAACTATCTTACCATATTTTTTTTCTTACTTCAATATCTACATCTTACATATATTTTTAGAAACCAAACAAAAATTTGAAAACAAAAAGAAGTAGCTTCCAAAAACTTGTTTTTATTTTTGAAATGTAGTTAGCATTCACATACTTTCTTAAGAAAATATGGATCGATTGAAGAAAATATGGAACACATTGTAGGAAATTTGAGTAAAAATAAACTTAAATTTCAAAAACAAAAAACCAAAAGGTTATCGAACAGAGCCGAAGTTGTTAAACTTTCTGTTTGGAAGCTAAATCTTTAGTAATTCAAGTTTATTTGTGCATTAGAGATCCCATCTAAAGTATCTTAGTTTAACCATTTCATCAATGTAATGAAAATCATCTTCATAAATAGAACTTAATGTGGCAGAAAATCTCAGAAAACCTTTTTTTCCCCTGCTTCTTTCTGAAATAGCTGCTAGCATTTCGAAATTCAGTTTTTTTTTAAATGTCCAGTAGATTTCTGTTTGGATTGCATATGAAAATAGAACCTGAAGACAAGGTCTCATGACTATAACTGTTCTTCCATGCCGGTCATTATAGTTCGCACAATAAACTTCCCCTGTCTCAGCTTCATGAGCAACCTCGTCCTGCAATACAGATCTAACTATCAAATGCTTATAACTCCACGGCTTGAGTATTGAATTAAAAAACATGTCAAGTTGGTACTGGCTTTGTTAGCCAAACAAGTTGCTTTTGAACAATTATATATATACCTAAACTCAACAAAACCTATATACAACATTTAGAACCCCACGTCGAGTTAAAGAATGTGGTAATTGAAGTCATGAGTTCAAATGCATTCGACGAAGAGTAAGCAGTAAAGTACCCATTGAATTTCTTCTGGCTTGTATTCTGACCTCCACTTCAAAGTTGCCTTCAGCATTTTAGTTGCCTTCTTCACATTCCAGTTTCTTGCCCTCAGATACCTTGAAATGGATGGATCAGAACAGTAAATAGACGACTTACCCGACAATGGCCCTAAAAGCCTCCGAACCTCATGAATCTGTAAAGGATGGACTAGAACTATAAAAAGTTGAGCAACTCTCCATAAAAAATTAGCAGCATTTCAACCTTCTTAGTTTCTAGATTAACCTGCAGTCAACAGTTATAACTGTATGTAGGGGTCAAAGGGCTTTAGCTGTCAGAATTACCTTCGTATGCTGTTCTTCAGATAATACAGCTTTCTCACAATTTATTGAAGGAGGTACTTCTAAATTCGAATACATGGTTCTTGAGTTACGAATTATGCACCTGAATGCCAAAAAAGAACAAATTTCAGATTTAACCATATTGCCATGTTTTGTTTGGTTTTTCAACTTTCAACTTACTATATCTGCACAACATATTTAAAATTCACCCCACCCAACGAAGAGAGGTTCATGATTTCAGATAGCAACCACATATTTTTGTCAATAACCTACTTAATATGCTAAAAGGATGGGCGTGCTAATCTTTTCTGTATTGTTCCAATTTAATCCGATGTCCCAGAAGGAACATATGCTGAAAGAATGTGCCTATGTGGGAATTAATTTTTTTTATATAGAAACGATACTTTCATTGATTGAATGAAAAGTACAAAATAAGCCTATTGAAAGGAGCTTATAGAAAATCAATCCAGTTTGAAATAAGTGTGCATAAGCTAAAATCCTTATAGGGCTTAATAAGTTTGGCCTAAGACATAGCAAGAAAGATAATAGAATCTATAAGGTGGTGTATAGCAATCTTTCCATTTTAAAAAATAATGTCATTCCTGGCCTTCCAAACTGACCACCAAAAGGCACTGATGAAGAGGTGCCAGAGTCTTATCCAAAAAAGAATAGGTGCCAGAGATCTTCTTTTGCTTCTTTGAAGGGGTGACCACAAAATGATCGATAAACCATGTCTTTGATCAAACCTGGTCTAACCATCTGCCATTGAAAAGCTTGGAGAATATGATCCCAAACAGGAGCAATGATGGAGCAGCTGCTAAACAAATGGAGTTGGGTCTCGGCACTTTTAAAACAGAGGATACAACACTGAGGAGATAAATACATCTGCGGGCATCTTGTCTGTAGTTTGGCTTATGTGTTTATCACACCATGACCGAGCTCCCACGTGAAAAACTGAACCTTCTTTGGTTGATAACCCTTCCACAATTTAGTGTAGAATTCAGAACATGAGGGCCGATTCATCGAGGATAAACTTTTGTCAGCGATTTTGTGGAGCAGAGAGCCAATTTTTCTAGGGTCCATGTCCATATATCTTTCCCGGTCCTTGGTTTTATATTCTCCAATGAATTAGATAAAATAGCCCATTCAACAATCTCCTCCTCCTTGAGGTTTCTTTCAAGGTTGATGTTCCATGCCTCGAGTTCAGTGTTCCAGAGGTTGGATACATATTCATCGTTGGCAAGAGATAACGAATAGAGCTTAGGATATGGATCTTTTAAAGCTTGCTGCCCCAACCAGATATCTTTCCAAAAAAGGGTTGATTCACCCTTTCCAAGCTTGGTGCCAACATATTTATATATCAGATGTTTCCATCTGTCAATGTCTTTCCATGGTCCTTTGGACAAATTCAAAGTTCTAATACCTAATTTGAATTGGGAGTATTTTCCCCATATTTGTAGGTGATGCATTTCTTCCAAAGCGCTTCTTCCTCCTCGTAGAACCTCTATTTGCCACTTGGCTAAAAGAAAGATATTTTTCTTGTGAATATCAACAATCCTGAGCCCCCCATCATCCAGAGATTTCTTTGTAATCGAGAGCGTGAGACTAAAGAGTCGTTCTATTATTCAATAAAAGGCAACGCCTTTATATAAGAATTACAATGGGCTTGACGGGCCTAATGGGCCTAGATTTATTAAAGGAATAAACTATACACAAATATACATTTAATCTCTAACACTCCCCCTCAAGCTGTTGCAAATATATCTATCATGCCTAGCATGTTGCAAAGGTAGCTTATCCGGACTCCGTTCAATACTTTGGTGAAGTTATTACCCCACTGTTCTCCAGTTCTCACATAACTTGTCGAAATCAAACCTTGTAGTATCTTCTCTTGAATAAAATGGCAATCCACTTCAATATGCTTAGTTCTCTCATGAAACACTGGATTAGAGGCAATGTAGATTGCTGCTTGATTGTCACACCATAGTCTAGCAGGTATCGCGATTTTCACTCCAATGTCATTGAGCGGTTGAACCAGCCATACTATCTCACATGTCACTTGAGACATAGCTCTGTACTCTGACTTAGCACTTGAACGAGACACAAAATTCTATTTCTTACTCTTCCACGATACTAAATTACCTCCCATAGACACACAGTAACCTGAGGTTGACCTTCTGTCCTCCTTAGAACTGCCCAGTCAGCATCCGAAAAGCATTTGAAATTGGAGTGCCCATGGTTCTTGAAACTTGAGATAACTTAGAATCTGTTCCACGGCTTTCCAATGATTGACTGTGGGGGACGACATAAATTGACTCACGATACTCACAGAATATGAGATATCTGGTCTCGTAACTGTCAAATAGTTCAACTTCTCAATCATCTTCTTGTATCTCTCGGGATCAGTAAATGCTTCACCTTCCTTGACAAACTGTTGGTTTGGTACCATCGGGGTACTACACGGTTTCACACTTAACTTCCTTGTTTCGGTCAACAAATCAAGAACATACTTTCGTTAAGACAAAAAGATTCCCTTCTTGCTTCTCATGACTTCAATACCCAAAAAATATTTCAGAGTTCCAAGATCTTTAGTACTAAACTGGCTATGAAGGAAGGTCTTTAGTGAGAACATTCCTGAATCATCACTTCCGGTAATCACGATATCATCGACATAACCCACAAGCAACACAATCCCACGTTCAGATCGACGAAAGAATATAAAATGATCTGAAGAGCACTTCTGCATTCCAAACTTCTCAAGAGCTTGACTAAACTTACCAAACCATGCCCGTGGGCTCTGTTTCAAGCCATACAAGGATTTACAAAGACGACAGACTTTGGCATTCTCCTCCTGAGCAACAAACCCAGGTGGTTGCTCCATATAGACATTTTCAAAGAGATCACTATGCAAAAAAACATTCTTAACATCCAGTTGAAACAGCGGCCAATCATTTATTGCCGCTAGAGAAATAAACAGGCGAATGGACGACATCTTGGCAATGGGAGAGAAGGCTCACTATAATCAATCTCATATGTCTGAGCATACCCCTTAGCAAATAACCGTGTTTTGAGCTGAGCAACAGATCCGTCAGAATTCATCTTGACAGCAAACACCCACTTACAACCAATCATCTGTTTTCCTTCTGGACGAGCTACTAGTTCTCAAGAACCATTTCCATTCAACACAGCCACCTCCTTCACCATTGCCTGATGCCACCCAGAGTGGGACAAGGTCTCACTAGTAGTTTTAGGAACCGACACAGAATCAAGTGAAGTAAGAAACGAAAAAGATGATGAGGATAATTGATGATACGACACAAAAGAGGAAATAGGATACGTGCAAGAGCGCTAACCTTTACGAAGGGCAATGGGCAAGTCAAGATCGTCACTAGGTTGGAAGTCAGATGACGAAGAATTCATAGGTACAGGGCATGCCTTTGAGGGTCATGAACGCCACGTGTACACCTGAGTAAGAGGCAGATGAGATGGAACAAGGAGCGACGGAGGAGGGTCAAAACTTCTGAATGAAGACACCACCTCGTAAACCAACGAATCATCCTCCACAGGTGGACTAGACATAGGACTAAATGGAGTATCCTAAAAAAAAGTAACATCAGAGGAAACAACGTACCGATTCGTGCTTGGGCAATAACACCGATACCCCTTTTGGACACGAGAATACCCTAGGAAGATACATTTCAAAGACTTAGGATCAAACTTGGTTCTATGAGGACGAACATCACGAACAAAGGACGTACCTAGAGATGTCCATTTAAACCGTGGGGCCGAGGCCCCATGGGGACCCACCCCGAATGGGGCGGTGAATCCCCGATTTGACGGTGAATGGGGGAGTGAGTGGAGATCATTTTTTTCCCATTGACAAAACGGGGATGGGGATGGGGAATATAGTCACTGTCCCTGTCCCCGACCCCGTCCCCGCATCCCCACCCCGCCCCGAAACTAAATATAAAAATATTATTTTATATATTTATTTAAAAAACATAATCTATAATCCTAATTTTAAACCTTTTCCTCTTCTAAACTTCTGTTTAGTTTTCTCTTTCAAGAAGATCAAGAGTCACATTATATTTTTAAAATATATATAATTCATAAACTCTAATTCTAAATCACTTATCTTCATAACCTTCTGTTTAATTTTTTGTCTCAACTCTCAAGTCTCAAGTATCACAAAAGTCATTTATCAGATAAAATCCAATATTCATATGTTTTTGTTTTTATTCTTCTTTCTTTTTCCTCTGTTTTTCAAATTTTTTTAAAGAAATTTTTAATTATTTTTCTTTATTAAGTTTATTATAGTGAATGGTTGGGTTTTAAAGGGCTCTACTAATTTTTTTATTATTTTTTTTAAATCATGGCAGGGCATAGGAAACTACTGCATTAAGAAGGGGGCCAGAAACTTCACTGGAATTGGAGGTATATTAATCATAAAATTTTGTTACTTGATTTATGTTAGGTAGCAATAGCAACTGAAATCGTGTTTACTTTTTTTTTTTTTTTTTTTTTTGAAAAGTTGAAATCGTGCTTTTAATTCATAAGAAATATGCAAAAACAAATATCACTTACCACTTATTATTGTTAAGGCAAAATGGAAGAAGAAAAAAAATACAGCTACTGTCCCTATTTTTAAGGCCATAAATTAAGAAGCAAGTTAAAGAAGAAACTAAAAATAAAAGGAGAAGAAAAGCCGGAAGAAAGAGGAGTGGGAGAAAAAAAAATATTAAAATTGAAAAGTTTAAAAAGAAGATGAAAAGTTTCTATTAAAAAAAGTCCATATTTAAAATGGGATTGCATGTAATGTATTAATGACAAATGGCATTTTATTTCCAATTCATTTATTGTTATGTTAATGTTTTTTTTTTTTTAATTATTTTATTTTATCTTTTGGTGAAAACAAAGTTATTTGTTTTTTTTTTTTTTTAAGTTTACGTTAGTTAAGTTTTTTTATTTTCTTTTCTTTTAAAATTTCCATCACGTTTTTTCTATCATATTAATTTAAAATGAATTTAAATATATTTTTTTTCTCTAATGTATATTTTATTTTAATATTACATATTTTCATATTT